>JBBBDQ010000315.1:1552500-1642500 GCA_037127315.1 Ascarosepion bandense | reverse complement strand
CAAATATATATACAAAAACCTGCTACACACATACATACACACCCACACAACGACACAGGTAGAAAAGACTACACACATATATACATACACATATATATACGCATATGCACATTCCTGAATATAAATTACTTAAAAAGCTAAAGGATAACCGCAACATGAATTAAGATCTGTTCTAATTATATTTGAAGATTTTAAGAATTAAAGGTAGATTGGTACGATAGGAACGAAAACATTTTTATTATATTTTATTAAATTTAATTTAAGGGCACTGGTAAAAACTTTTTTATCCCAAAGTATGTAGTCTTTTGATAGTATGTTGTTGGGTGGGTGGGTGTGTGTGTGTAGTGAGTTTTTTGTATATATATATTCGTATGTGTATGTATGTATAAGCATATACATATATATATATATATATATATATATATATATATATATATATTATGTGTGTGTGTGAGTGTACACTTGTTGATTTAATATGCTCCTAAGGTATTTTTTGTTATTTTTATATTATATTTTATATTATATTTTATATTATTCTATGTTTTATTAATTTTCATTAATTTTCTATTAATTTTTAATTTTTATTTTTTAATTTTTATAATTTTTATATTTTAATTTAAATCTAGTTTTATATTTAAATTTTTAATTGTATGTCAAGGTTTTCCAAAATAAATTAAAAAAACATTTTTTTAATAATTTAAAAAAAAATTTTTATTTTCTGAAAATTTGTATGTTAATATTTGTGACTCTGTATAATCTATCCCCTTTTCTATATCTTTTTTTCTTTCTCTTCTCCTTTTTGTCTTTTCGTTTAAGTCTGTGTGCTTATTTTGTGTATATGCCCACCTACTTTCTTTTGTGTTTATTCCCTCCTAATAACCATTGTGTTTAATATTTGTTTTACATAAATGCATGTATTTCTTATTCTCTATTGTGTTATATGTGTGATTTGCTGTATCTATTCCTATTTATTTCCGATTTAAATGATACAAAATTTACTTCCTCTCTTGAAAAAACGTTTTTTTTTTATTAATTTTCTGAGTGAAATTAACATTTATTTATTTTTAATTGTCTGAAGGAGGCAATTGTAAAATCTTTTTTTTACACTGCCAAAATAAATTCTCAAGTTATAAATGTTTAGTTATATATATATATCTCAATCATACAAAAGAGTTTCAAGATATACTATTTATGGGTAAAAGTCTACAATATCTGGGACAGAGCTTGTTTAATTAGGATGTGCAACAGAAATACCTTCCACTTAACGATAAGGTGTTAGGGAGATGAAGATGCCATCACTAATATCTTACTATTATGTGGGAGGTATTTCTGTCCCACCATGTAAAAGAGTGTCTATGGCTATATCGTGTTGAATGCACCGGTTCCCATCCGATCACCAAAGTTAAGCAACATCAAGCCTGGTCAGTACTTAAATGGGTGACCATTTGGGAATACCAGGTACTGTAAATGAAAGGACCAAGAATGGTCCAGAGTCCTCCAGGTTTGGGGGTTGGGTGCAGGGCTAACAACCTTGCCCCATAAAAAACAGTTTGTTACAGAAACAGAAATAAAAAGTTGCTGCCCTATGCACCATTGGGTGTGATGGATAAATAATGATGATGTATAAGAGTGGAGAGTGTATCATGCTCAAACGCACTCATATACTAAGGGAACTGACTTTTTTTTTTAATTGGTATTACTCCATGTAAGGCAATAAAGCCACTAAAGCACAAGGAATTACAGGGTGTGGAAGAATTAAGAACAAAAACATTAATAATAAGCAGAAAGAGAAAAAAGTAATCAAGCAAGTAGTAGATAGTTCAATGATTGGCATTGCATTTAAATTTTGCAGATTAAAGTTGGCTAGAAAGCATGAAGCTGGAAGCAAGTACCACAAGCAAGAAAAGAAACTGTTAGTAAAAAACATATGGCTACATCTAGCCAGCTCAATTGTAAATTGATGAGATCTCAATGGCAGTCTAGTCAGTCAGTTAAAGTGCCATACGTGATACACACTTGGGCAATCATGTCTCGAAAGAGACACGACTGACTGGGCAAAAGATTATCCCGCAGTAGGTTGCCATTGCTTTCTGCGGTAGACTGGTTGCCGACCAAGGCTATAGAACCCAATCTGTCCTGTTATTTAACCCATAACTGGAAGGAAGAGACGGATTAATACTTTTCCCAAGGGTATTTGTGCGTAAGTGAATACAATGGATTCAACTGGAATTCGAACTCGGCTCCCCGGTTTCTCGTTCCGAGCCGATATCCACTGTACCACAACACACATCCCAAAATACCTTACGCATCCCAAAATACGGAAGTCAAAAGCTTGCCAACGCACATAAATTAAAAAATATAGGAGACTGCACCAGTTTCGTTCCAATGCATTTTACCGACAGTTATTACTACTCTACCAAAAAAAAACCAACCCTCCAATCATGGCAACATTCAATCAAAGAAATAAAACTAAACCAGCTAAACAAAAACATCTAAACCCATCAACAACGCTTTCTCAAACATCCGTGGTATCCATACCAACATTTGCAGCATTGAATCCTTCCTTCGCAAAAACTCCCGACATCTTGGCTCTCTGCGAAATTAACCTTACCCTTTCTATCCCTTCCTCTGATTTCTATATCCCTGGTCACCTTCTCCTTGTTAAGAAGGACTCCAATGTCCATATGGTCTTGGCATTTATGTCAATGAACATCTACTAGCCAGAACGATTTCTCTTTAATCTCCAGACCATTGCTATGTGTGTCTCAGTCTCTCTCTAGTAAGCTTCTTTTCTTTTTCTACAGCTCCCCTTCCTCAACCTGACTGTTCCATATTAGACAGCATCTCAAACAATATAGACAAGGCCATTTTCTCTCATCCGTTCACTAATATACTTGTGTTTAATGCCCATCCTGCCAAGTGGCTGGAAAACTCTGTCACAGATCTTGCTGGTGTCCATATCATGAACTTTTCAATCACTAAATTTCTCATGCAAGTGGTGGATTTCTCCAATAATCCTAATGGACTCAGCTCACTGCTAGATCTGTGTTTCACTTCTATCCCTGACTTTGCTATGCCATGCCATGCAGATCTGCCCTCTTGACAACACTGATCATGCCATGGTTTCCATTAATATCAACTTCTTCTCCTTCTCTTTCTACCTGCAGAATACCCTACTGCTATCAAAGAGCGAACTGGGAGGCATTCCATGATTTCCTTTGTGATGTCCCTTGGAACAAAGTTTTTAATCTCCCTACTAAAGACTGTACATCCAAGGTCTCCTCTTGGGTGAAAGCCAGCATTGATGCTTTCATCCCATCAAGGAAGTTCCAATTCAGACCTCATTTTTCTGCTTGGTTCTCTTCCGCTTTCTCAGCCGGCATTGCCTATAGGAACCACTTCTTCCAGCTTTACAGGACCATAATCAGCACTTTTTTGTCTCTGCACGCAATGAATCTAAGCAAGTCTTAACTGATGCTAAGCTGTTGTTTTCTAAAAGATTCCACAAGTTTGGCTAGAAGGACTACTAGCGGCTCTGCAAAAGTGTGCTAAACAACAGTAAACCTTCAATCCCTCCTTTAATCAATAAATTTGTGGTCCTCACACCTACAGCAAACAAGGCTGAGTGCTTTGCTTGCAGATTTTCCACTAACTCCACATTTGATTCATCTGGAGTATCTTCACCTGACTTCCAACCTAGACCTGAGGTTCAACTGAGTGACATTTACATTACCCCCATGTTGGTCTGTAACATAATTTCAAAGCTTAACCCCCATAAGTCAAGCGGAGACGACGGAATCCCAGTCATTGTCATGAAGAAATATGCTTTTGAACTCCCCTGTCTCTTAAAACTACTGCCTCTTTGTTTCTTGCTTTCCTGCCTGGTAGAAGTCGTCTTATGTGGTTCCAGTTTTTAAGAACTCTGGAGAACCTTCAAACTCCTCTAATTATTGCTCCATCAGCTTCCTACCAATTTTTGGCAAAGTGTTCGAGGCTATTATCAATGCTGAGGAGGTTCAGAATCTCATAGCCTATTCTTTGACAAACAATATAGCTCCCACTTCGCCACTTCTGCTGATACACTAACAACCATCACAGAGTATATATAGCAGGCTCTTGATAAGAATGGAAAAGCTCAAGCTGTTACCCTGGATATCTCTCAAGCATACAGTATAACTAAATGTTTGTTTGATTTAATCCAACCTATCAAATCGCATAATGAAGGTGGTATTGAACAGGCATGATCCCTATCATACAAAGGGGGGGGGGTTCTCTCAAGGCTCTATCCTAGGTCCTATGCTTTTTCTGATCTTCATCAATGATCTCCCTGATGTAATCAGATCCTAAGTAGGCATCTATGTTGACAACACTTCCCAGATCGATTAGAAATCTGCTGAGGCTGACAAAATAAACCATGCTGCTGATCTTGAAAAGGACCTCCAATCTGTGGTAGACTAGGGTAAGAGATATCTCAAATTTTAATGCTTCTAAAACAAAGCTGCTATTTTTTAACCACCATAGACAACTGTTCCTATCCCACATCAACATGGATTATGATAGTCTCTCCGAATAGTAATACACTGTGCCTTCCTGGCCTAACTATTACAGTCAGTTAAGTGCCATACATGAAACATGCTTTTGGCGATCATGTCTCGAAAGAGACATGACTGACTGGGCAGAAGATTATCTCACAGTAGGTTGCCATTGCTTTCTGCGGTAGACTGGTTGCCAGCCAAGGCTATAGAATCCAATCTGTGCATTGTGGCGCAGTAGATATTGACTTGAAATGACAAATTCAGGGTGCCGAGTCCGAATTCCAATTGAATTCATTGCGTTCACTTACACCCTTGAGAAAGATATTAATCTGTCCCTTCCCTCCAGTTATTGGTTAAATAATTCTTACAACTGACCTTTAATAAAACAACTACATTGAATCAATAGCTAAATCTACTACTAAAAAAGTTGGGTCACTGTGTCGATTCAGGAAAATTTTTTTTTCATTTGAATCCATCTTGCACATATACAAATCTAGAATCCACTTGTGCATTGAATACTGCTGTCACATCTGGTTGGGCACCCCTGCAATGTAATTGATCCCAATCTGACAGCATGATTCCAGTCACTTTCTCATCAACGAGATGTGACTTCCTTCTATCTCTTCTACAGTTATTTGCATGGCTTCTGCTTCAATGAGCTTAGCTCCCTAGTGCCCACTCTGCAAGAATTTACTTGAGCTACTAGACTGGCAACTACGTCTTACCCTTTAACAGTGAAAACAATCTAATGTAACCGCAAACTCTAGCAACCCTTTTCTTGCACTTTCTGCATGTGGAACTCCCTTCTGTATACTTGCTTCACTGACAGCCACAATCTCTAAGCATTTAAATGCAAAGTCAATTTGCCATCTCTTATCACCTTGACTCCCATCCTTTCTCTGACACACCTTGTATCTTGTTCTTCCTTTCCACTCCTACTCTCACACAGCTCTCTTCACACCAATGTTCCCATCCTTTTCTTACTCATTCTCCAACACGCCCTGTGACCAGTTCCTCTTTTTCTTCACTCTTCTCTTATGTAACCTTCTGCACACCAGTGGCAGTAATGTCTTGTTTGGGGTAAAACGATTATATATATATATATTAATATAAATATGATTGTATTGTGGAAGTTGTTGCAGAAAGTAAAAAAGTTTTTTAATTTTTCTAATCCATGAGTCCATAAAAAGAAAATGTCATCAATGTATCTAAAATAATGTGATGGTTTATATTCTGAATTGTCTAGTATTTTTCTTTCTAGAATGTGCATTCCACATGTTGAAAGAGTATCAGCTTGCCATGAGTTCCTTAGTAAAAGCAAATTACCTAACAACCAAATTACAGTCAGTTAAGTGCCATACGTGATACACGCTTGGGCGATCATGTCTCGAAAGAGACATGACTGACTAGGCAGAAGATTATCCCGCAGTAGGTTGCCATTACTTTCTACGGTAGACTGGTTGCCGACCAAGGCTATAGAACCCAATCTGTCCTGCTATTTAACCCATAACTGGAAGGAAGAGACGGATTAATACCTTTCCCAAGGGTATTTGCGCGTAAGTGAATACAATGGATTCAACTGGAATTCAAACTCGGCTCCCTGGTTTCTCATTCCGAGCTGATATCAACTGTACCATAACGCACATCCAAATTACAGATATATGCCAATTAATAAATTTCATTTTAACACATAATAATTTTAAATTCAACAACAAACACTATTTACAGATTAGTGGCACAGCAATGGGCACGAAAATGGCACCCAGTTATGCCAATATCTTTTTGCACATTCTAGAAAGAAAGATACTAGACAATTCAGAATATAAACCATCACATTATTTTAAATATATATATATATATATATATACACACACACACACACATAAAAACTTGACCCTAATATCTTGTCTGTTAATGAAACCTGAATAAAAGAGAGATTGCTGTCCAAATATTGAGCACTCTGGAAGAATAGCAGACTTTGAAAGAACAGCAGCTACTCTAGCATCTATGCATCAGTCATTCAGTAATGAATTAGAACACTCTCACTACTGGCGTATGAATACATGATATATTACATGCTAAAAGTATGCCTCCTTCTACCGAGCGCCCATAGCTTAGAGGTAGAATTAATGACTGTGCCAATTCAATTGGGTTTCAATCCTGGGTAAAAAGCAATCGGATGTCTAACCTTACTGATGAGCTGTGATACAGCAAAACAGATTTATCTGCGGATGACTATCTACACTCTCACACCCTGATTGAGCACTCTGGAAGAATGGTAGACTTTGAAAAAACAGTAGCTACTCTAGCATCTACGCATCGTTCATTCAATAATGAATTAGAACAATCTCATTACTGGCGTATGAATAAATGATATATCACACGCTAAAAGTCTGCCTCCTACCAATCAGAGGTAGAATCACCGACTGACACCAATTCGGTCAGGTTTCAATCATGGGTAAAAAGCAATCAGATGTCTAACTGTACAGATGAGTTCTGATACAGTGACACTGATCTGTCTGCAGATTATATATATATATATATTATAAATTATACTTTAGGACATGTACAAACTACAATCTACTAGAAGTCTACATTTTGTTTCGACATTGAAAGAATAATGCCCAAGGGTAGAGTCGCTGACTGATGCCATTTCAGTCGGGTTTCAATCCTGGGTAAAAAAAAAAGCAATCGGAGTCTAACCGTACTGATGAGCTGTGATACAGTGAAACAGATCTGTCTGCGGATTATATATATATATATATATATATATCCAAATGAATAAGGAACGAAAAAATATTTACAATGTTCAAAACATTAATTTAAGACAGTGCTCAATATAGAAATAGAGTAATAGATATTTATTATAAATTATAATTTAGATCATGTACAAACTACAATAAGTGTACATTTTGTTTTGACATTGAAAGAACAATGTCTCATTTTCTGTACATGGTAAAGAGGATTGCTCAGACAAAAACTTTAGCCAATAAAAGGAAGTGAATTTTTATCAATTTTCTTTTCAAAAATGTTTATTACCATCATTACTAACTGCCTCTTTACCATGTACAGCAAATTTTGCCAATAAAAGGAAGTGTATTTTCATCAATTTTCTTTTCAAAAATAACATTTATTGTCATCATTACTAACTAGCTGATGAGACCTCATTCAGTCTGACAGAAGGGTGACAGTGGATGACATTGCGAAGACTTCGAGCATATCTGTTGAGAGAGTACACAAAATTGTCCATGATGACCTTGCCTACTCGAAGGCCTCACACAGCAGGCCAAAAGGTGCAGACCATCAACAAGCTGGGCTGGGAACTGCTCCCTCATCCCCCTTACAGCCTAGACCTTGCCCCTTCAGACTTTCACCTGTTTGGTTCCTTGAAAGCGTTCACGAGAGGCACGAAGTTTGAAAGTGACAATGAAGTCAAAAGTGCTGCGAGCGATTGGCTGAGACATTAGTCCAAAGATTTTTATGCTGAGGGAATACAGAAGCTTGTGCACAGATGGGAATAGTGTGTGACACTGCTGAGGGACTACGTTGAAAAATAAAATAAAAGTAAGCTTCTATTTGTATTAGAAATCCTTATACCAAAAATTTCACCTTATTTATTGAATGACCCTCGTATATGGGCAACAATTTTACATTTAAACATGTTTTGTTAAAAACGACTGACAAGGAAGATTTTATTAATTTTTTAATTTATTTTCCCTAGTATTCTTACATTTTTCCTTTTTGCTGGAGATAATTTTCAACCTCCCAAGCGTTTTCAGCCTCTTCACAGGCCATTTTTAAGGATGTTATTTTTCCGGTGTGGTTATGTCCTTATGTTTGACGCAATGCTTGCCGCACACATCAAGTAACAGCTTTAAAGAACTTTACTTTTCAAAAAACAAAAATTACTAAAAACCAAAAATAAAATTACATTACAATCAAACATGAGGATATAAAGACACCGGAAAAATAACATCCCTAAAAATGGCCTGTGAAGAGGCTGAAAGCGCTCGAAAAGTTGAAAATTATTAAACATTTTTACATTCTTTTATCTCAAATATGTAAGAATATTGGAAAAATTAAATAAAAAATTAATAAAATCTTCCTTGTCAGTTGTTTATATATAATAAACATTTTATATATAATAAACATTTGAATACTGCTGCCATATCTGGTCAGATGCCCCTGCTGTTCTCCTCGGGCTTCTCGATAAGGTTCAGAGAAGGGTCTGTAATGTGATAGATACCGACTTGGCAGACCGCCTGCAGTCTCTCTCCCACCGGCATGACGTGGCTTCCCTGTGTCTCTTCTATAAATACTTTCATGGCTTTTGCTCCGATGAACTTAGATCACTAGTGCCCCCTAAATACGAATTTGAACGAGATACTAGATTAGCAACTAGATAACACTCTTTTACAGTGAAACTGATAAAATGCAGCCGTAACTTCTACTCCAACAGTTTCTTTCCTCACACTTCCCAACTGTGGAATTCTCTTCCAAACGATTGCTTCCCCGATGGCTACAATCTCCAGGAGTTTAAATGTAAGGTCAATAGACACCTCCTAACACACTAACCTGCTCCCATTCTATCAAGCACTCTTCCCATCTGCCCAACCCTCATCCTGGCTATCCTTACTCATCTGTCACCTTCCTCCTGACATTCCCTATGTCTAACCACTCCTTCTCTTTACCTTCCCCTATGTAGCCCCATGCGCAATAGTGGCAGTGGAATGACTTGCTTGGGGTGAGATGATTTAAAAAAAAAAAAGAAATTTCTTCTCTCACACTTCACATTCGTGAAAATCTCTTCAAGCATCATGCTTCCCAGTTAACTTTGATGTTCAAAAATTCAAGTGGAATATTGTCATCTTTCATTTTCGTAATTCCTGTTCTTTTATTGTGCTTTCTTTCGTAGTGATTTTTCTTTTTCATATTCACTCTCACTCAGTAATACTTTGCATCTTAGCAGCTTTATTCTCTTCTTTGGAGTGACAAAACAATGTTTTACTCTAAAAAAAATTTTTTAAATCGGAAAAAGTACATTAAACCTCATAAATCAATCATTTCATTCTTACATCATACAGATAAAGAATGAATGCCATCGGGAATTATATTCATTGTCAGTTGTAGAAATTATCATTTGAAATTTAAATCGTAATACACATATTTCTTTTTTTTTTAAATAAAAGGTAGATAATTCCTCAAAGATTTTAAAAAACTCCAACAGAATGATAATTACAAAAATATTACAAGGGAGATTACTCGAAAACTATAAACTTGAATGATTTCCCCTGCATAATAAAGTTTATTCAGAAAGTTTCTTTACCTGATTGGCTGAGGTAGCATCTTCTGGTTTTTTATCATCACGTATTCGTAAAAACCTGGGAAATCGCAGGGAAATACCTTTTTCGGAGCCAACCTTTGAAAAGTAAAAAAGATTAAATAAAGTCAATTTAAAGGAGGGATTGGAAAACATTTTGAATTCAAATGAAATTAGCACATGAAGTTATAGTTGCAATAAAGTTCTCCAGAAAAGAGCTGTATTTTTTTTTTTTTTCCTGGGTTGGGTTTCCATATGGGATTTTCTAATCTGGACTATTGAGTATTGTCTGTTTTCGCTGAGTTAACTTACCTTTGTATGGTGTTCTTTTCAGATACCAGGTGAAGAGGCTCATCCCTTGTTTCCTGTTTAGGATGCGGTTTCCGGTTTTTTCTCTTTTCCAGTCTTCTCACTTTTTTTTTTCAATTGGAGTAGATAGACTAAACTATCGCCCGGTTCACACTCCATCCATGTCTATTGAACAGGTGAAGAGGCTCATCCCTTGTTTCCTGTTTAGGATGCGGTTTCCGGTTTTTTCTCTTTTCCAGTCTTCTCACTTTTTTTTTTCAATTGGAGTAGATAGACTAAACTATCGCCCGGTTCACACTCCATCCATGTCTATTGAACAGGTGAAGAGGCTCATCCCTTGTTTCCTGTTTAGGATGCGGTTTCCGGTTTTTTCTCTTTTCCAGTCTTCTCACTTTTTTTTTTCAATTGGAGTAGATAGACTAAACTATCGCCCGGTTCACACTCCATCCATGTCTATTGAACAGGTGAAGAGGCTCATCCCTTGTTTCCTGTTTAGGATGTGGTTTCCGTTTTTTTCTCTTTTCCAGTCTTCTCACTTTTTTTTTTCTATTGGAGCAGATAGACTAAACTATCGCCCGGTTCACACTCCATCCACGTCTATTGAACAGGTGAAGAGGCTCATCCCTTGTTTCCTGTTTAGGATGTGGTTTCCGGTTTTCTCTTTTCCAATCTTTTCACTCTTACGTAGCCCCCTGCGCATTAGTGGCATTTTCGCCTTGCTTGGGGTGATATGATTAAAAAAAAAAAAAAAAAAAAAATCATTGTTCCGCTCAAGACGGGCAAAGACATATTGCATTTCTCCATACATAGTAAACTGATGAGACAAGTAGATGGAATTAAGATGCAGGTGAAAAACCTTAGCATCTTCAATAGACTTGAAGACCAAAAAAATATCATCAACTTAGCAATAATAAAAACAGGGTTTGTGGCATTTTTCAAAGAGACAATCATTCAATTGAGTGCCATACGTGAAACACGCTTGGGCGATCATATCTCTTTCAATCTCTAACTGATTAGACAGAAGATTTTCCTACAGTAGGTTGCTATTTCTTTCTGTGGTAGACTGGTTGCCAACCAAGGCTATAGATCAGTCCTGATATTCAACTCATAACTGGACGAAGAAAAGATGCATTAATACCTTTCCCAAGTGTATTTGCACATAAATTAATGCAACAATCAGTCAGTTAAGTGCTATACGTGAAACACGCTTCGGCGATCATATCTCAAAAGAGACATGACTGACTGGGTAGAAGATTATCCCGCAGTAGGTTGCCACTGCTTTCTGCAGTAGACTAGTTGCCATCCAAGGCTATAGAACCCAATCTGTCCTGTTATTTAACCCATAAATGGAGGGAAGTGATGGATTAATACCTTTCCCAAAGGGTATTTGTGCGTAAATGAACGCAAAAAATTCCATTGGAATTAGAACACAGCGCCCCAAGCCGATATCCACTGCACCACAACGCACATCCTAATAATGCAACAAATTCAACCAGAATTCAACTTTTTCTGACTCTTTATTCTGAATTGATATCCACTGCACCAGGATGTGGTTTCCGGCTTTCTCTTTTCCAATTTTTTCACTCCTTTTTCTTGTTTTTTTGCTTTGTTTTTTTTTTTTAAATTGGAGTAGATAGACGTCTATTGAACAGGTGAAGAGGCTCATCCCTTGTTCCCTGTTTAGGATGTGGTTCCTGGCTTTCTCTTTTCCAATCGTTTCACTCTTATGTAGCGCCCTGCTCAGGGTGATATGATTAACAAAAAAAAAAAACATAACTGTAACAAAATACCTTAATATATTAAGAAACCACATCAAAAAATCCAAAATATATATTTTTTAAAAACTGTTTAGTTTTTTTTTTTTTTTCAACTTACTTTTCCTGCAGCTGCTTTATGGACAGGAGAAATGGACAAATCAGCTGCTTTGACCTCCCACACTTGGACAGCTTCAAACCAATGGTCTGGTTCAACACTTGAAGCCCATTGGTAGTACGGCTTAGGTTTGTTAATTATGTGTTCCTTAAAGAATGTAGCGTGCTTTTCTAAGTCTTCGTCATTAAATCCAGTGCCAATCTGAAAAAGAATTAAATTATATTTCAAATAGTTTGGCAAATGAAAAAATGTCTGGAAAAGATTTTATTAAATTTCAACTGTTGAGAACACTCAGTTAATGAAATGTTTCCTGTATGGAAACGGCTAACTTTACGAATACCATTTTTAATTACTGAACGTCTCCGCTGAAAATTTTTGTTACCACATATGTTTCATGATGGAAAAGTGTTTTTTTTGTATTTTCTTAATTATTTCACCCCAAACAAGGTGAGACCGCCACTGGTGCACCAGGGTTTATAGTGAGAGAAAAAACTTGGTACAGGTGATATTAGCGAAAGGATAAAAGATGAATGAGATTCAAGAAGACAGAATTTTGTTCTTGTGTGTGTGTGTGTGTGTGTGTGTTTTGTATAATTGGGCAGCAATCTTTATTTTATGCAGGTTTCATTAAAATTGACAGACTAGCTGTGATGTTTAAGTTTTCTTATGTAACTTTTCATGTAATTTCTTATGATTTCTTTGAGAACATAAATTATATAATTGTCCAAATGTTTTGTTTATCCAAGCGCTTTCAGCTACACTTTTAGTCATTTTCAAGGATGAATGTTATTTTACATGTAAAAGAATGTAAGTGGTGTTATGTATGATGTGAAGCAGTGGTGTGTGTTATGTACTGAACACGGTAAGCATGTTGTTAGCGTGCTTGTAGTTAATAGTACTGAGTGTTGTTTTTTGTTTTATTAATATAGCCTCCATTATTTTCAGTCTTTTTTTTTTTAGTCTTTATATATTTATATATATATATATATATATATAAAATTTATAACATAATTATGATATAAATTTTAAATTAAAGACTATTTGGTCTACTTTGTATTGAGCACTCTCTTCAGAATAGTGTTTTCTTGGGTATTGAAATTTTATTCCATTCATACCAACTCTACACTTGTGTGTGTGTGTGTATATATATATATATATATATATATATATATATATATATAGTCTTTCTTTTTCTTTTTTAGTCCATATATATATATATATATATATATGAACTGGTATAAACAATACTCTTCTTTTTACTTAGCCTAAAAATAATGGGGCAGTACCCTACTCCCTACCACAGCCTAAAAAATCAAAGTATAGTACCCTACTACTTCTTCTTTTTCTATGTACCCTGTCCCCTCAGGACGTAGACGATCATGGCTCTCCACGTCTCCCTATCCCTTGTGGCCCTTAGTATGTTTGTTCCTGTTACTCCTAGCAACCCCCGTTTCGTCATCCACCCGACCAGGCCCTGCAAATATGTTATGCACTGCCTTCCTCTCTCTCTCTTTCCCTCTATCTGGCCAGTCAGTATCAGGTTCTCCAGGCTCTCCTTCCTCATTGCGTGTCCCAGGAACTTCAGTTGTCTCTTCCTAATGCTCAGTATTAATTTCCTTTTGGTTGTCATTCTTTCCAACACCTCATCGTTGCTTGCACACTCAGTCCACGATATCTGCAGCATCCTTCTGTAGAACCACATTTCCGCTGCTTCCAGTTTTGTCCTCATTTTCGATGATATTGTCCAGCATTCACTGCCGTATTGAAGAACTGACATCACATAGCAATCCAGCACTCTTTTCTTTGTTTCTAGTGAAATTTTCCTGTGTCTTAGTACTTTGCTGAGCTTCTGGAACGCGCCGTTTGCCATGCCACTTCGCCTTCGGATCTCTGAGTCACACTTTCATCTCCAGTTAGAACACTTCCTAGGTATTTAAATTTTTGTACTTGCTTGATTCTGGTATCCCCCGCCTGTATTTGGCATTTTGGGTTGCACCTTTTGCTGATGACCATGCATTCAGTTTTCTTAAAGTTTATTCATAGTCCTGTTTTGTTACTCTCCTCAGCTACCTTCTGTAGGAGGTCTTGTAGTTTCCTTTCCGTGCCTGCAATCAGCGCTGTATCATCTGCATACCACAGCCTAAAAATAATGGGATAGTACCCTACTCCCTACCACAGCCTAAAAAAATAATGAGACAGTACCATACTCCCTACCCCAGCCTAAAAAATAATGAGACAGTACCATACTCCCTACCACAGCCTAAAAAATAATGAGACAGTACCATACTCCCTACCCCAGCCTAAAAAATAATGAGACAGTACCATACTCCCTACCCCAGCCTAAAAAATAATGAGACAGTACCATACTCCCTACCACAGCCTAAAAAATAATGGGACAGTACTCTACTCCCCACCACAGCCTAAAAAATAATGGGATAGTACCCTACTCCCTACTACACCCTAAAAAAATAATGAGACAGTACCCTACTCCCTACCACAGCCTAAAAAAATAATGAGACAGTACCCTACTCCCTACCACAGCCTAAAAAAATAATGAGACAGTACCATACTCCCTACCCCAGCCTAAAAAATAATGAGACAGTACCATACTCCCTACCCCAGCCTAAAAAATAATGGGATAGTACCCTACTCCCTACTACACCCTAAAAAAATAATCAATGACTGAATGACTAACAACTTGATTGAATACATCAAAGACAAAGTCAAATAATAAGAAAGACTCATGTCAACTTAACAAAATGGCTTCTCTTATCTTTCTGGACCTTTAAATAGACCTTTCTTTTTCTAAAAATGAATGTGTGAGAGGGTGGTAATCACATCACCCTAAGCAAGGTAGGTGTCCCACTAGTGCACAAGGAGTTACACTGAGAGAAAAGACTGTATACAGGGTGCATTGAAGAAAGAATAAAAGATAAACAGGATTCAAGAAGACAGAAGATGGAAACTGGCATTGCCTTTAAATTTTTGGAGATTGTAACTATCAGGGAGTTCAACAGGCAGGAAGTGTGAGAAAAGAGATTGTTCAAGTAGAAGTGGTGGTTACATTTAATTATTTCAGCGGAAAAAGTGTAGAACTAAGATGTCAATCTAGCAGCACGCTTAAATTCACATGGTTGGGGTACCAAGAAAAAAAGCTTGTCAGAGCTGTTGCCATGGAAATATTTGTAGAAAAAACAGAGGGAAGCCTCACTGGCTGCCTATGAGAAAACAGTCTAATGATATAGTGGTTGACACTTGAATAATGTCATCACAAATGACTTTGGTATTATTTATAGGTTTCTAAAAATTTTCTCCAGTATCAATTACAGATCTATAAAAAAGAAAGGATTAGAGATTTATAAAAAAAAAAATATAAATTGATAAATATTATATTTTTAAAGAATAATCTGGAATTCATTGTAGGATTATAAAAATCAGTATTAATTGTAGGTTTCTGTCTCTGACCCACTAATACTGAGCATAGAAAAACTCGGATGGTAAACATTAACGACTTAATTAAAATTTTTAATTCTTGAATAAAAATCGTTTCTCGTTTACTGTTTGATTCTCACCTTGCAAATTGTCTGAAATTCTTCATTCTCCTCATCATAGCAAGCCAAAAGAAATCCTCCATATCGTCCAGTCCGTTTGCCCGTACCTAAATATCCACCAATGACAACAAGATCCAGGGTATCTCCAACAGCATCCAGGTAATCTTTTTTTAACTAAAATATAAAAGAAGAAATTAGAAATGTCAGATAAGATAAGATGATAATGGAAATTACGAAACATATTGGCTATTTTCATTCAACTTTTTTCACTTTTTTAAAATCATCTTTTTCATTTTTTTTTTTTTTGATTAAAAAAAAATGATGATTAAAGTATCACCCTATGCAAGGCAGTAAAGCCACTAAGATAAAAACAGAAACATCAATTTTGAGCAGAAAGATGAAAGACTAATCAGGAGTACAGTAGATAGCGATTAACAATGTGTTTAATTTTTTGCAGATTAAAGTTGATAGGAAAGCATGGAGCTAGAAGGGAGTTCTACAAGCAAAAGGTATGAGAAAAGAAACTGTTAGCATGGAACTGATGGCTACATCTTGCCAGCTCAACTGTAAATTGAGATCTTGATGCCAGTCTAGTACTGCACTTAAATTCATAAAGTTTAAGGTATCATAGTAAAGAACTCATCCGAACAATTACCATGAAAGTATTTATAGAAAAGGCACAGAGACGCAACTTTATAGCAATGGGTAAATGACAGATGATCAGGACTAATAATATTGCAGATTCTTGTATTAATTAAAATAATAAAGGATTAATAAATAATAATTAATAAATAATTAATAAATAAATTAATAAATAATTAATAAATAATTAAATAAATAAATTAATAAATAATTAATAAATAATTAAATAAATAAATTAATAAATAATTAAATAAATAAATTAATGAATAATTAATAAATAAATTAATAAATAATTAATAAATAATTAAATAAATAAATTAATAAATAATTAATAAATAATTAAAATAATAAAGGAAGAAAATTAAAATAATTCATAAAGTTTAGGTATCATAGTAAAGAACTCATCCGAACAATTACCATGAAAGTATTTATAGAAAAGGCACAGAGACGCAACTTTATAGCAATGGGTAAATGACAGACGATCAGGACTAATAATATTGCAGATTCTTTTTTGGATCTTATCTAAAAGCTCAAGATAAGCTTGGATCAGATGTGGCTGCAATATTTTAAACATGGATGAATGATAGACTTATAAATATGTAAAGTAGACACTGGAGAGAAAAATTGTCTCACATGACACAGCTGATCTAGCAATGAATTCAATACCACTTAGATTTAATTATTCATGTTGTGTTTCTTTCACTATTTTTGATATTAATTAATCATGAGCAGTAACCTGAAAAATTTCATGGTTTTGCTATTTGAATTTTCTGATGAATCTGAATAATGTTAATGACTGAGTAAGATTCTTATGAGTCTTAAGGCTATAAAATAACTGTGGAACTTCATTTATTATATTATATAAATATTTGAGTTTAATAACTTTGACAAAATATAACAATGATTGTAAGTCCGAATCCAGGTCATCATTCTGAGAAGTATCAAGGCATGTGGCTGAGTAAGAAGGCTTTTTTTCCAACAATGAGACCGAGGTTCAAATCGCATCAAGGTCTATTTGTCAGGAAGGTGACTTCTTGATGTTATCAGTCTGGGGGATGTGATCCTAGTGTTCGGCACTTTTGGAAAATGCCTGAAAACCATACCACGGGTTGACCCAAACCTTGTGAAAGGGAAATGATGCCATGTCCCTGAGAAAACGACTGAAGTCGAGAAACCAGACCATGATCAATTACATTACAAACTGTTCTTTGAAGAATCTCATATATAGCAGGAATACAGAACAATCAAATGGTAGATTTATAAATGTGCAAGATAGATTCTGATGAGAAAAATTGTCTGGCACGACACTTTCCTAGCAATTGATCCAATATAGTCATCCCACTACATATCAGTGGATATTGTGAGTCCAGCCAGTCAAAAAGAGTTGCTTGCCTAGAGGCTAACATCATCCATGCTGATATAAAGCAGAAAAGGTTGTCTATGGTGATTAAATGAAAGCAGATTTATTTTTGAAATGTTCAAATTTACAAGCCATTCCTCTCTTTCTTTAATGCTTTTCTTTTTCTCATATTTTTGCACACTAGTCTTCGTGGCTTTATTCCCTTGTTTACAATGAAACAATTACAAAACATGTTCATTTAAACAAGGCAAGAAAGCATTCAGAAACAATCTGTTAATAAACTGAAAATGCTGGGGTTGAAAAGAAAGCATGTAAAACTGTAGACATGAATTCATTTGTATCCCCCCCATTGGAACGAGGGAAGCACAATACAAAAATGGAGGAGGAGGCATATGCAGTAGATGGACAAACCAAACTCTGCGAATCTTTGCCTGTGGGAAATAAGTCAAAGATTATTTCTTCCATGTTTCAAATGTAAGAAAAAAAGTTCCAGTCAGCATCCCAATCTCTTTCCCCAGATAACACCCCAGCGGAGGTCCGAACAATTTCTCCGGCGGCTGTTCTCCACGCTGTGAGGTTGCCGGGGGTTGTTGAAAAAGTTGGAGTCTCAAGCTGGGGCTACAAAATTAAACTATAAGGAATGGACTTCCACAACTTGGATGAGTTGAAACGATGCTTTCTTTCATTTAGAGTTAGTCTTTTCGGTTGGGGCAGGTGATGTGACACTCAGCTCTAACTCTAATTAATGGAAATCAAATGCCGAACCGACCGACTCAAGACGAGACGGAGTTTCTCTACTTTAAGTACGCGCCTGGCTGAACTAACTCAACTCAACTCAAACTTATCGGCTTGGAAAAATCACCTGTATTTATTTAAAACAATCCGGAAGTGCCTAGACCCCCGGGCGATAAGCATTGGCGACTGTAAGTCCAAAATTTCAAGGTACTTAAATTTTCTTTCTTTTGAGTGTAAACATCTCGCAGACATACGTCTGCACTTAGCCTTAGTATTTTCCAGGATTTTTTATCTTTTTATCTTAATAAAGCTTCTGCCGGATGTTTTTATAGCCCTGACACTTTACCCATAACCAGGCGTTTTTTAATTGCCTGGAGAAAGGGAAAATTCTATTATCTTTTCTTAATGTGTGGTCGAGATACAGTAAAGACAGTTTTTGACCAGGTCACTCAAAAATTTATTTCCTAAACTTTATCTTTTATCACATCAAATCACTTAGTCAAATATTTATTGGAAGACTGGTAGGATCTAACAGTAATCTGATACCCTTTTCTCTTCCACAAATTTCCTTATAAAAGAAAAAGCGTTTATTTATTTATTTTTTCCTCTTCTTTTTCACTTTTGTTCAACAAAACATGTTTTTAAACTATTTTTCTATCCTTAACCATTTCCTATTTTAATCTATTATAATAAAATACATATTTTACAAATACGCCTAGTTATCGTGTCACACCCACAAGAACTACGATTTTGTGAAACAGACTCGCATACAAGATACTTCTGAACTCTAATTGGATCTTCTCTGGTCAAGTGAAAATCCTATCTATCCTCCTTATCCTCATACTTTCATCTCCTTTCCAGCGTCTCTTCCATTCATATCACACATCTCATTTATTATTAACATTTTGGCTGTAACTGAGTGGCTATTGAGCATTGTATCAGATGATAATTAAATAAAAAAAAAAAAAGGGATAAAAAAACAAGATTACAGGTCAAACATGGTAACTCTGGGTCAAGTTGTTTAGAATTATAAAAAAAATGCCAATGGACAAACAATTGAGCATGCCAAAATTTATATTAGATAAATTAAAAGAAATAATAATTATCACCTACCTTGAGCCAATTGTGTGATCTTTTGGCAATTTCATATGTCGCATCAACATCCAGTGATTTGACCATCAAGCCTTCACAGTTGCCTGGCAGAAAGAAATGTGAAAAGAGAAGATGATTGATGGTCAAGACATTCTTCAAGATTCAAGAGATTCCAATAGAAAATTTTAAGAACAAATATAGAATGGCTACCCTATTGTTTCGTTGTTTTTTTTGTTTTTTTAAATCATTTCATCCCAAGAGAGAAAAAAACTGGGTGCCGTTAGTGTCAAAGAAAGGATAAGAGATAAATGAAATTCAAGAAGATAGAAGATGGCAATTGATGTTGCATTTAAATTTTTGGAGATTGTAGCTATCAGGGAAGCAAGTAAACAAAAGGGAGTTCCACAGGCAAAAAATTGTGAGAAAGAAAACATTCAGAGTAGAAGAGGCAGTTATATCTAACTATTTCAATGGTAAAAGAGTGGGACCTAGATGCCAATCTAGTAGCATGTGTAAATTTATGTGGTCAGGGCACCAAGGAAAGACGCTTGTGCTATGAAAATATTTGTAGAAAAGACAGAGGAAAGCCACATCACGCAGGTGAGAAAGTGACTGAAGCTGGGAGACCAAGTCAGGATCGATTACATTGCATCCACTGGATGTTTCTTAGCCATTTCCTTACAAGGAAACATTCAGCATTCACGGACCGAGCAGACAGTGCTTCTTTCAGTTGAAATTTTTAAAATCTTTCTATGAAAACAATTTTTTTTTTTTAAACATATCACCCCAAGCAAGGCGGTAACACCACTGATGTGCAGGGGGCTACATAAGAGTGAGAAGATTAGAAAAGAGAAAACCGGAAACCGCATCCTAAACAGGAAACAAGGGATGAGCAACTTCACCTGTTCAATAGATGTGGGTGGAGTATGAACCAGGCGATAGTTTAGTCTATCTACTCCAATTGAAAACAAAAAACAAAGTGAGAAGATTAGAAAAGAGAAAACCGGAAACCGCATCCTAAACAGGAAACAAGGGATGAGCCTACTTCACCTGTTTAATAGATGTGGGTAGAGTGTGAACCGGGCGATTTTCCGGAAAACAGGTTTCTCAGGTCCAGTAACTGTTATTGCTCTTCCCAGTACTGCTGGAGGTTTCCTTTCTGAGCTTTTGTTTAAAGTAATGTGGAAAGTCAACATTTTGATTATACCATTATTTCACGTGGTACATTTGCTATCTATTTGAGTTGTTGCAGAACATCAAGTGACATGGTTTCTGTCATCTGGTAGAGTTCTTTCTTTGTGATTCTGTAGCGCCAGTCCATGAGGCTCAAAGAAAGCAAGACCACACGAAAACCTACAGTTGTCATTTCCACAAAGTTATCTGTAACTATCAATGTGAGAAAGAGTTGTATACAGTTGACTTTTGACATATTTCTGAAAAAATTTGTCCCCATGCACGACTATATATATAAATATATATATATATATATATATATATATATATATATAGCATAATGATCATCCACATATACTGTCTTAATATGTATAGGAAAAACTACTAAAAAGTTGTAAGTTTAAAAATGTATTTTTTTGACATTATTTATTTATTTCTATTATTATATATATATATTTGATATTTCAGACCGGCCTCGGCCTTTCATCAGAAACAAATGATTTTAAAAATACACTACCAGCCATAAATATTAGGCTACCCCAGTGTTTTAAAAAAATGATGTAGTATTTCATGCTATTTTTTAGTATTTATTGCCAAGTGATTAATTGTAAATGAAAATAGAATGGTTCTTATGTTAATACTACACAATAACATGTGCATCAAATTAATTTAAAAATATTTAATAATTACCTGTATTGCAGTTTCATCAATGAAAGAATGAAGAAAATTTAGGCTGATTCACACGGGTTCATCTTTGCTTCCTTGCCTTGTAAAATTTTGTAAAGTAATAATAACAAAAGAGCCATTCTATTTTCATTTGCCAATAAATACTAAAAAAATTATGAAATACATCATTTCTTTTTAAAAATACTGGGGTTACCTAATAATTATGGGTAGTAGTGTGTGTTATATATGAATGATATATATATATATATGAATGATGTGATGGCTAGATTGTTGCCATTATATATTTTTAAATTTCATGAATGCATGTTGTTTTTGATTTTGTCAAGGGCTCATTTGGGCACCATCTGAGAGAAAAAAAGTACCATGATGGAATTCACTCTGTCAAAAATTTTGAAATGCCAACTATATTACTTAGTATTCATGCCGGAAGATCATTTACAAACATTAACATAATTACTACATTTTTTAAAAATTACAAAAAATTTTTTTTGAAATCTATATTTAATACTGGATTTTCACCGACTGACGCCATTTCGGTTGGGTTTCAATCCTGGGTAAAAAAGCAATCAGAGTCTAACCGTACTGATGAGCTGTGATACAGCGAAACAGATCTGTCTGTGGATGACAATATTTACACTCTCAAACCCTGATTGAGCACTCTGGAAAAATAGTAGACATTGATAAACAGTAGCTACTCTGGCGTGTACACATCGCTCATTCAGTAAAAATGAATTAGAGCACTCTAGCTATTGGGCGCATATAATGATATGCACTAAAAAGTCTGCCTACTTCCACCGTACGCCCATAGCCCAGGGGTAGAGTCGCCAACTGATGCCATTTCGGTCGGGTTTCAATCCTGGGTAAAAAAGCAATCGGAGTCTAACCATACTGATGAGCTGTGATACGGCGAAACAGATCTGTCTGCGGATGACAATATATATATATATATATATATATATATATATGAAATGAATTGTTTGAACATCATTTTTTATCAATACTCGTATTTAAGTAGATATTCTGTTTTTTAAATAAACAGTATAATATATTTATATCTACCGGCCTGATTATTGACGATGTGTGCACACATTTTCGTAATAACAATTTATCGTAAATAATCAGGCCAGTAGATATAAATATATAATACTGCTTATTTAAAAAACAGAATCTCTACTTAAATACGAGTATCAATAAAAAATAATGTTCAAACAATTCATTTCAATTTGTCGGTTGTTTATAACCAAAATTCGTTAAAATTCGTTAATTTCCGTAATATATATATATATATAGATAGATAGATATATAGATATGAAAGTGGAAAGCTGAATACTATTAGGTATGTTAAAATGAAGCAACATATTCAGCTTTACACTTTCATATCTATCCATTTATCTATCTATATATATATATATATATTCGTGCAAAATCCTTTGTAAAATAAAGACGGAAGCTGATGATGATTTGCCTGAAATAGGCCTATACATCCGATTTCCCATGAAATAACATGTCTGCCTTAATTTTTTTATATTTGTTCTAAATGTATGTATATACATATATATTTAGAGCTCTCTTAGAGAGTTATCCTATCATGGTATGTACAGGATACTCCTTTGGATTCTTCTATACCCACGCTGCATGCTGATATATATATTATAGAAACTTATATTTAATACTGGATCATACTTTTTTTAGAAACCTTTATTTACATTATTTAATACTATATATATATATATATATAGAGAGAGAGAGATGTCTAGTCCGTAAACGGTAAGGATAATCCAACAAGATTAACTTAATATAAAATATTAAGTGTTATATTTATATAGAGAGCTCAATGGATGTTATCCAGAGCAATATAATATTTATAAAGGAAAACTCAAGACATCATTTAAATTGGTTATAAATTATAATTCATTTCAATGAGCTTAATTAGCTCATTTCATCAGACTACACAATATTACTTCTATTTGGTACAAATATATATATATATTTTATAGAAACATATAATTTAAACTGGATTATATTTTTAAAAACCTATATTTAATAATATATATATATATATATATATATATATATATATATATTATAGAAACCTCTATTTAATACTGGATTATATATATATATTATAGAAACCTCTATTTAATACTGGATTATATATATATATATATATATATATTATAGAAACCTCTATTTAATACTGGATTATATATATATATATATATATATATATATATATAAACCTATATTTATACCTCTATTATATATATATATATATATATATATATATATTATTATAGAAACCTCTATTTAATACTGGATTATATATATATATATATATATATATATATATATTATAGAAACCTCTATTTAATACTGGATTATATATATATATATATATATATTATAGAAACCTCTATTTAATACTGGATTATATATATATATATATATATATATATATATATATAGAAACCTCTATTTAATACTGGATTATATATATATATATATATGTTTTTTAGAAACCTTTATTTAATACTGGATTTTTTAGAATCCTATCATTAACGTAAAATTTTTAGAAGCCTATAACTGATGCCAGGTTTTCTAGAAATATACCATATTTTTATGTCAATTTTTATAATATTGTATTATAAAGTTCACATTAAGTGTTGAATAGTTTATTTGTTCTAAGGAGAAGAATATTTGCAGTAACAGAACAAATCTTGATTGTGTGCCTGTCACATGAATAATGTTTTAATGTTGGGTCTGCACTTTTACTGTTTAAGGTAACATCGGGTTTTGTCATTTTTGATCATCTTGCATTTAATAAGACTCTCGGCTCTTCATATTCTGAAGAGAACATCAACTGCATTCGAATATCATCTTCTTTCAACATTTATCTCCCTTTACTTTCTTCTTTTAATGAATGACTCCCACATAACAAACATTAAGCCAGTCCTAGAATATCATTATGAAAAACCAAATCTTGCACTTGGTTTGTTATTTTGGTTTTTACTTTTTTTATGTAATTTATCTAGCTATACTATTTGCATTATCAGTAATTTACTTTTGATTTTGATTTACTTTTAATTTTTAGAGATTATTAGAGAAACAGGAACATCATGGGGATTTTGCTAGATCACTACTTCTTGCTTCAATTTTTTTAGAATTACAATTTGATTTCAGGCTCATCACTGACTTTACTATAAAGAGATCTCAACCCCTGATCATGTGTGTGGCTTTTTCTGATTCTCTAGTCATTTCAATTCTAAAATTTTTTTACTCATAGCATATTTATTTTTTTCTGATGAAATTTTGTCATTCATGACTGTGTGGATATATATATATATATATATATATATATATATGTTAATAATTATTACTTTAGAACATGTACAAACTACCTGTAGTTAAAAAGTTATAAAGTAATAATAAACAATATTCATTACTCTATTTTTATATTGACCACTATTTTGAATTAATGTTTTGAACATTGCAATTATTTTCTTTATTCCTTATTCATTTGAAATATATATATAAACTTGCTTAAATGAGACTCTTCTTTAATCTGTCAAATAATGGGATAATCACTACAACAGCTTAAAAGAAATGGGTCAGTACCCTAATCCCAAAAGCCAGCCTAAAAAATAATGAGACAGAACCCTATTCCCTACCACAGTCTAAAAAATAATGGGACAGTACTCTACTCCTATTATTTTTTAGGCTGTGGTAGGGAGTAGGGTGTTAGATTGAGGGAAAGAACTGGGTACTGGGGATGTCAAAGAAAAAAATAAAAGATGGATGGGATTCAAAGAGATAGAAGATGGCAGTTGATGTTGCATTTACATTTTTGGAGACTGCAGGAAAGGAAGCAAACACAAAAAAGTTCCACAAAGGGAAAGTGCAAGAAAAGAAACACTTAAAGTAGAAGAGACGATTACATTTAACTATTTCAATTGTAAAAGAGTGGAATCTAGACACCAATCTAGAAGTACACTTGATTCATATAATAAGGACACCAGGATAAAAAGCCACATCATATTGGTGTGAAAGTAACTGAAGTCGAGATGCCAAGTCAGGATTGATTACATTGCAGATCCTTCTTTGGATTTCATTAAAAACCAGGACATAAATAGCAGGAACACCTGACCAAATATGGCACCAGTATTCAATGTATGGATGAATGGTGGATTTATAAATGTGCAAGAGCAATTCTGACAAGAAAATCTTTCTGAATGTGTGCGTGTGTGTGTGTCTGTCTGTCTGTCTGCGGATGACTACTTACGCTTTCACACCCTGATTAAGCACTCTGGAAGAATGGTAGACTTTGAAAAACAGTAGCTACTCTAGCATCTACGCATCATTCATTCAGCAATGAATTAGAACACTCTCAGCTATTGGGCTTGTGTATAATGATAATGTACACACTAAAAACTCTGCCTCCTTCTACCGAGCACCCATGGCTCAAAAGTAGAATCGCTGACTGACGCCAATTCAGTCGGGTTTCAATCCTGGGTAAAAAGCATTTGGATGTCTAATCGTACTGATTAGTTCTATAGCCTTGGCTGGCAACCAGTCTACCACAGAAACTGTGATACAGTGAAACAGATCTGTCTGCGGACGACTATATATATATATATATGTACACACATGAGTTGAATATATGGATTGAAATCCAGCAAGATGAATAGAATAAGTAAAGAACAAGTAAGAAAAAGTGTCTTTAATGTAACATGTTTCACTTCTAACAAGCTTCTTCATGGATTTCCAGTGAAACAATACCTCAATCAACATACTGTCTCTTGGATTTTTAAATCATTCATCTTTAATAATTCTCTGAGAAAACTTGTTAAAAGTGAGACGTTAGATTAAAAACACTTTTTTACTAATAGTTCTTTACTTATTATATCCATATATATATATATATATATATATATATACATATCTATATACAATCCTTTGTAAAATAAAGATGGAAGCTGATGATGGTTCACTTGAAATAGGCCTATACCTCCAATTTACCATGAAATAACATGTCTGCATTAATTTTTCTTATATTTGTTCTATATGTATTTATATACATATATATTTAGAGCTCTCTTAGAGAGTTATCCTACCACTGTATATACAGGATACTCCTTTGGATTCTTTTATACCTACACTACATGCTTATATATATATATATAAAGGGTTGTTCAGAAAGTTCATGCCAATTTTTAATCGTTCATGTTCCAACACTTTAGAACACATCAAATTTATTGATAAGTATAATATGCTTACATTTCTGATGAAAGCCATCAATTGAGAAAGAAAGTTTAAAGCTACTTAATTCTTGCCAAGTTTGCATCCCTATGAAAATAGATTATAAGGTACATTATTGAAATTTGATACTTCTTTTATTGCCATAAAAAAATTCCTCACAAGCAACAAAAAGATATGAGATGCGTATGGTAAAAGTGCATTAGCTGACATAACTGTACAGAAGTGGTTCGTTAAGTGTTGGTGATTATAGCTTAACTGATGCAGAACACCCAAGCATTCCCCCACTATAGATGGTGGTTAAAAATCAGGACATTGACAGAGATTAACCTGCACTAAATCTATCAAAATCCACTGTCCATGAAGACTTAGTGAAGCTTTGATATTCAAATCGCTATAATGTTTAGGTACCACATGATCTGAGTGAAAAGAATCTATTTTGATTTGAAGAATAAATGCAATAAAAGACGCACCCTTTTTGAAGCAAATTGTGCGGAGTGATTTGAAATGGACCGTTTACAACAATATTCAGTGAAAAAGATCCAGATAAGCAACATGAGCCAACTTTCAATCAGTTAAGTGCCATACATGATACACGCTTTGGGCAATCATGTCTCGAAAGAGACATGACTAACTGGGCGAAAGATTATCCTGCAGTAGGTTGCCATTGCTTTCTGTGGTAGACTGGTGCCGACCAAGGATATAGAAGGCAATCTGTCCTATTATTTAACCCATAACTGGAGGGAAGAGACAGATTAATATCTTTCCAAAGAATATTTGTGTGTTGTGGTACAGTGGATATCAACTCGGAATGACAAATCAGGGAGCCGAGTTCAAATTCCAGTTGAATTCCTTGCATTCACTTACACACAAATACCCTTTGGAAAGGTATTAATCTGTCTGTTCCATCCAGTTGTGGGCTAAATAACAGGACAGATTGGGTTCTTTAGCCTTGGCTGGCAGGTCTACTGTAGAAAGCAATGGCAACCTACTGCAGGATAATCTTCTGCCCAGTCAGTCATGTCTCAAAAGAGACATGAACACTCAAAGCATGTACCATATATAGCACTCAACTGACATAATAATACATGTGACTCGTTGCCAGCAAAGGCTACAGAACCCAGTCTGTCCTATTATTTAACCCATAACTGGAGGGAAGAGACGGATTAATACCTTTCCAAAGGGTATTTGTGCATAAATGAATTTTCATTTCATACTATTTTTAGTATTTATTGCCAAATGAAGATAGAATGATTCTTTTCTTCTTATTCAGTCAGTTAAGTGCCATACGTGAAACACGCTTGGGCGATCATGTCTCAAACTGGGTAGAAGATTATTCTGCAATAGGTTGCCATTGCTTTCTGTGGTAGACTGGTTGCCAGCCAAGACTATAGAACCCAATCTGTTCAGTTATTTAACCCATAACTGGAGGGAAGAGACGGATTAATACCTTTCCCAAGGGTATTTGTATGAAAGTGAATGCAATGAATCCAACTGGCATTCAAACTTGGCTCCCCGATTTCTCATTCTGTGCTGATATCCACTGCACCATAATTGAAAAATTTTACAAGGCAAGGAAGCAAAGATGAACTCATTCAAATCACCCTAAATTTTCTTCATTTTTTCATTGATGAAACTGCAATATAGGTAATTATTAAATGTTTATAAATTCATTTGATGCACATGTTATTGTGCAGTATTAACAAAAGAACCATTCTATTTTCATTTAAAATTATTCACTTGGAAATAAATGTGAATTTGTGCATACCTTAAGGCTCTATTCTAGATTGTACACTTTTCCTGATATTCACCAATGATCTTGCTGATGTAATCAGTTCCCGAGTCGGCATCTGAAGATGACACAACCATTTACTCCCGTCTCAATAAGAAATCTGCCAAAGCTGACAAGGTAAACCTAGCTGCTGCTCTTGGAAAAGACCTACAATCTGTGATGGATTGGGGTAAGTGGCTTGTAAATTTTAACGCTTCCAGAACAAAGCAGATCTTCCTTAACCCTGATAGAGAAACTTTCCTCCATTCCATCTTTATGGACAACGCTAATCATCCAGACTAACACACTGCACATCCTTGGCCTTTTTCAACCGACCTAAAATGAATCAGTAGCTACATCTATTGCTAAAAAGGTTGGGTCACTGTGTTGGGCCAAGAGATTTTTTTCACCAGAATCCACCTTGCATATTTATAAATCTACCCTCTGCCTGTGCATTTAATATTGTTGGCATATTTAGTAGAGTGCTTCTACTATTCATCTCAGGTTTCTCAACTATATCCAAAGAAGAATCTACAATGTAATCGATCCAGCTCAACTTTAGTCATTTTCCCCCCAACGGAATGTTGCTTCCCTCTGTCTTTTCTACAAATATCATCATGGCTTTGACTTTGATAAGATTCTTTCCCTGATGCCTCAACCACATGAATTTACTCATGCTAATAAATTAGCAACTAGGTCCTATAAATTTACCGTCAAAATAGTCAAATAGAATCACCACTTTTACTCCAACAGTTCTCTCACTTCCTGCCTGTGGAACTCTTTTCTTTTTACTTGCTTTACAATATCTAAAGATTTAAATGCAACGCTAAGTGCCATCTTCTATCTTCTTAAATCCCGTTCATCTTTTATCCTTTCCTCAATACCCACTGCACCCAGTCTTTTCTCTCACTTCCTGTCTGTGGAACTCTCTTCAATTTACTTGTTTCCCCAATAGCTACAAGCTCCCAAAGTTTAAGTGCAACATCAGTTGCCATCTTTTATCTTGTTGATTACTAACTTTCTTATCATTTCTTTTACAGCCCCAGTAGCATGTTCTCACTTTCTTTTTTTTGCCTTTTCTCTCACTGTAACCCCACCCCTTGTGCACCACAGGCAGTATTGCCTTGCTTGGGGTGAAACGATTATAATATAAAAAAAAATATTTAAAAAAATATGAAAAAAAAAAATCAACTCACCTTTAATGGATTCTTCTAAAAATTCAGCAATTTCTTCTGTATTTGATGTTGTTAGTGATTTAGCAAAGACAAATTCACCCTCAATTTCAATGAAATTGTCCCACAATAGTTGACGTCTGCGCCTGAGGGGCTCCTTTACAAGTGACTCCCCATTGAAGTACAAAAGATCAAAGGCATGGACGCAAACTTGAACTTTGATTTCTGAAGCTGAAGCATCCTAAAATAAAAGAAAGAAAATTAATCAAGCCACACATCCAGTACATTTTTTATACCTACCTTTCTATTTAGTATGTACAGCTTTTAATGCTTCCACACACACACACAAACAGAAAAAGGAAACTATAGCCATCAGTTTTTTAGAACAGGGGTTGGCAACCTTCTGCTCACTAAGTGCCAACTTAGGGTTTTAAAATCATTCAGTATGCCAACAGCATGTATATTTTTATACAAGTCAAGATCAATATACTTTTTACTACAATACATTCTATATATACAACAATTAATACAACCACATTAATAGAAATAAACTGCTTTTAAAAGCTTCACAACGTAGAAACTCAAAAACTCATAGTACAGGATTCCTTTCCGATCCCATCAGATTACTGCATGACCTTCTTAGAATGCAGAATTGTTTTTGGGTGGTTAAAGTTGGTTCATGTCACTTAACGTCTTTTTGGCTGAACATTGTTGTAAACAATCCATTTTTGATTACCCAACACAATTTGCTTAAAAAAGGACGCAGTTTCATTGTGTTTATACAGCAAATCACAGATCTAAATTTGATCTAAACTATTCTTTTCACTCAGACTATGTAGTTCCCAAACATCACAGCAATTAGACGAAGCAAGCTTCACTAAGTGCTCATGGATGATGAATTTTGATAAATTTAGAATTTCTGCCAATTCCCATATTGTTTAATGCAGGTCATTTTCACTGTCTTGATTTGATCGTCATATAAGTTTGCTTGAGCATTCTTCATCAATACGATTACAACTCTCAACTTAACAAACCACTTCTGTACAGTTCTATCGGCTAAAACACCGTCACCTTACACAGTGCATATCTCTTTTTGTTACCTGCAAAGTGTTTTTGCCTTTATGGTAAGAAAAAAGCATCAAATGTCTAAAATGCACCTTATTATCTTCCATTTTCAGAGATAAGCAAAATTGATATGAATTAAGAAATTTTAAACTTTCATTCTCAAGATGCAGTTTGAAGTGTTCCCAAATCGGAAATGTAAGCATATTATATCTATATCTAAATCTAATCTAAACTTATTTATAAATGGAACTTTGTATGTGTGTGTGAGTGTCCATTACCTATAGACTCCGAAATGGCTGAACCAATTTTCTTGAAAATTTACAGTTGTACTATAAGCGTCTGCGAGTGTTCTTAGCTAGGTTTTGTGTCGAGGTACCTCTGATAAATATTGAAGATCGATAATCGAAAAAATAGGGTTATAGAAGGAGTGGTCCGAATTTAATCAAAATACACTCATAGACAAAAACATAAGAAACGATATTCAGAAGTTTCAAGGTTGTAGTTCTTAGAATAGTGCAGAAAATCGATAATATATATATATATATATATATATATATATATATATATATATATATATATATTTTTTTTTTTCTTTATAAGTGTTTCACCCCGAGCAAGGCATGTCACTGCCACTACTGCGCAGGGGGCTACATAGAGTAGAAAAAGGATGATTAAATATAGGAACTGTAAGAGGGTGGGTGATAGGCGGGTAGGGATACCGAGAATGGTTAAATATAGGAAATGTCAGAGGGTGGGTGATAGGCGGGTAAGGATACCGAGAATGAGGGTTGGGTAGATGAGAGTGTCCTGAGAATAATTGGGAGTTAGGGTGATAGGAGGTGTCTATTGACCCTACATTTAAACACCTGGAGATTGTAGCTGTCGGGAAAGCAGACTTGTGGAAGGGAGTTCCACAGGTGGGAAGCACGAGAAAAGAAGCTGTTGGAGTAGAATTTACGGTTACATCTTATCTGTTTAACTGTAAAAGGGTGGGACCTAGTTGCTAATCTAGTATCTTGTGTAAATTCCTGCTTAGGTGGCACCAGTGCTCTAAGTTCATCGGAGCAGAAGCCATAAAAGTACTTGTAGAAGAGGCACAAGGAAGCCACATCACGCCGGTGAGAGAGTGGTTCAGTCGGTCTGCCAAGTTAGTATCAACCATGTTACAGATCCTCCTTTGTATTTTGTCAAGAAGTCCAAGGAGAGCAGCAGAGGCATCCGACCAGATATGGCAGCAATATTCAATACACGGGCGGATGGTAGATTTGTATATGTGCAGAATAGATTCAGATGGGAAAAACTTCCGGGCCCTGCACAGAGAGCCAACTTTCATAGCAGCAGATTTGGCAATGGATTCGATATCGTCATTCCATTTGAGGTCCGCCGAAAGTGTAAGGCCAAGGAGGCGTAGTATTTTACTCTCTGGGAGGCTAGCCTGTCCCATGCTAATGGGAGGTAGATGCGATTGTCTATGGTGGTTAGTTGATAACAGCTTCGTTTTAGAAGCATTGAAATTTACTACCCATTTCCTACAGATTGGAGGTCCTTTTCAAGCAGCGAGGTTCGCTTTGTCGCCCACACCTGGTTTTTGATCGATGAGAGAGTAGATTGTTGTGTCATCGGCATACATGCCAACTTGGGATCTAATGGCATCAGGGAGATCATTATAAAAGGCAAGATGTTTGCGTGTGTGTCTGTTTATCTGTCTGTATGTCTGAATTTTTTTCAGCCCTTTTAGTTTTTGCTTAGGGCTTGGCTCTAAGTAGGTATAATTGTAGTTCTTAGTCTCAGCCAAGATAACATTTACTCAGAGGACTTATTTAGCCTTCAAAATTCAGTTTACAACGAAAAAAAAAATTATTTGATATCGATACCAGGAAATCAAAATTTGACTTACAGCCATTCATTTTTCTTTTAGTCTACGATTTCGCTTTAACTGGAAACAACTACTGCTATTTAGTCTTTCGTGCCAACGTCCAAAGAGTCTGAGCTCCAGGACCATAGATTAGTTTTAAAGCTTTCATTACACCCGAGCAACGCTAGGCTATACTGCTAGTCAGTTGATAAATTTGAGTTGTTCTAACATGTTGGAACATGAATGACTAAAAATCGGCATGAACTTTTCAGACAATCTAATACTAGTGTACCTGTACAGTCAAAAGTGATGGAAATTGCTAGAATGACAAAGACAGTGATGGCAAAGCTTACTTCAAGACCAATTTTGATAGATGAAGTACCTGAATGCCTCACATGAAAGGCTTAAACAAATAAGACTGCAATCTAAGAAACATAGTAGTAAAGGAACTGTTTAATTGTTGTATTATCTGGAAAACCACAATGGCAGTTGTCTCGTCTTAGAAACGATGAATACAAATCACTTATATTTTTATTCTTCATCAGTGAGTGTTGTGTAGAGTGGTAGTCAGAAGGAATCACGCACATGCAAGGAAGTTGTCAGGAGACATTGATTTGCAGGAGTTGTCTTTTCTCTGTGTTCTCTCAATTTTCTCCTGGTGTCTTCTTCTTGGCCAGAAAAAAAACCCTGATATTATAAGAGCTGAAATTTCCATGTATTTTTGCCTTCTCAAGTTTTCACTTGTGTCATCTAAGGCTAAGCACATCTGTCAATCATTTTCATCAACTATTGCCTTTAAAGCTGGCTGCCTTTGATGTCAATCACACTTCTGTCGGTCCTGATTTTGATGTCAATCATATTTCTCTCAAGTCACAGAAATAGATTACATAATTAAACAGTTCATGTTGCTTGAGAACTAGTTTTCCCAAAATACAGATAAATATTTATATAGATTATCAAAATGACTAAGGGAAGTAATCACTCGTAAATTAACTAACTCAAGTTGATTACCTCCCTTTCCAATACAACTGGAACAGAAGATATATAAATACACATTGATAATTATCATATGGTTTGATTGATAATGTAAATGGGCATCACAGTGCTGGCTAATGATTTTCTGATTGATCATTACAACTGAAAAGTGAGTTTGATCCTTACTGGGTGCACTATATTTATTAATCTAAGCTTAATAAATATAGTATCTTAGGGTGGTAATTTTCTAAGCATAGCTTAGATGTGGCACAAGGCTGAAAGTATGCGGTACCCAGTGAGGTTCAAACTCACTACTTAGTTGTAACAGTTTCTAGCAAGGCAAGCTGGCCAACCATTACATCACATCGAGGTGCCCGTAAATAATTTTCTAAGTATCGCTTAGATGTGGTACACAGCCAAATGTATTGGGCACTATTTTAGTTGTAATTGATCTAGCGAGACAAGCTGACTAACCATTACATCACACTAAGGTGCCTAAAGGATTTTCTAAACGCTAATTGGATGTGGCACAAGTCTGAATGTATGGGGCACCCAGTGAGCATTAAACTCACTATTCAGTTTGAATTAATCTAGTGTGATAAGCTGGCTAATCATTACAGCATGCAAAGGCACCTAAATGATTTTCTAAATGCCGCTTGGATATGGCACAAGTCTGAATGTATGGGGCACCCAGTGAGCATCAAACTCACTATTCAGTTGTAACTGATCTAGCGAGACAAGATGGATAACCATTACACTATGCCGAGGTGCCCAAGTGTCTTGAGATGGATAATGGTTAGCAAGCTAATAACAGATAAGTAATAAGTTTGGTGGTTCAATGTGCTATGATCTTAAAAGCATTTTACTATAATTAGCAGTTTAAAAAAAAAAGAAAAAATAGTCATGTTGATAGTGGGGGTGAAAAGAAATATCAACAATCTGGAACAATATTGTTTTCAAATTAGAACACACACACAAAAAAAACAAAATGGAAACAAATAGAGAAATAAATAAAAGAAAGCAATTTACCTTTCGTTTTCGAGTGCTAAGCACTTGAAAGGGGAGAATTGTTTGTTTTTCTTTGTCCCAGGCCACAGCTTCGGCATCAAGAACACATGACTTGACATTTTCTTTGAATGATTTATTGATGCGTTCAATAATGTCTGGATATTTGGATGTGTTGTCTTCTGAGTTGCGGCTGTAGATTTCTATTTTCCCATCCTCTTTCAGGTGAATCTAAGCAAGAAATATCAGTGAATTAATAAATGCCGTCACCTTTCAAGAACTATCCAATCAGCTTACTGCATTTGATGATGTACAAGACTCACCCAATTTGCATTTAACATTATGGTGTTATAGAGATAGGCCAAGGACAAGTAGAGGTTGTCTATGGTGTCTACAGGATACTTTAACTTAACATGCAGGACTTCCTGTTTCCATTTTGATAGTGTTTAAGTGAACATTAGCCAACTAGATACATCAACTTTACATATGAGACAACCTAATTATATTTAATTATCCTCTTGGGCTAAGTACAAGTACTTATAGCTGTTGGTGTTTAGATGAACATTAGCCTAAAAGATACATCCCTTATTATTGTGAATTAAGGACCAAGGTTAAGTACAAGTACTGGTACTGGTAGCTGATCGTGTTTAGGTTTACATTTAAAGACATTTCCACCAGATAAATTGGCATACCCCAATGTTACACCAGATAAACTGGCGAACCTGAAGTTCCCCAGATAAATTGGTAACCAACACGTAGATTTTCAAGATATATATATATATATATATATATATATATATATATATATATGTATCTCGAAAATCCATTGATGGGGAAGTGGCTGTAGTCAAGCCACCAAGTTGGTACCTATCACATTACTGATTCTCATTTGGAGCCTGTCGAGAACACTGAGATGAACAGCAGGAGCGCCTGACCATATATGGTAGTAGTATTCCATGCACGGACGAATGGTTGATTTGTATATGTGCAGGATGGATTCAAGCGGAAAAAACATACTGACCCAACACAGTGACCCAACCTTCTTAGCAGTGGATTTAGCTATGGACTCAATGTAGTGGTTCCATTTGAGATCAGAAGAGAGGGTAAGGCCGAGGAGGTGCAGCTTGGTCTTAGTCGCATTGAAATTGACAAGCCATTTCTTTCCCCCAATTCACCACAGAGTGTAGATCCTGTTCAAGTCAAAGTGACTTAAGTCGAGATGCCAATTCAGGATTGATTACATAACAGATCCTTCATTGGATTTTGTCTAAAAATTTTCATATGTACAAGCAGATGTACCAGACCAGATATGGCACCAGTATTCAATACAAGGACAAATGGCAGATTTGCAAATGTACAAAATTAATACTGACAAGAAAAATTTTCTGGTATAAAAGCGAACCAATTTACCTTGCAGTAGTTGCAGCTACTGATTCAATATAGTCGCTCTACTTCAAGTCTATTGAAAATGTGAAGCCAGGAAAGCGTAGTGAGTTGCTGTTCTGGAGTTTAGCGTCAACCATGCTGATGTTAGGCAGAAAAGATCCTCTGGGATTATTAAATGAAATGTTGAACTGCTATGTCTGCTGCTAGAAATGCTGCTTCACTGTGTAGTGCCAGACAATTTTTCTTGTCAAAATCCATCTTTTAACATAAGGGACAACGGCCTAGCAAGTCCAATATCAGAAAATACTGGGGTCATTTATCAAAAGGGTAAAAATTTCACATCAGAACACACAACTACCTCTTTACCCACAAATAACTAAACAATTGTGAGCCAAAATGTTTTTATTTTTTTTTTGGAGGGGGGGGGGAGATTATGATTAATTGGAAGATGTGGGGGTGGAGAGTACAAACGGCATATTTCAAGGCCTACTAAAGTCAACCTAATCTTCCTTCATATTTTTTGACAGAAGAACACAAATTCTTTTCCAAGGTAAAACCTGGTTTTCGCTATTGTCAACACAAAACAGAAAATTCATCACATAAAACAGGAAATACTATTAAATAAAATATATATGAATAATGATTTGGAAATTAAACTTATATTTTTTAAAATCCTTACCTGTGCTCGTTCACCATCATATTTATATTCACAGGTAAACACGGCTCCATCAAATCGAGACAAGACTTCACTCACTCCTTTTGTTGGATGAGCCAACATTGGCTTTAAGGGGATTCCTAATAAAAGAAAAATGGGTAAAGAAAAAAATACATATTATTTTTCTTAAATAAGTATATATATATATATATATATATATATATATATATATATATGTGTGTGCTAATTATTATTATTATTATAATAATGGCATACTGCAACTTAATAGCTATAAAGTTTTGGCATTAAAACACCATCCTAAGGCAATTTTGTAACATACAGATAAAGAGATTTAAAATAAATAAATAAATAAATAAATAAAAATGAAGAAATAAAAACAAGGTCAGCCAATGAATTAAGTGGAGTGGGAGGTAATATATTTTCATTAGTAACCATTACTTATATATATATATATATATATATATATATGAGAATTAATAAATACATGAGAATACACATCTATATAAAAATATTATTCAAAACAGTGCTCAACAGAGTTATTAATTATATATTAATAAATATACATCTTATTCTACATCAGTGACACAACTATGAGTTTCATACCTTACACAATAATCAGGTGCATATTACAAACTGAATGTTTAAAAGATTTGAATTTAAGTTCACATAATGTTTTGTGGTACAGTGGATATCGGCTCGGAATGAGAAATCGGGGAACCAAGTTCGAATTCCAGTTGAATCCATTGTATTCACTTACGCACAAATACCCTTGGGAAAGGTATTAATCCGTCTCTTCCTTCCAGTTATGGGTTAAATAGCAGGACAGATTGGGTTCTATAGCCTTGGTCAGCAACCAGTCTACCACAGAAAGCAATGGCAACCTACTGCGGGATAATCTTCTGCCCAGTCAGTCATGTCTCTTTCAAGACATGATCGCCCAAGCGTGTATCACGTATGGCACTTAACTGACTGACTGAATGTTCATGGAAGTTAAATCTTATGATGTTAGGGTACTATTTTTTTCATTTATCAAGAGCAAAATATAAATACAAAAATTACATGACGGTAAAATATCGTGCCATCGATGTAGGGTAAGATGTGCGCACGCACACACACACATATATATATATATATATATATAAGATACTGAATAGAGTGCTGGTGTTAATAAAACAGTTCTCAGTGTAATAAATTAGCACAACTAAGTATGTATTACTAGCAGTATAACCCGGCGTTGCTCGGGTGTAATGAAAGCTTTAAAACTAATCCATGGTCTTGGAGCTCAGACACTTTGGACGTTGGCATGAAAGACTAAAAAGCAACAGTTGTTTCCAGTTAAAGCGAAACCGTAGACTGAAAGAAAAATGAATGGATGTAAGTCAAATTTTGATTTCCTTGTATTGATATAAAATTTTCTGCACTATTGTAAGTGCAACCTTGAAACTTCTGAATATCGTTTCTTATGTTTTTGTCTATGAGTGTATTAAATTTGATTAAAATCAGACCACTCCTTCTATAACCCGATTTTTTCGATTATCGATTTTCGATATTTATCGGGGGTACCTCGACACAAAACCTAGCTACGAACACTTGCAACCTCTTATAGTACAACTGTGTAAATTTTCAAGAAAATTGGTTCAGCCATTTCGATGTCTATAGGTAATGGAGACACACACACACACACACACAGACAAAGTTCCATTTATAAATTAGTTTAGATATTGCTTATCTATCCATTTTCAGATGCTAAGTAGAGACTGAACATTATATAATGAGATGCAGAGATGCGCAAGAGACTCGAAGGGACAGATATGTGCAAGAGACTTGAAGGGACAGAGATGAGCAACAGACTTGAAGGGACAGAGATGAGCAACAGACTTGAAGGGACAGAGATGAGCAACAGACTTGAAGGGACAGAGATGAGCAGAGAATTGAAGGGACAGATATGAGCAACAGACTTGAAGGGACAGAGATGAGCAACGGACTTGAAGGGACAGAGATCAGCAAGAGACTTGGAGGGATAGAGATCAGCAAGAGACTTGAAGGGACAGAGATGAGCAACAGACTTGAAGGGACAGAGATCAGCAAGTGACTTGAAGGGACAGAGATCAGCAACGGACTTGAAGGGACAGAGATCAGCAACGGACTTGAAGGGACAGAGATCAGCAAGAGACTTGGAGGGATAGAGATCAGCAAGAGACTTGAAGGGACAGAGATGAGCAACAGACTTGAAGGGACAGAGATCAGCAAGTGACTTGAAGGGACAGAGATCAGCAACAGACTTGAAGGGACAGAGATCAGCAAGTGACTTGAAGGGACAGAGATCAGCAAGTGACTTGAAGGGACAGAGATCAGCAACAGACTTGAAGGGACAGAGATCAGCAAGTGACTTGAAGGGACAGAGATCAGCAAGTGACTTGAAGGGACAGAGATCAGCAAGTGACTTGAAGGGACAGAGATCAGCAAGTGACTTGAAGGGACAGAGATCAGCAAGTGACTTGAAGGGACAGAGATCAGCAACAGACTTGAAGGGACAGAGATCAGCAAGTGACTTGAAGGGACAGAGATCAGCAACAGACTTGAAGGGACAGAGATCAGCAAGTGACTTGAAGGGACAGAGATCAGCAAGTGACTTGAAGGGACAGAGATCAGCAAGTGACTTGAAGGGACAGAGATCAGCAACAGACTTGAAGGGACAGAGAAGCACAAACAAGGGAAAGATAAGTGCAAGAGACTTGAATTGACAGAGATGTGGTTTTACAGGCAGGTACTGAGACCTTCATCCAGCTTCCCTCCGACCAGCTAATGAATCACCCCAATGTTGCATTTTTATTTTCGCTCACATCAATGTGCTGAGAAAACTGGGGAAGGCCGACTGAATGATCAGATAATAACAAAGATAAAAAACAAACGTCACATTAAGAAATATTAATTTAAACCCTGATTTAAACATCTTTAGGTGTTTTATTCAGGACTTTGCTTGCACGGTCTGAGTAGGTGGGTATAAAAACATTTTGGACAAGTTCTACCATGTCTGGCTAACAATTCAGATTAGATTTTCCTCCACGACCAACACCTTTTGCTCTTCTATACCTCGTGATATATGACTGGCAATATAAAAGGGTGGCATTAGAACTATGAGAAGGTATGGTTTGGCGTGTTTGTTTTACCAGCTTAACAAATCTCTTGGGTCATTTAATACTGAAAATAGGATTTTTATTCAATAATATCTTAGTAAGTTTCAAGTTTTGAAGTTTTAAAAATATAATTGAAGATTGGTTGTATAGTTCATCTATAGTTGAAGTTGTCTGGATTAAATTTTGGTGTATAATTTACTTTTCTTCGAGTAAATCAAATGGTTTTTTTATTAACATCTGTTAAAAGTTCTTTAAGGCTATTTCACCTTATAAAGGTGTTTACGGAGAGAGGCAAATTCAGCATAGTCCATCATGAAATGTTTTACTGCATAAGTCACCTGAAATACAATGCCTTTAGATGGCTCCTCATCTTTTACAAGAAATGAATGTGTGATATTGGTATGACTAATTCCAATTCTTGCTTAAACTACTTCTCTTTGGGAAAGCCTGGTGTTATGGTGTCTTATTCTAAGTGTAGTTTTGATTTTGTGCAATTTATTTACATGAGTATTCCATAACTCATGCCACTTATTTAAGATCTAAACTTATTTATAAATGGAACTTTGTCTCTGTGTGTGTGTGTGTGTGTGTGTGTGTGTGTTTATTACCTATAGACTCCAAAACGGCTGAACCAATTTTCTTGAAAATTTTGCACAGTTGTACTATAAGTGTCTGCGAGTGTTCTTAGCTAGGTTTTGTATCGAAGTACCCCCAATAAATATCGAAAATCGATAATCAATAAATCCGGTTATAGAAGGAGTGGTCTGATTTTAATCAAATTTCATACACTCATAGACAAAGACATAAGAAATGATATTCAGAAGTTTCAAGGTTGCAGTTCTTACAATAGTGCAGAAAATCTATAATATATATATATATATATATATATATATATATATATATATATATATAAAAGGCAAGATGTTTGTGTGTGTGTCTGTTTATCTGCCTGTATGTCTGTATTTTTTTCAGCCCTTTTATTTTAGTTTTTGCTTCAGGTTTGGCTCTAAGTAGGTATAATTGCAGTTCTTAGTCTCAGCCATGATACCATTTACTCAGAGGTCTTATTTAGGCTTGAAAATTCAGTTTACAACGAAAAAAACTTATTTGATATCGATACCAGGAAATCAAAATTTGACTTACATTCATTCATTTTTCTTTCAGTCTAAGGTCTCACTTTAACTGGAAACAACTATTACTTTTTAGTCTTTCATGCCAACGTCCAAAGAGTCTGAGCTCCAGGACCAGGGATTAGTTTTAAAGCTTTCATTACACCCAAGCAATGCCGGGCTATACTGCTAGTAGATATATAAATCACTGTTTTTAAATCTGTATAAGGGACTTTTATTTTTTTATATATTCATTTTTAGTGATTCTTTAACTGCCTTATTTGCCCTTCCATTTCCTTACTAGGAATCCAGCAGAATTTGTTTTTGGTTACAATGTATATTGATTTTGTTTAAAAGCTTGGTTATTAAAAGATTAATCAGGTTTTTATACTTCAATGATGTACGATCAGATAGGGAGTCTAAGAATATAATGAATCTATCTGACTCACTGATAATATCCAAAATTAGGTCTATTGCCATAGCTTCTGCACAAAATAATGAGGATTTGTCAGGTAGGCATTTTTACTATGAGAAGAAGAGCCTGTCTTCCACCAAAAGTTGACCAGAACTGACTCCCCCAATCCTAAGCATGACCATTATGGAGCTAATCAATATCTGGTTTGTTAGCGTTTGATCTCAAACGATTTGTTTACCTACTTGCCCTCTTCTTCCTATTTGTTCAAGTGTGTGCCACTTAAAGAATCCCATCCGCTTTACATCAAGATAAAAATTACTTTCCTCTTATATGTGCAAGTCCAAATCATAGTGTCACATGCGAGCAACAAAGTTTTAAGGATAATGGGAATAAAAAGGACACCTACTTAAAATCAGAAAGAGTGCAAGATTGGCAGTTAGGTCTCATCGTTTTTTATAGTTGAAGTGGTTAGATGTAACTGTAAGTTCTATAATAACAATTTTTTTCTCTCATACTTCTCACTTGTGGAAATCTCTTCTAGCTTCTTACTTTCCAGTCAACTTTGATCTTCCACAATTTAAACACAATGCCATTCATTTATCTTTAAGCTGTTCTTTTATTCTTCTCTCTCTCCATAATAACTTTCACATATTCTTTTAAACTTAGACCTTTGCGTCTTGGTGGCCGTACTGCCTTGCTTCAGGTGAAATGATTAAAAAAAAAAAATAGGTGAAATTTCTAAGTACATAGAATGAGGGCTTGGAGATTTTAATGCTCATGAGATATATTTAAGTGAATATAGGTAAGAGGAAATAGAGAGTAACCTACCTAAGCTGACAGATAAATTTGTGTCTTATTTAAAGTTGGAACAAATTTCAGATTATAGGAAGCTGCTTACAATACCTGGTGTTCCAATTATATTTTCTATGGTTTAATTACAGATATACATAATTATATATTATTACAGAAATGCATTTCTATAAAAGGAAAAGTGCATTATTACTATTTTTATTAAAGAAATGCATTATCAATAATTTCCTCAGAGTAATGCATATTCTATGAATTTAAACAGAAATGCATTAAACTATGGTTTTATTACAGTAATGCATTATCTACGATATCATTACAGTAAGGCATTATCTATATTACAGTAATGCATTATCTATAATTTTATTTCAGAAATGCATTATTGACATTATTACAGTAATGCATTATCTACGATATTATTTCAGCAATGCATTATCTACGATATTATTACAGTAATGCATTATCTACAATATTATTACAGTAATGCATTATCTACAATTTTATTTCAGCAATGCATTATCTGTATTATTACAGTAATGCATTATCTACAATTTTATTACAGTAATGCATTATCTACAATTTTATTACAGTAATGCATTATCTACAATATTATTACAGTAATGCATTATCTACAATTTTATTACAGTAATGCATTATCTACAATTTTATTTCAGCAATGCATTATCTGTATTATTACAGTAATGCATTATCTACAATTTTATTACAGTAATGCATTATCTACAATTTTATTTCAGCAATGCATTATCTACAATTTTATTTCAGCAATGCATTATCTGTATTATTACAGTAATGCATTATCTACAATATTATTACAGTAATGCATTATCTACAATTTTATTTCAGCTATGCATTATCTACAATTTTATTTCAGCAATGCATTATCTGTATTATTACAGTAATGCATTATCTACAATTTTATTACAGTAATGCATTATCTACAATTTTATTACAGTAATGCATTATCTACAATTTTATTTCAGCAATGCATTATCTGTATTATTACAGTAATGCATTATCTACAATTTTATTACAGTAATGCATTATCTACAATTTTATTACAGTAATGCATTATCTACAATTTTATTTCAGCAATGCATTATCTACATTATTACAGTAATGTATTATCTACAATATTATTACAGTAATGTATTATGTATGATTTTATTACAGAAATCCATTATCTATATCAGGCATTGATAACCCTTTGATAATTATGTGTTGACTTATGGCTTTAAAATCATTCAGTGTGTCATTTTCTAAATGTTCAGGTGTTAGGCAACTTCATTGTGGACTTAACACTGCTTTCATGTGAGAGAAGATTTGCTCACAAGAGTAAATTGAATCAAAAGTCAAAACAAGAGTAAAAGCAATTTTCTTCAAACAGATAAAAATCTCGGGAAAACTGTTAAACCCCAAACAGTTCTTTGGGCAAATAGTTGGAGAATTAATAAAAGACTCATGTTCATAGAAAGGTTTCCTTGTCTATTAGTGATATTCTTATTAGCAGTTTTCTTAGAAGGTGAGACATGCAGGGAGTCCAACTAGTGAGCAGTTTTGAAACAGCTAAATATCTTCTTTGTGATGTAGTAGTGTTTGATTCGAACTTTGTGATATCATTTGCAGCTGCGTGCCATTGGAATTGCTTGGCGTGCCACATGTGGCATACGTGCCGTACATTGCCAATCCCCTGATCTATATCATCCCAGGAATGCGTTATTTAGAATTTTATTCTTGAAATGTACTGTTAGTAGATATGCATTAATGTATGTTTTACTGACTAACATTGCTATCAATTGTCTAATATTGTTTTTAATATTCTACTTTGCTACAACATTGTTGACCTACATCAAGTTATGTGGGAGTTGTCATATGCCTTCCTCGTCGATAATCACTAATGCGATTACACGCCAATTCAGGGATATTTACATTCTTCACATCTTAGATCGTGTCGAATGGACAACAACAAAAAAATAAATAAATAAAAGCAAACAGATATAACAGTATGTTCGAAATATAATCTCTCCCAGGTCGCTTCTGTATAAACACACGCACTGACCAACAATCCAAGGATGAACAACAAGGCGAAATGGTTTTGGTATAAAATTTAATACATGAACAAGATATTAAAATAAAACAAAATAAGTCTGAGTAAGAATGTCCAATGACCCGAATCTAAAAACTTATTGAAATAACAAATTACAACAAATTAATACGAATGCAGAAGATTAACACATAATCAAAAATGGGAGAGGATATATACAGTATTATTGAACATGTGGAATGATGTTTGCAGTAACATAATATTGGTGGATGTATGTATTTAACTCTAACACGGGCCCAAAAGTATAACTTATCTTTATATTCAATTCTCTTTTTCATTCTTTCTTTTCTTTCTTTCTTCTTTACATAAACTCAGATTCAAATGCTGCTCGAATGTAATAAACTTGTATGCAATTTGCTTCACTTTCTTTCTTTGACAGAATGTTATATTCTCTGCAATCAAACGTTTCTGCAATTTTCTTCACTTTGGTTTCTTCAACGGAACATTATCTTCTCTGCGTCAATATCTTTCTTCCTTGATGAACAATTCGGTCTGTTCTTCTTCTTAATTTAATGAATAAAAATATATACTCTTATGATTTTTATCCGGACTTGCTGTAACTGAATTGACTGAGTTACGTCATTATAAAAATGAGTCTCCTCTTTTCATTCTTAAGCTGTTGGAGCTTCAGCATAGAAATATCATGATTTGTCCATTAAAAGTCTAACTCGCAACTGATTAAATTTTCTGACTCCCTTGTGACTTGCATTTAGGTGCGAATTTTGGCTCCTGCTGCTTCATGACCTCTCATGTCTGGCCCCTGTCTAGAAATTTGTTACTACTTGTATTTGGGTGAGTTAACCTCTACCCTGCTATTCCCAAAATGACTATAGATTCCCATGTGACTATCCTCTGTTGGCCTAGCAGAGTCTAAGGGCTTAGTATATGTGTGTAGGGATGTGTGTGTTGATCTGCATTCATAACAGAGTGCTGAAAAAGAAAGTGATAGGACAGGCTGAAAAATCCCCAAAAGACATAATGATAGCAACATTTTTCCCCAAGATGATAAACATTATTTACAAGGGCGTGCAGAAATATTCTCAGCATTTCCCAAAAGCTGACTAAATGCGGGGATTGTTTTGATTCTGAATCCCTTCTTGGTTAGGCAAATAAGATTTCGAAATGCCTTTACACTATGTGCTCTCTCTATCTAGGTTGACATAAAATATCGAAAGACAAAATTATTTACCTGGGGTCAATTTGCACTTCTTTGGTAATTCTTCTACACCATCTTGTAATAATACTTTGACAATGGCATCATAACTGGGGCATTCACTAAAAAACAAGAAATATTGTATTTAAAGACAGAAAACCAGAGATACATAATCCTCTCTACTATAATAAAGACAGTTGTGTATTTATTTGCGTGTGTGTGTGTGTGTATTTAAAAGGCAAGATGTTTGTGTGTCAGTCTACGGTTCCACTTTAACTGGAAACAAATATTGCTTTTTAGTCTTTTGTGCCAACGTCCAAAGAGTCTGAGTTCCAGGACCATGGATTAGTTTTAAAATTTTTGTTACACCCGAGCAATGACAGGCTATACTGCTAGTACACATTATTCCAAATACAGTGAGAAAATAAATTTGGGTGAAGTAACTATTTTGATTAAAAAAAAAAAAAAAAAAAAATTGATGAATCAAGTTTTAATTTTTGCTCAATCTACTTTTGCTTTGCATTCATAATTTTTTGAAAAGGTATGAATCCCCCTGTCCCTGCCTGCAACAAATACATTGATGTCTCAGCATCAGCATTCTGTAAAAATTATCAAAAGATTGAAGCAGGTGTATGCACATTTGGGCAAACTATTCTCTCATATCCATCTCACCTGTTCAGGTAGTTGCAGAAATATTTAAAAAATGAATGCATCGAAATACAACATGAAATATGACAACATCTACAAACCAATATGTTGTCTTGATGATAAGAGATGTCTCTTCTAATTTCTTTTTCAAAGTATCAGCACTCAGTCCTTTTCCGGCATCAGTAATTTTGGGAGGAAATTCTGAAAAGAAAATTAATTCACAAATATAATTACGAAAAAAAGAAAGGAAAAAAAATTCAGAAAAAGAAACAAGGAAGTAGAGAGAAAGAAAGAAAAAGTAAAAACAAGGAACTACAAAAAAAGAAACAAAAAGGAAATAAACAGAAAAAAAAGAAAAAAATGAAAAGAAAGGAAGAGAAAAATGAAATAAAAATAAAAGAAAAAGAATGAGAAACCAAAGAAAGAGAAATACAAAGAAACAAAAAAAGTCAACAAAAAGAAATAAAAAGAAGGGAAGAAAAAATTAGATAAAAATAAAAAATAAACAACAGAAAGAAAAACAAAAAGAAATGAATAGAAAGGACAACCTTTCTTCTTCTGATTCTACAACAATGTCATCTTCATCATATGAAAAAGTAAAGATAATAATCTTGCATCATATATTGTCCTCATTTGTATAGATTATTAAAATGACTAAAGGAAGTCATGTAAGTGCCATACGTGATACACGCTTGGGCGATCATGTCTCGAAAGAGACATGACTGACTGCACAGAAAATTATCCCTGCAGTAGATTGCCATCATTTTCTGTGGTACACTGGTTGCCAGCCAAGGCTATAAAATCCAATCTGTCCTGCCATTTAACCCATAACTGGAGAGAAGAGATGGATTAATACCTTTCCCAAGGGCATTTGTGTATAAATGAACGCAAAGAATTCAACTAGAATTCCAACTTGGCTCCCTGAATTCTCATTCGGAACCGATATCCACTACAACACAACACACTAAGGGAAGTAATAATTCATAAATTTACCACCTTAAGCTACAAATGGGACAGAACATACATGAATAAATACACAATAATATTTATTTTAGGATTTGAGGATTGATTTTCCTGGAATTTGTAGCCTAGGCTCTGTGAAATTACTTTTTATTAGGATGCATTCACACACAAAATAAATAAAATTTGTATACTCATTATTCCTAATTTTCATCAACAACTTTCTCGATGTCATCAGTTCTCAACTCAGTATCAATGTTGATGACATAACTGTTTAATCCTGTCATAATTCTAAGTCTGATCGGTTTGGTAAAGTCAAATTTCACAGCTGATCTCAAAAATAAACAACAATCAGTTGTTAAATGGAGCAAGAAATGCCTATTAATTTTAATACCGCCAAAACAAAACTCTCTTAATCATCTCAAAGAAACTATTTTGGCTTCCATTAGCATGTTAATGTTTAGAAGAGTGACTCATCGTGTGTTCTCGGGTTAATGTTTTCTGCTAACATGAAGTAGAAAAATTATACCATTCAATAGATCTCCTAGGAAAGTTGCTTCAATAAATCATGCAAGACAATTTTTCATGACAGACTCTATCTTACAAGTTTACCATTTGTCCATGCATTAAATATTATTGTCACATTTAGTTTGATACTTTTGCTATATGTTTAGAGATTTTTGATAAAATCCAAAGAAGAATCAGCAATGTTTTTGGTCCTGATCTAGCATCTCAGTTTCAGTCACTTTCCTACTTCCATAATGTACCGTCCCTGTTCCTTTTCTAGAAATATTTTCATGATAATTGTTCTGATGAGCTTTCCCCTTTGGTACCTCAACTTTACAAATTTAAGTGCAATACTTGATTGGCAGTAAGGTCTCATCATATTAAATTGAGGAGGCACATTATGAAAAAAGAAAGTTTGAATAATTTACTATTCACAGTGAAGGCAAGAGAAGTAAGGAGAAACAGTAAGCAACCTACCTGACATTTGTCTAAATGGATAGTAGAATGAGTACCACAAGACCAAGAGAGTGGGCAGAGGTAAAGAAGCAAGAATTAATTCCAACAATACTAGACATCGTGTTGTAGAGAGCCATGTCCTCAGAAGAGTGATGATTCTCAAATAGGAGCTGAGCAAACCAAGAGAGGAATTTCAGTTATGCATTTATGTCATGGGATATATGCTGTGGCGTAATAAATATTGGCTCACAATGGGGAAATCAGAAAGTTAAGTCCGATTTCTGGTTGAATTTGTTGCATTCACTTACGCGAAAGAAAGGTATTAATCCATCTTATCTCCCGCCAACTATAATTTGAATAGCAGGACAGATTGGGTTCTATAGCCTTGTTCAGTAACCAGTCTACCACAGAAAGAAATGGTAACCTACTGCAGGAAAATATTCTGCCTAGTCAGTCATGGATCGAAAGAGATATGATCGCCCAAGTGCGTATCCCATATGGCACTTAACTGACTGATATATGTCATAAGTATAATGGTAGAAAAAAATTATTTGACAATTTTATAATTGGATAAGTCTTGAGAAATTAAGGAGGGCGATTTATGGTTGATTTTGTTTAGCAGCTTATCAATCCCTAATGCCAAAATCTAAATATTTTGAATACAATTTTATGACTAACTAAATATATACTATAAATAGGTATTGTTGGGAAGATTTTTTCTTATATAAAAATGTATTACAGGTATTTTTCTATAAAAATGAAGAGGACGTGCTGGAATTCCAGTCATCGTCCTCAAAGAATATGCCGGAACTGGATTGAGTCCTCTCCAAACTCTATAATTATTGCCTCACTGCTTCCTGCTTTCCCACTTGTTGGAAGTCCTCTTCCGTAGTTCTTGTTTTTAAGAACTCTGAGGTGCCCCTTGATCCCTCTAATTATCGCCCTATTAGATCTTACCTCTTTTTGGCAAGGTATTCAAGGCTATTATCAATGCTGAAATAGGCATTTCACAACGTTCTCAATATGGCTTCCACTTTGCAAGGTCTACCACTGATGTGCTAACAATCATCACTGAATATATATACTGGGTTCTTGATAAGAATGGCAATGAACAAGCTGTTGCTCTTGATATCTCGAAAGCACTTGACACGATCTTCTGTGCGAGCTCCAGAGCTACGGCATTTCTGATTGTCTGATTTAATCCATATCAAATCAATTGTCTGATTTAATCCATATCAAATCATGAAATGAAGGTTGTTTTGAGTGGGCAAGTTTCCAGATCCCTTCATATGAATGTGGACATCCCTCAAGGCTCTGTCCTAGGTTCTATGTTTTTCCTAATCTTCATCAATGATTTTCCTGATGTAATCAGTTCCCAAGTAGGCTTTTATGCAGATGACACCACCATTTACTGCCATTTCAATGAAAAATCTGCCAAGGCTGACAAAGTAAACCTGGCTGTTGCCCTTCAAAAGTGCCTCCAATTTGTGTTGGAATGAAGTAAGAAATGGCTTAATGCTTCTGAAATGAAACTGTTCTTCTTTAATCACCATAGAGAAACTTTCCTAACTACCATCAGTATGGATGACACGAATTTCCTAGAAAACTACACAACACACCTCCTTGGCCTCACTCTCTCAAATGGAATGACTACATCAAATCCGTAGCTGCCTCTATTGCTAGAAAGGTTAGGTCACTGTGTCGAGCCAAGAAGTTTTTCTCATCAAAATCCATTTTGCACATTTATAAATCTACCATTTGTTCATGCATTGAATACTGTTGCCATATCTTGTCATGTACGTCAGTCATTCATGTTGAGATTCTCAACAAAATCCAAAGGATGATCTGCAATATAATCAATCCTGACTTGGTAGCCTGCCTTTAATCACTTTCTCACCAATGTAATGTGGCTTCCCTGTGTCTTGTCTACATGTATTTTAATGGCAACTGCTCTGACAAGTTTTTTTTCGGGTTCCCCAACCACATGTATTTATGCATGCTACTAGATTGACATCGTGGTCACACCCTTTTACCATCAAAATAGTTAAATATAATTGTCCCATCTACTCTAACAGTTTCTTTTCTCACACTTCCTGTTTGTAGAACTTTATTTTGTTTGCCTGCATCCCTGATATCAACAATCTCATAAAGTTTAAATGATGTCAATTACCATCTTCTATCACTTGAATCACATCCATTTCTCATCTTTGGTATGCCCTGTACCTTGATTTTTCACTCATTGTAACCCCTTGCACACTAGTGGCAGTCCTGCCTTGCTTGAAGTGAAAAGATAATAAAAAAGAAAAAAAGTTATTTACACTGTTCAGAATGTTGTCCTCATCTTTATTGTCATATTCACAACATTTTGGATTCTTCAGGTGACTAGAACTTTAAACTGAACCCTTTATTTTGATCACTACTTTTGACCATCAAGGACAACATGGCTCAGTGGATAAAAGCATTGGTTGGATCTAATGACTTGACCCAAAGAGTTGTGGCTTAAAAACCTGGTGACAATAGTAGAGAATATTTATATTTTTTTATGATAAAAATATTGGTTGGATCTAATGACGTGACCCAAAGTGTTGTGGCTTCGATACCTGGTGACAATAGTAGAGAAAAAAAAGCAAGATTGCCACTAGAGTAGAGTTATGGTACTGCTTACCTTGTCTTGGTGGGGTAAGGAAGACTGCATGACTAAGGGCTGCCAAAACTGACTGCTCAGCAAGACCAATACGAAGTTTGCCTCCCAAAGATCTTATTAGATACCGGGCTTCACATGAACGACAAGCCACAAACATCCCCTTAATTCGATCAATTTTCTTAGACATTGCCTGAAAAGTAAAAAAAAAGTAAGGCATTTGAAGCAATGAATGACTAAAAATAGAAATACAACAAGCATATGGCAGAGCCCTCTCTGTCAGCTTTTCACTGACCAGAAAATGACTAACCCAACTTATGGCTACTCTGGTTCATGTCAATAAGCAAAAAGAACCTCGGTAAAGGCCTGCTGTATGTTCACAAAGAAATGAAAATAAATCCTATTGCATGAAATGAAAACTTATTTTCATTGTTTATCTTAAGGACCTTCTTGCACAAACTGGTTAAGTAAGTGACGACTTCTACCTCTTCCACCTCTAACAAACAGATCAGTTTTTCCCTGAATTCTGACTTTCTCCTATGCTCATCTCTATATCATAACACATAGACGGCATTGAAATTACTCAGTGGGACAACCTCTCCAGTGCTAAAAAGCAGTCCAGAACGAACTCAATCTCAAATGTGACTTAATATAAACCTGTGACCAAAAATCTTCAGTGTTTGTTTTGCTATCACTTGTTCCCAGAATATTCCATTTATTCATTAATTCATTTCTTTTCAGTCAAGTGGGTGGCTGCTTTCACAGACCCCACATCCTAGACTTTATCATTGGTTAAAAAACACAAAAACACTTAAAGTTGAAATGAAATCACACACAATCCCCAGATAAGGAGGTGATACAACTATTTCAGTGACAATCTGTTACTAAATTTTGTTATTATGATCAAAGCTCTCTACTATCTCTAGATGATCAGTGTAAAAATACAGAAACAATCTTGTACAAGAAGGTACTAGTAATTTGCTCATATAATCCTTGTAAAAAGCGTACAATCCAATTTATAGATCAATATGAGTTGTGGTGTAATGGATATCAGTTTGGAATAAAAAACTGAAGAGCCAAGTTCGAATTCTAGTTGAGTTCATTGCATTCCCTTATGCATAAATACTCTTGAGAAATATATTCATCCATTTATCTCTCCACCTACAGGTTAAATAGTATGGCAGATTGGGTTCTATACCTTTGGTTGGCCACCAATCTATCACAAAAAGAAATAGCAACTGACTGCAGGAAAATCTTCTGCCTAGCCAGTCATGAATCAAAATAAACATGATCACCCAAGCATATCACATATGGCACTTAACTGAATGAACCAAATATATAACTAAAATTGTGTTTTGGCAAAAATGTCAACTAGAGTAATTCTGGAAGATAATGTTCTTAAGGTATTGTTGTATTACCAAGGTGGATACTATACACAGAAAAAGTGTGTATTATTCAGCACAATATCTGGTGCTAAACAGATATACACAGAACAGTACAATAGTTACAACAGACAAACAGAACTTACAACACAGAGAGGAGGGGTTTAGATGGCAATAGTTGTTTGAATATTACTCAAATAACATGCAAATATTATGCCTCAAATGCTATTATTTACTTAAATAGACCACTTCAGTCCATAGGCCATTCCACCATTGAGAGTGCTGCAGGAGTACTAGCCACTTTACAACAGGTGTGCAGTCTTTGCAATTAAAGTGCATTGCAGATAAATAAAATAAATTTGTTTATTTATGAATGTCTCTATTCTGAATTTTGTAGAATAAAATCTTATTTAGTCTCCTGAAGAGTGAGGGTGATTACAAGAAACACACACAGGAATGCAAATTTTTAAAAAAAAATGAATGTTGCTCTTATTTGTAGATATACAAAGTATCTATTAAGACATATGACCTTGTAAATTTGGATAAATAAGATATTATTTCCACCCTCCCTTCATGTGCATGCATAAAATCAAAATAAAATTTAGTATATATATATATATATATAGATATATATATATAATAAAGAGAGAAAAGGATAATTTCACAAATGCACACTTGTGAGTTTTTATCCATCAGTTTTATTTTACACATTATTTTACTTTTTTTTGTTGTTTATGTATGTGATTTTTATTTTATACACACACTTAGACACACATCCAACTATGCAAACAAAATTGTGATACATTTCTCCACTCCCAGCCCATATGAAGCTAATAGCTGGCAAAGAATTTAATGACTGTAATATAGAAGCTTATTTTCTTAAATTTTGTTAGATTTTTAATAATATATATCGTAAACTCCACCACCACCACCAGCAGCAGCAGCAGCAGCTTTGTAGAAACAGCAAAATCTTAGAAAGTGACGAAGGGAAAAAGATGGAAGGTATTAATAATAATTGTCAAAAGTGAAAGAAACAACATTGATAATAATAATGATAAGAAAGGAATGAAGCCCAGGAAATGTTAATTATAACAAATAATCAGATTAATAATAGGAAGAAAAACAGAGAATAATAATAGTAATAATAACAGGGATATCCCTGTTATTCTGTTTTTCTTCCTATTATTAATCTGATTATAGGAGATGATGCTGATAAGAAAAATTTGGAAGATAAAGTGAGTTAAGCAAGGAAAAGGGAGAAAAATAATATTAAGTAAAAAAGTAACTCAAATATTGATGTTGATAATGATGAAAAAAAGAGATGATAAACAGGATATGATGATTATGATGATGATAATGATGAAAAGAAAAACATGATGATGGTGGAAAGGAGGATATGATGATGATGATGATGAAAAGAAGGAGATAATGATGATGATGAAAAGAGATGATGATGATGATGATGAAAAGAAGGATATGATGAAAAAATATGATAATGATGAAAAAAAGAGATGATAAACAGGATATGATGATTATGATGATGATAATGATGAAAAGAAAAACATGATGATGATGGAAAGGAGGATATGATGATGATGATGATGATGAAAAGAAGGAGATAATGATGATGATGAAAAGAGATGATGATGAAAAGAGATGATGATGATGATGAAAAGAAGGATATGATGAAAAAATATGATGATGATAATGACGAGAAAGATATGATGATAATATGGATATTATGAAAAGGATATGATCATCATCATGATACTAATGAGAAAAAAGGTGATGATGATTATGATGATGGGAAAAAGAAATTTGAAATATAAGAAACAGTTATGAGAAATAATACAAGGAAAATATAATTTAGATGATGATGACGAGAATGATGATGACATTGATAATAATAAAAATGGAAGGATATGTCAATGATGATGATAAGAAAAACATTGACGATGATGTAAAAAAAGAAATTTTGAAGATAACAGGAGAGAGATAATAGAAAATGTAGGAAAATAATATGAAGAAAATACAACACATAGAAGATAATAATAATAATAATAATAATAATAATAATAATAATAATAATTGGAAAAAAAAAAGCAATAACACTATTAATAAAATAGAGACAAAAAGTGTGGCTGATGATGACTGTAATAAAAATAATAACAACAACGATAATAGAAAAAGACATCATTATAACGGAAGCAAGCAATGAGCGGAGGAGGGAAGAACATGAAAATCTAAATGTAGAAATGAAATTACCTGCACTAAACTACACTTCACTCGCCTTGCCTTCCCTTCATGACCCCCCGTCCTGTCCCCCTAGTCAGATATTTTCCCTTAAGAGATATGCTGTTTCTGAACAAACAACATGCATTAAACTAGATATTAATCACCCTGGCTAAACAACCACTATATATATATATATATATATATATATATATATATATATATATATATATATATATATATATATATATATATATTATATATATATATATAATATATATATATATATTATATATATATATATATATATATATATATATATATATATATATATATATATATATATACATACATACATACACACACACACAGAGGATGCAATAGGTAAATTATCGTCATTTTATATTTTTAATTTTGTGCATGCACACTGTTTTTTATTTTGTCAACTACACAGTGTAGTAGGGTCAGCTGGGCGCTGTAAGATAAAAAGCATCATGACACAGTACACTTCACCAGAAATTTTAAAACAGCATGCTGTACTGCTTGATAGCTTCTTCTCTCGCACTTCCCGCCTGTGGAACTCGCTCCCATATTCTTGCTTTCCTGACGGCTACAACCTCCAGAAATTTAAATGCAAAGTCAATACTCATCTACTAACCACTGGACTCTAGCTCTCTCCCCACCCCCGTATAACCTTCCCTTTCTCTCGACCTATGTATCTGTTTTTGCACCTTCTTTCTCAGCTTTCTATTGTTCCTTTCTAACTAGCTTGTACTCCTCACTCTTTTCTAATTAATCTTTTTACAGTTATGTAGCCCCCTGCTCATCAGTGGCGTTTCTGCCTTGCTCGGGGTGAAATGATTAAAAAAAAAAAAAAATTTCTGTTGGAACCTCAACTACAAATATTTCGAAGTATTTGGGTATCAAACTGAGGACTTGCTGTGCCCCCAAAAGATGTAGCAAGAGTAATGAAAACCAAATATCCAGTCAACATCATGGAGTGATCACTAGTGATGATTACATTATTTCTCCATTTATCTTTTCACAGGGCATCAGACTCTCAATGTAAAGACCTACATCAAGTGGCTTGAGGAGGTACTGCTACCTTGGGTTAAGATAGTGGCTGCTGAAAGACCATATGTCTGGCAACAGGACTCTGCACCATGTCACACAAGCAGAAGAACCCAGTCACGGCTGTCAGCTCATTTCTGTAACCACATCATCACTTAACACCCCACCATACTGCAACCCGTTTGATTACAATATATGGGACGCAATTGAGCAAGAGACCAATAAAACTCTTTGTAACACTAAAGATGAACTGAAATCAAGGATTATGGAGATTGCTCAGAAGAGTTGCAGGAGATTCTGAAGACATCTGAAGGCTGTGGTTGAAGCCAAAGGCAATTTTATTAAATAACCTTACTCTTTAGTATTTCAAGATATTTTTGTGTAATTTTGGCAAATATATGTTAAAACAAGATGTCAGTGTTATTCCCATTTTTGTCTAATTTAGACAACAATTTACTGCACCCTCTGTGTGTGTGTGTGTGTGTGTGTGTGTGTTAAATATATGGATTGAAATCCAACAAGATGACTGGAATAAGTAAAAGTGTCTTTTATCTAACATGTTTCACTTTAACAAGTTTCTTTCATCTTTAAAAAAATCTCTGAAGAAGCTTTGAAGTAAAATATCTAAACTTATTTATAAATGGAACTTTGTGTGTGTGTGTGTGTCCGTTACCTATAGACTCCGAAACGGCTGAACCAATTTTCTTGAAAATTTACACAGTTGTACTATAAGCGGCTGCGAGTGTTCTTAGCTAGGTTTTGTGTTGAGGTACCCCCAATAAATATCGAAAATCGATAATCGAAAAAAATCGGGTTATAGAAGGAGTGGTCTGATTTTAATCAAATTTGATACACTCATAGACAAAGACATAAGAAACGATATTCAGAAGTTTCAAGGTTGCAGTTCTTACAATAGTGCAGAGAATTGATAATATATATATACAATAGGCAAGATGTTTGTGTGTGTTTATCTGTCTGTATGTCCTTTATACAAATCCACAATTTTTATCCGATTCTCACCAAACTTCACACAAATATTCTTTAGGCTAAGTCTGAGCTCCAGGACCATGGATTAGTTTTAAAGCTTTCATTACACCCGAGCAACGCCGGGCTATACTGCTAGTGTTAGATAAAAGACACTTTTTCCCTACCTGTTCTTTACTTATTCTATTTATCTTGTCAGATTTCAATCCATATATAAGCCATAATAAGCATCTTCAGAAATTGTTTAAGGACAAATTATTTAATTTTTTTTTTTTAATTTTTAAAAAGTCCAGAGACAGTATGTTGATTGAGGTTTGATTTCATTGGTCAGGTATGTGTCACATCTAATGAAGCAATAGATTTTTCCTACCTGTTCTTTACTTATTCTGTTCATATATATGTGTATATCTATATCTGTGTGTGTGTGTGTGTGTATGTTTTTGTCCATATTTACAAATAGGCTTTTTAAGAATCGTATGCAGCTGCTTCCTTGTGGAAGGTAAGGAACTGCGGTACATTTGAGTGTCCTTAAGAGAAAACAATAATTACTTGTAACAAGCATTAAACTCAATTCCTCAGAAAACTATTTACTTCTTTCAGAATGTTATTCTCATGGTTATTGCAATATCCACAATATTTCAGCTGATGCATACTCCTAGACTTCTTGGAATTTCAAGCTAAACCCTTTATTTAGAAAACAGAAGCAGATCGCTCATTGGATAAAAACATTAGTTGAAGTAATCCGAAAAGCTGGAAGTTCAATACCTACCCACAGCAGAGGGAAGAAATCTAGGAGAATTGAGTTAGTAAACAGAATTAACTGAAACTGAGGTATCCAGAAAAGGCATGGAACATGGAATTAGAACAATCTACTATCATGGACTAAATAAAATACTTTCATGGCTTCTGCTTTGATAAACTTAGCTCACTGGTGCCCTCGATATATAAATTTACTCGAGCCACAAGATTAGCAACTATGTCCCACCTTTTTACTGTGAAACCAATAAATTGTAAACGCAAATTCTACTCCACCAGCTTCTTTTCCCACACTTCCCGCCTGTGGAATTCTCTTCCATTTACTTGCTTCCCCGACAGCTACAATCTCCAAGAATTTAAATGTAAAGTCAATATTCATTTCCTATCTCACTAACCTGCATCCTCTCTCACATGCTCCTTTCTCTGTCTACTCCACTCTCATCAGTATTCTCATCCTTCTCTTACCCACTTCCTGACACCCCCTATAACCTGTCATTCCTCCTCATAACTTTTGTCCTATGTAACCCCCTGCAAAACAGTGGCAGTAAAATGCCTTGCTTGGGGCAATATGATAATAAAAAAAAAAATGTCTATACTATTATAATGTGAATATAAAATGGGGGATCAATTTTACATTACAATCAATATATAAACTGATCCCTAACTTTATGGACACAGTCATCCTTCTCTTATCCACTTTCTGACACCATCTATAACCTGTCACTCCTCCTCATAACTTTCCTTCTATGTACCTCCCTGCAAAACAGTGGCAGTAAAATACCTTGCTTGGGACAATATGATAATAAAAAAAATGTCTATACTATTATAATGTGAATTTAAAATGGGGTATCAATTTTACATTACACTCAATATATAAACTGATCCCTCACTTTAAGGTCAGTCATCCTTCTCTTATCCACTTCCTGACACCTCCTATAACCTGTCACTCCTCCTCATAACTTTCCTTCTATGTAACCCCCTGCAAAACAGTGGCAGTAAAATGCCTTGCTTGGGGCAATATCATTATAAAAAAAAAAAAAAGCTTTGGTTCGAAATCCCCACATAAATCACCTGCAGAAGGACAAAGCGTACAATGGCTAAAACATCAAGAATATGGCAATAAAAATGAGAACAACAGTCAATATAAACAGACAATTTCTGATGTTCTTGGTATCAGTCAGTTGGGTATCATAGGTGTTACGCGCTTGGGTGATCATGTCTCTTTTGAGACATGACTGAATAGGCAAAAGATTTTCCCGCAGTTGGTTACCATTGCTTTCTACAGTAGACTGGTTGCCAACCAAAGCTATAGAACCCAATCTGTCCTGTTATTTAACCCATAGCTGGAAAGAAAAGATGGATTAATAGCTTTCCCAAGGGTATTTATGCATAAGCAAATGCAACAAATTCAACTGGAATTCGAACTCGGCTTTTAAATGATATACCATACGCAAATCTTTCAAAGTTTATATCAAGAGGAAATGACTTTATATGAAAGAGTACTGTAACATTCTCAAGAATCATCAGGATTTCTAATTCTTTTATATAGAAAATACTTATAAAGATTCCGGATAAATATCTTCTCATGAATAAAGGGACACCAAACACACTTTTTACATCACCAGCTTTTATAAAATCTATATTTAAAGAATAGTCTACTTACGATCAACCAGTGAAACCTAGATTCTTTCACTCTCACACAAAGAATCCTGTAATCAACATACAGACATTGCTAGATATAAATAAAAATGCCTACTAGAGACACAAATGTATACACACATTATCAATCAAATCTGGCATAGACCAACAAGAATTATGATAAACAAACACAAAAATTATAGACATGACCACTACGTGTTAAATTTATAAATATTTTCTATTTATCTCTTGTCATATAATTCTGTTGAATTCTGATTCATATTTGATCTATCTATCTATATATATATATATATATATATATATATATATATATATAATTATTACTTTTAACATCTGCAAACTACAACCATTACAAAATTGTACATTTTGCAGTAGTCTGTAGTTTGTACATGTTCTAAATTAATAATTAATAAATATTCATTGCTCTAATTTTATATTGACCACTGTTTTAAATTAATTTCAAACATTTCAGTTATTTTCTTCATACTCATTCATTTGGAGATATATATATATATAATTATAGTTTAAAACATGTACAAATTGTTATCTACTACAAATAGATAATACATTGTAGTAGATAATAATTTGTACATGTTCTAAACTATAATTTATAATAAATATTCACAGCTCTATATTCTATATCGAGCACTGTTTTAAATTAATGTTTTGAACGCTGTTAATTTTTTTTTTTGTTCCTCATTCACTTTTCACCTAAAATAAGAATAAGTAATCCCCTAAACTATACTATTATTATAACCAACTTTTTTTTTTTTTGCCACAATTTGCAGATATAACCACCGCTGCAGGGTTTGGCTTTTTTTTTTAAAATTAATATTTTCCATGTTACGTGGAGGTTTCTACCATTCTTTTTTTTATAATTTCCATACATAGTTGGATACTGGTCATATCTGCAGATTGTTCCAAAAAGAAAAGTTGGCTATAGTATTATTTTCAGAGCAGCAAAAGCTTCTAAATGAAAGGTCTGAAATAATGTCTGAATGTAGACACATTAGAAGATATTTTATAGGCTTATACAAACCTAGATGAGAGGATTTCCAATAACAAAGCTATCAGTCAAAACAAATCACGTGACAAAACTGAAAAAGATGAAACCATGGCAACGTAACCAGCTGATCCTATCTAAATATCTAAAATCTCTACATGTTGATTCTTTATCTCTCTTTAAACATGTACTGAGCACTTTCTAATACAACTGTTTACTGGTCTAATTTAATTTAAATTTGACCTATTACTATTTAGTGCATAAGACAACTGTGATCAGAGTTATTTCTGATAACATTTCTTTAAGGTATCATTTATTTACATTATTTACACTCTGATTAGTGTCCCTATTTTTCTTATTATCTGTTGTACCCTTTATAAGGTGCTTGTCGGTTAGGATTATGTTAAAAACAAATTTTAAACTGAACCATTTATTTCTTTTATGAGGTACATTGTTCTCATTCTGTTGGTCATGTTTAAGAATATCTCATCTAGTTCTTAGCATAGTGAACTAAAGTGTTGGTTTATGAATTTGGTGACACTAATTCCTGGCACACTAAGACTTTAGGGAAGTAGAACTAAGAAACAGACAAGATATTCCTAGATATGGTCAGCAGAATAAGAATAGTGTGTGTATATTTATAATTAAAAAAATAATATTAATAATGTCTAAAAAGTTATAGTAAGAGATTCTATTGAGTCCTACTTGTTATTACAAAAAAGTTTTAATTCGTGAAATAGTTGTTAAATAGAGAAATTAAGAATAGAAGGTTTTGAAAGATTGTAGAATGTTTGAGTAAAATCGAGAGAATTCGAAATGTTCTAGAAATATGCAAATTAGGTGTTAACTCCTATAAAATAAGTTTTGGGAAGAGAGTAGTTAGTTGTTAACAGGATTTGCTGACATTATCAACTCTGGCCCGATTCATGAATCTGTGCATCCAGCCGAAAGAATCTCTAAGAAAAGTTGCTGACCAACTAAAACTTAAAAGAGAACCTCATGGAACTAAAAGGGTAAATAGATTTTTTTGACCTTTTCATTGACCATACTGGAAATTATTCTTTATATACACATTTAAGGATTTCCCAAAACGTATAGAATTTAAGCTACTCCGCTAACTTAACTGGGTAAAGATACTGGCCCTTCCTCCCCCTTCATGACACTTTGCCTGCCAGTAGTAAACTCTATTTTTCTGTTTTGAATGCAAAAAATTGTAAATTTTGTATATATATATATCATTTTGTGTTTATTGTAAATTAAATATTTGTACGTGATTTAACTCTGAGTTTTGGTCAATCAGTTTTTTTCTTTTGTTACACTTAACAATATATATATATATATATATATATATATATATGGGAAACAAGCAGGAAATAACAAAAACTATCTATGAACATAATTTAACTAATTCACTGGTCATACACAGAAATAAATTCAACCAAAATTTTGATCTAGAAAATGGCATATTCATTAAAAGAGAAAACAATTTACTCACAAGTTCAAGAGCACCACAATCAAATATCATCTTGTCTTCTTTATTTAACCAGACTGTTATAAGTATACTTTTGCATATACATGTGCATTGTGCATTTAAGCGATATTGTTGGTATCAGTTGTGTCATCAAAATAAAGAAACTTGATCCATCAGTCCAAAACGTAAAGTTGGAAGAGAGAATCAAAGCCAAGAGATGACATATAGGTGATCTGGAAAGTGCGAAAGATCCTAGGAAGATATTGTCTGTTTTGTTTCAGTTAACTCGCACAAGGATGTATATTTATTGTCCAAATCCATGAATTTGTTTTGGGCATGCTAAGTCTTACAAAAACACTATATAAAATTGATTATTTTTTATCAATAATAAATTATTAAATTTATTCAACCTTTTAACAAAAAACAAATCTCAAATTGACATATATAAATTGCCATAAAACACTGACTTATTTAAGATAGAATGATTTATGACACATTTTCAATTTGTATTTAAATACATTGCATTTATTTCCAACTAGCAGTATTGTTCGGGTGTAATGAAAGCTTTAAAATTAATCCATGGTCCTGGAGCTCAGACTCTTTGGACGTTGGCACAAAAGACTAACAAGCAATAATTGTTTCCAGTTAAAGCGAAACCGTAGACTGAAAGAAAAATGAATGGATGTAAGTCAAATTTTGATTTCCTGGTAGCAATATCAGATAAGTTTTTTCATCGTAAACTGAATTTTGAAGGCTAAATAAGTCCTCTGAGTAAATGGTATAATGGCTGAGACTAGGAACTACAATTATACCTACTTAGAGCCAAACCCAAAGCAAAAACTAAAATAAAAGGGCTGAAAAAAATACAGACATACAAGCAGATAAACAGACACACAAACATCTTGCCTTTTATATATATATATATATATATATATATATATATATATATATATATATATATATTATCAATTTCTTTGTACTATTGTAAGAACTGCAATCTTAAACCTTCTGAATATTGTTTCTTATGTCGTTGTATATGAGTGTATCAAATTTGATTAAAATCAAACCACTCCTTCTATAACCCGATTTTTTCAATTATCAATTTTCGATATTTATCGGGGAGGGTACCTTGACACAAAATCTAGCTAAGAACACTCGCAGATGCTTATAGTACAACTGTGTAAATTTTCAAGAAAATCGGTTCAGCTGTTTCGGAGTCTAGAGATAACAGACACACACACATACAAACACACACATAGACAAAGCTCCATTTATAAATAAGTTTAGATTTAGATTTTCCTAGTTGAATATATTCCACATAATCCATTACATAATTAAGTTACAATAATATGTATTTTATATGAATACCACCTAATGAAAATTGAAATGCAGTAGAGTAGCAGCCCGCAAATCATAAATTGAGGGAGGGCGGCACACAGTCACAAGACTCTTGCATCAGTCCTATATATATATATTTGTTTATTTTAAAGTATAAAAGCATAAAAACATAATCCATTACATAATTAAGTTACAATAATATGTATTTTATATGAATACCACCTAATGAAAATTGAAATGCAGTATAGCAGCAGCCCGCAAATCATAAATTGAGGGAGGGCGGCACACAGTCACAAGACTCTTGCATCAGTCCTATATATATATATTTGTTTATTTTAAAGTATAAAAGCATAAAAACATAATCCATTACATAATTAAGTTACAATAATATGTATTTTATATGAATACAACCTAATGAAAATTGAAATGCAGTAGAGTAGCAGCCCACAAATCATAAATTGAGGGAGGGCGGCACACAGTCACAAGACTCTTGCATCAGTCCTATATATATATATATTTGTTTATTTTAAAGTATAAAAGCATAAAAACATAATCCATTACATAATTAAGTTACAATAATATGTATTTTATATGAATACCACCTAATGAAAATTGAAATGCAGTAGAGTAGCAGCCCGCAAATCATAAATTGAGGGAGGGCGGCACACAGTCACAAGACTCTTGCATCAGTCCTATATATATATATTTGTTTATTTTAAAGTATAAAAGCATAAAAACATAATCCATTACATAATTAAGTTACAATAATATGTATTTTATATGAATACCACCTAATGAAAATTGAAATGCAGTAGAGTAGCAGCCCGCAAATCATAAATTGAGGGAGGGCGGCACACAGTCACAAGACTCTTGCATCAGTCCTATATATATATATTTGTTTATTTTAAAGTATAAAAGCATAAAAACATAATCCATTACATAATTAAGTTACAATAATATGTATTTTATATGAATACAACCTAATGAAAATTGAAATGCAGTAGAGTAGCAGCCCGCAAATCATAAATTGAGGGAGGGCGGCACACAGTCACAAGACTCTTGCATCAGTCCGATATATATATATTTGTTTATTTTAAAGTATAAAAGCATAAAAACATAATCCATTACATAATTAAGTTACAATAATATGTATTTTATATGAATACCACCTAATGAAAATTGAAATGCAGTAGAGTAGCAGCCCGCAAATCATAAATTGAGGGAGGGCGGCACACAGTCACAAGACACTTGCATCAGTCCGAGATATATATATTTGTTTATTTTAAAGTATAAAAGCATAAAAACATAATCCATTACATAATTAAGTTACAATAATATGTATTTTATATGAATACCACCTAATGAAAATTGAAATGCAGTAGAGTAGCAGCCCGCAAATCATAAATTGAGGGAGGGCGGCACACAGTCACAAGACTCTTGCATCAGTCCGATATATATATATTTGTTTATTTTAAAGTATAAAAGCATAAAAACATAATCCATTACATAATTAAGTTACAATAATATGTATTTTATATGAATACCACCTAATGAAAATTGAAATGCAGTAGAGTAGCAGCCCGCAAATCATAAATTGAGGGAGGGCGGCACACAGTCACAAGACTCTTGCATCAGTCCGATATATATATATTTGTTTATTTTAAAGTATAAAAGCATAAAAACATAATCCATTACATAATTAAGTTACAATAATATGTATTTTATATGAATACCACCTAATGAAAATTGAAATGCAGTAGAGTAGCAGCCCGCAAATCATAAATTGAGGTAGGGCGGCACACAGTCACAAGACACTTGCATCAGTCCGATATATATATATTTGTTTATTTTAAAGTATAAAAGCATAAAAACATAATCCATTACATAATTAAGTTACAATAATATGTATTTTATATGAATACCACCTAATGAAAATTGAAATGCAGTAGAGTAGCAGCCCGCAAATCATAAATTGAGGGAGGGCGGCACACAGTCACAAGACACTTGCATCAGTCCTATATATATATATTTGTTTATTTTAAAGTATAAAAGCATAAAAACATAATCCATTACATAATTAAGTTACAATAATATGTATTTTATATGAATACAACCTAATGAAAATTGAAATGCAGTAGAGTAGCAGCCCGCAAATCATAAATTAGAGGGAGGGCGGCACACAGTCACAAGACACTTGCATCAGTCCGATATATATATATTTGTTTATTTTAAAGTATAAAAGCATAAAAACATAATCCATTACATAATTAAGTTACAATAATATGTATTTTATATGAATACCACCTAATGAAAATTGAAATGCAGTAGAGTAGCAGCCCGCAAATCATAAATTGAGGGAGGGCAGCACACAGTCACAAGACACTTGCATCAGTCCGATATATATATATTTGTTTATTTTAAAGTATAAAAGCATAAAAACATAATCCATTACATAATTAAGTTACAATAATATGTATTTTATATGAATACCACCTAATGAAAATTGAAATGCAGTAGAGTAGCAGCCCGCAAATCATAAATTGAGGGAGGGCGGCACACAGTCACAAGACACTTGCATCAGTCCTATATATATATATATTTGTTTATTTTAAAGTATAAAAGCATAAAAACATAATCCATTACATAATTAAGTTACAATAATATGTATTTTATATGAATACCACCTAATGAAAATTGAAATGCAGTAGAGTAGCAGCCCGCAAATCATAAATTGAGGGAGGGCGGCACACAGTCACAAGACTCTTGCATCAGTCCTATATATATATATTTGTTTATTTTAAAGTATAAAAGCATAAAAAAATAATCCATTACATAATTAAGTTACAATAATATGTATTTTATATGAATACCACCTAATGAAAATTGAAATGCAGTAGAGTAGCAGCCCGCAAATCATAAATTGAGGGAGGGCGGCACACAGTCACAAGACACTTGCATCAGTCCGATATATATATATTTGTTTATTTTAAAGTATAAAAGCATAAAAACATAATCCATTACATAATTAAGTTACAATAATATGTATTTTATATGAATACCACCTAATGAAAATTGAAATGCAGTAGAGTAGCAGCCCGCAAATCATAAATTGAGGGAGGGCGGCACACAGTCACAAGACTCTTGCATCAGTCCTATATATATATATTTTTTGTTTATTTTAAAGTATAAAAGCATAAAAACATAATCCATTACATAATTAAGTTACAATAATATGTATTTTATATGAATACCACCTAATGAAAATTGAAATGCAGTAGAGTAGCAGCCCGCAAATCATAAATTGAGGGAGGGCGGCACACAGTCACAAGACTCTTGCATCAGTCCTATATATATATATATTTGTTTATTTTAAAGTATAAAAGCTGGAGTCTCCACATTGCTGAATACTTTAAAATATGTTTATCTTCTGTCCAAAGTTTTAGAAGCAACTAAACTGTTATTTATTTTACAAAATACAGTTTAAATAGATACATTTAAGTGTTGATCTGCAGAGAAGTTTATGGTTATAAGCAGTAGATAGCAACTCAAAATAGTCTGGTTCTATAGCAAGACCCTTGTTGAAGGTAAAGCTGAAGTAAAATAGCTTAGGAGATAATTGCGTTAGCTAAAGTTCTCTGGCGGAGGCTCCATATCATGGACCGTAGCCATACGTAGATGCTATCAATAACAAACAAAAAAGTCATTGTATATGTGACAATTTTACCTCTGGCTGTAAGAATATTGAAATACAAATGCTGAAATTACCAATTTTGCAGAACTTCCCAAAATGGAATATTTTTTCAAAAGAAATTTTGTTTCTTTTTATTATGGAACCAAAGTAGCTAAAGGGAAGACTGAAAATCTAAGTAATTTCTGTGAATTGTAGAAAAAGGAACCTGAGTAGGAGAATGAGTGTCGTTATCTCACTTCTGTGCTTGTGTGGCTGTTTGTACATAATGCGTTCTGTTGGATGTGCAAAATAACCCTGCAGTTATCAATAGAGAAATAGTAAATTGCGTTACAATTTTAGTCACACTAGTTTTAATTTCAAATTAATTCATACAGGAAGGGGGGATAAATTCAACGTTCTCTCTGCCATGGCTCCTGACTAAATTTTTTTCCCTATTGTCACAGAACTATCTTGACAAACAACTTTAATTATCTCAAAATCAAAATATTTTGAAAATAAATTTAAGAAGCCAAAAGTTTTAAAAATGAATTAAATATATAAACAAATATTGTCTATATTTCTGAGATGAGGTATTGTAACTATTTACATTGTTCAGACTGTTGTCCTCATCTTTATTGTCATATTCATAATGCTTTGGCTGTTATATGCTCTGGCTGTCTTCAGGTGATATACAGTGGAATGTTAAACTGAACCTTTTATTTAGTCCACTGAGGTAGATTGTTCTAGTTCTGTGTGCCATGTATTTTCTGAAGAAGGTTGATCATACAAGAACGGAAACGTTGTGAATATGACAATAAAGATGAAGACAACAGCTCGAACAATGTAAATAGTGTAAATATAAACAAATATTTTAAATTCTACTGTAAATTTTATGAGAATCAAAGCTTTATTTTTTAATTAGATATTTCAGTTAAATTCAGTCAATCAGTTAATTGCCATACGTGATACATGTTTGAGCAATCATTTCTCTTTTGAGACATGACACTTGCCATTACTATCTGCAAACAGTAGACTAGTTGCCAACCAAGGCTATAGAACCCAATCTGTCCTGCTAATCGACCCAAAGCTGGAGGGAGAAGAGATGGATTACTACCTTTCCCAAGGGTAGTTGTGCATGAGTGAATTAAACTAATTCAACTGAAATTCAAACTTGGCTCTTTGATTTCTCATTTCAAGCCAATATCCATTACACTACAATGCATATCAGTTGAATTAGCTATCAGTTGAATTAGCTATCCCAAAATGCCCTAGTTTACTTGAGAAACAATAAAACCAGTTTTTAACCATACTTAATGAACCATAAAACTTCTTCTCTATCATACTTGGAAAAAAATTTCCCTTCAACTACACCTAACAAACTATAAATCCCACTGTTATCCGTACTTGACAAATTATGAAATATATTTGCAACATCATCAATTTGGCTGTAAACGACCAACAATAGGTTGAGGAGTCATTCAACAAAATCAGTCAATCAAAGCTCCCAAGGAAATTAAATTTTGGAAGTAAATGTCCCATGAGGAGTTGATATCCCATTAAACAAAGCAAATCTAATTTACACTGTGAAAATGCGTCTAAATAATTAAATTTCCTTAAATTTCTAGTGTTGGCATTTCATCTATTTTCTCAGCTATTTTAATAAAATTCAAGCCTGTTCAGTACTTAAATGGGTGACCATTTGGGAATACCAGGTGCTATAAATGTAAGGACCAAGAATGGTCCACCAGGTTTGGGGGTTGGGTGCAGGGCTAACAACCCTGCCCCGTAAAAAACAGTTTGTTTCAGAAACAGCAACAAAAAGTTGCTGCCCTATGCACTATTGGGTGTGATGGATAAATGATGATGATGATGATTTTAATAAAATTAGTGTGTAAGAAAGTTAATCTTCTCACTATAAGGATACAATGCTTTCTTTCTCATGTATGATAATTAGTTTTTATTCCTTGTCTTATTTACCTATAGCACTCTGCATTATTAATATTACTTCCCTTTCAACTGCAGTTGTTTCCAAGGCCTCTCAGTTGCAGTATCCTTACTGTTAATTTCACTCAAAGATGTTTTCCATTACCATTGCAGGATATGACACATTATTGTTCAGGGATCAGTGTTAACTTCAGGGTCAAGATAAAACTTTTTTTTATGGCAAATGAAGTTACATACAGAGTGATAAAAGTGAAATTATGTCACTATCTCAATGATGGGCCGAGCCATTTCCCACATTTACAAAGCTGACAATTTCATAGTAGTATTTTTAGATATTGTTAGGCTCTGGGTCGTGTCTCCCTACAAATAACAAAATAGTTCCATGTTAAAGAAAAAAAGGACGTTCATTTCATGGACTTAAAATAACATTTGAAGTTGTTGGTCACAAAAAAAAGTTGAAAACGTTAGAGGATAAAATACCTTAGAAATTCAATGCTAAAGTGAAATTAAAAAAATGAAAATTTAGCCTCCCTGTAGAGTCATGTCTCTTCTTTAATAAGCTGTTGGTTTTATATCTCTGGGCCTAAACAAGTCAAGGTGAAGTGCATATGAATCAATGAGGATATACTGTGTTTGATTCATGGTAAAACATTGGGTCTGACAAACCAAAAGTTGTATTGCTGACAGAGTAAATAAAGGTCACCAGCTAAACACCATTTTAAATCAGACTTGTTTCAGTGAAGGATATTGCACAGTTTAGATCTTTTGCTTATATTATCCTTAATGATGCATTTGAAACTGTATGATATTCATTGTATTTTGTCCAAACTGTCATGCTTAAATCACTTTTTCACCAGCTGTTTTTATGCATTTGTTAAAAGACATTAAACTGAATTTATATTATAAAATAAAAAAAAAGCATAAACTATATATATATATATATATATATATTTAATCAGTTTCACTTCAAGTAAAACCATTAAAACACAAGGGGTGTGGAAGAATTAAGAACAGAAACATTAATAATGAATTGAAAGAGAAAAAGAGTTATCAGGAAAACAGTAGATAGCGATTGATATTGCATTCAAATCTTTGCAGATTAAAGTTGGCTGGAAAGCATTGAGCTGGAAGAGAGTTCCTCAAGCAAGAAGTGTAAGAAAAGAAACTTTAGCTTAGAACTTATGGTTACATCTAGCCAGCTCAACTCTAAATTGATAAGATCTTGATGCCAGACTAGTATTGCAGCTAAATTCATAAAGTCTAGGTACCAAAGTGAGTTTTGATTTTGAGTCTAAGTTTTGTTTAGCAGGATATCAACCTCTGTAGGCTAACTAATGCCAAAAAGGTGGGGTTTTAAAGTATTTTTTTTTAATGTTCAGTTATAGTGAGAAGGTTGATTTATTCAGATTTTAATAAAAATAATTTTGTTTTTACTCTTTTTTTATTTTAGAAAACTGAAAATGTCTTCTAGTTTTGTGTTTAAAAATGTTTTGCTGAGAATAATTTTTTCCTTCAAAAATGTGTTATGGGAATAATTTTTCTTTAAAAATGTATAGTTGGTAATATTTTTCCTTCAAAAATGTATATTTTTCTATAAAAGTCTATTTTTATGCATATATTTCCATAAAAGTGTATTTTTACACTTTTATAGTGTTTTGACCTTAGTTTTACTATTTGCTCACAGCTGGGACCCTGACAGGTGTTACCACTTTGGGTCCGGGTGGACCTGGGAACAACAGCAATTAAGAGGTGGTTCCATGCTCCTCACAACCTCCAAATCAGAAGCCTTGCTGAAGGATGCAGTTTACAGTCATGCCCAGGACCATAGGTACCAAGGTAAAAAGGTCATCTGAAAAATTACCAAGAAAAATTTATGAAAAAAAAAAATCCCAGAGAGGCAACCTCATGGCGATGGGTATGTAGCTAAAGCCAAGCTGCCAGATCAGGACCAATAATATTGATGATTCTTCTTTCGATCTTATCAAAGGGCTCAAGGTAAATATCAGGGGCAAAATCTGTGGCAGCAATATTGTAAGCATGGACAAATGGTAGACTTATAGATAAGATAGATTCCAGAAAGAAAAATTGTCTTGCACAATACAATGAACCAACTTTCCTAGTAACTGGGTATTTGTCTACCTTCCTACAGAGGTAGAATACGGAAAAAGGCCTTTTTAAAGTGGGATCTCTGAGCTCTTAAGCTTGGCCAAAAATCTCCCGTAGATACTGACTTGTGCAGACCAGGTTGGGCACCTGTCCTTTTTTGCCTCAGATGAGGTTCTGCCCTACAGCTGAGCCTCATCTGGGTTCCTTTCCACCAGAGTGGAGGCAGAAAGTCCAAACAGGCTGAGTTCAAGCCAAATTCTTTCTTAGCAACTGACCTGGCAATGGATTCCATTTAGCCTTCTCACTTCATGTCAGTTGGTCTTACGGCCATATCACGTTGAATACACCGGTTCTTGCTTGATCACCAAAGTTAAGCAACGTTGAACCTGGTCAGTACTTAGATGGGTGACTACTTGGGAATACCAGGTGTTGTAAGCGTTTAGTGACGGATGTGCATTGTGGTGCAGTGGATATCAGCTCGAAAAGAGAAATCGGTGAGCTGAGTTCGAATTCCAGTTGAATACTCGGCATTCACTTAAGCACTGGTACCCTTGGGAAAGGTATTAATCCGTCCCTTCCCTCCAGTCATGGGTTAAATAACAAGGGTAGGACTTTGGGACCCTGCCCTTAAAAACAAATCCCAATGAATCTTGGTACTCGAAAAGAAAAAAGTATTACTAGACACAAAACTTATATAAAAACAACAAATTGTTGAAAGAAAAGGTATTACCAGCAATAAATAAATAAAATTTAGTTGGCAATAAATGACACGCTGAGGTTGATATGCCATAAAACAACCAACCAACCAATCATGTCAGTTGAGAATGTTAACCCGACAAGGTACAGAGAGTCAGTTCTGAAAATTTTCTCACATTTGTCTGTAAAAGATTAATATAAAACTTTTTAAAAAGTGTTGAGTTTTCTTATTAATGGCCATTTATTTCATTTACATTCATGGCTGGCAATATTTACTTTAATTATTCAGGATTTACTAATTAAATTGAAAATGTATTCACATTTTTTTTAAATAATTGCAACAGCATAAATTTTATAAAATAAAATAAAAAATCGATACATGTTCAAGCTTAATTTGGTTCATGGATCCATAAAAAATTGAAATTGGATAATTTTGAAAATATAATCAGTTTCTTTTATATATATTTTAGGCAAATGGATTAAATCCAGCATATTTTTCCATTATTTCCTTAAATGTTATTTATGATGGATATTCATATTTGAGTAGAAGCTCTGTTTTTATTATCAAACAGCATATTTTTTTTATTTCAAATTGCACTGCAGATGGGAACAGTGATTCCTAATGCAAGCAAATTGCTCACTCTTTTTATCAAGGCATTAATGGCTATTTTCGAAACTGTCATTTATTGAAACTGCGGCAATTAAAATGCACCAGGAAACAAATCAGAATATTGGAAAACCTTCCATAAATGCGAGCAAGGTGAAAGGAGAGGAAGAGTACGTGTTGATCAATGAAGAAATTTATTTCCTATGCTACTACTCATTGTCTACTTGTCTAACGTTGATAGTTGCTCTTAGGGTCTTCAAGTCAGTCAAACTAAGATTTAAAAAAAAAAAATAAATAAATCTATTGGTCATTGAGCCAAATGGGTCTTTTTCTGGACATTGATATTATAAAAGAATTATCTTTCATTTGGCATTTATAAACCTAGTCCTTTATAGTAATTTTTGGGGGGTGCTTTATAACTTTATGTAGTCATGGTTTACAAAGATTTGTTTGTAATGGCAAGATTCTGAAGATTTATTTTTTTAACTGAATTTAAAGATTACCAAAGGCAGCCTTTAACATGCTGCTGTGGACATATTTGTATATCATTACAAAATGTATACTGTGTACTACAGAGTATTTGTTGTGTTGTTCTCTGACACATAATCAGTAATCAACTTCTGCATGTGGCTTTATTATACACTTTATATGTTCTAATTAACATGGGCAAAGAAACACAATCTTATTTACCAATCCACTACATCTCCCTGAACCAAAAAGGTTTAATGTCTTTGGTTGCTCTCAAATTTTTTCTACAATTTCTTTCCTCCTCTTCTCCTTGAGGTTTAGGTCCCGACATTTTTAATGGAGACCTTTGTCTCATTTTATCTTCTTCCGTATCTGGGTCACTCCTGCTGTCATCCATAGGCTAATATTCTATTATATTATCCTGATCTGAAGAACTCATCCTTTCTTCTCTGTCAAGATCTTCTTCCATCTTCAATTCTGGGTCTTAATTGGTTAGAATGGGATATTAGGCCTTTTCTTTTCTTTGATATAATGGTCTTGTTATATCACCTTTGCATGATGAAATTTTCTCCAAATTTCAAATGTAAGGAGAAACTACTTCTCAGAACAAACTTTTCAAACGCTCAACATTGCAAGCCTATTGCTACTGTATCACTATTTCCATGTAAAATGTCCAGATGAGCGTTCCGTTTTTTTTTAGTTCTTCAGACCTTTATTGCTAGAACTCATTGTACTACTTTCAGAGTCAAATAATCCTTATTTCCCAAAATTTCCAAACATGTAAGAAGAAAATCTGATTCGTTTTTTGCAATCAATTCACTACAAGAAAGGCAATAAAACTACTATGATGCAAGAGGCTACTGAGAGTGAAAGAGAATGAAAAAGACTTTAGAAAGAATTAAAAACACAATACTAAACAGAAAACAAATAATAAACCAATACTCAACAAAAATATGACCCCTACCCCAAAAATAAAACAAGGTGAACTAAGAATGTAAAATAAATTTGACCCTAGGACTTTTTTTGGTTTTAGTATGCAGTCTATAACATATACTATCATCAAAAAATATACTAGATGAAGATTTTAGAAGTATAGAGTTTGTTGGGGCGCTCTCCACCCTTCCACGGAAATGGACTATTCGAATCACTATATAAAATAGTAGTGATTATACCTCGAGTAATGAAGTCAAGTGAGCAAGTCCATCGGGTATTTCTGGTATTACACCGGAAGTGTTCTACTAGTCAATCTATCACGTCTCTATGACGATACTGTATACTAATTATCTTGTTCTGTATTCTACTAATCCTCACAAATACTTCTCTTTCCTGTCAATACACTTACTTTTATACTATTACGTTGTTTTGTATTATTTCACATAATTCTGTTACCCGACATAACAGAGTTAAAGTAGACTTTAGAAGGAACTGGAAACTAAATCCTTAACAGTAAACAAGGGACAAACCTCTACTCTAGTTCAAAAACCCAGGATAAGTTTAACTAATATATTTTTTTTTCCTTCCTAAGAACTGCCACTTTGTGGAACAAACTCTCACATAGGTGAACAAAATATTACATTTGGGTGTTCTTCATGTGTCATGTCCCATAGGCGATCATGGACCTCCACTTGACTCTGTCTCTTGTCGCTCTTGATATTTTTCCTCTTGGTATCTCTCCCAAACCCTGCTCCACCATACATTTGCTCATCCAAGCAAGAGTTTTGTTAGACAATACTCTTTTTCTTTATGACTTAAAGAATAAAGCAAGTTCCAGTGCAATTTTCAATTTAATAGCATAGTGTGTGTAAGTGTTTATATAAGTTTATTTAACAAAAACAAAAAACACGATATAAAATATGTAATAATTCGTTTTTTGTAAAGGTATCATTATTTCAAAGTTATCATTTTATGTCTCAATTTGTAATCTTTCCATTTCTTTTAATATCAGGGTGGATGTGGACATATACTCCACACTATTAAATTGAAAATAGATCTTGAAATTACTTTATAAACTTCAGCTCAGGGTAAATACAAACACTACACTGTTATTAAGTGGCAAGTTGTAGTAAAAATGATATTATTCCTTACGTTAGAACATTTTTATTGCCTTAGCAAAAATCCTGCTATGATGTCTTGTTTTTTGCTGTTAGAGTTACAAATAAACCCAACTCAAAAAAAGAAATTGGATCGTAATTCTTAAGGTTAATAAAAATCCATTGGCTCAAACCTATCAAATACATCTCGCACTACTTTCCTCTGTCTCTCCTTCCCTCTATTCAGCCTGTGAGTATTAAATTCTCCAGGCCCTCCTTCCTCATTACATATCCCAGGAACCTCATTTGTCTCTTCCTGACATTAATTATTAGTCTTCTCATTTGCATTCTTTCCAACACCTCATCATTGCATACATGATCCGCCCATGGTATACTCAGCATCCTTTTGTAAAACCACATTTCTGCTCTGCCTCAAGCTTCTCTTTTATCCTTGATGAGATCATTCAACATTCACTTCCATACAGAAGGACAAATATCACAAAGCAATCCAGCACTCTTTTCTGTGATTCCAATGAGATTTTCCTGTCTCTCACTACCCTGGTTAGCTTCTGAAATGCGTCTTTGGCCATCATTTTTGCTGATGACCATGCATTCAGTTTTCTTGAGGTTTATGCTTAGTCTTTTCTTCTCACTTTCTTTTGCTACCTTCTGTTGAAGGTCCTGCTTTTTTCTTTTCCATGTCTGCTATCAGCACCATGTCATCAGCGTATCTTATATTGTTGAGATCATGGCTGCCAAAGATGAATCCCAGCAAGGCGTTTATTTCTCTCACAATTGCTTCGCTGTGCAGGTTAAATAGATCCAGTGAGAAAACACATCCTTGTCTTACACCCCTTTTGTATTTTTGTATACCTGCTGAGTTCACTTCCCATCTGTATACAAGTGGTTTGCTGCCAATATAGATTCTTTATTATCATAATGTCTTTTTCAAAAATGTTGAGGTTGTCGAGCATCTTTATCAAGTCTTTGTGTTGTACTTTGTCAAACACTTTTGTGTAGTCGATAAAGCACAGATAAAAGTCCTTGCGCATTTGTTTTTGTCCAGAAAGCATTCTAAGCATGTATATTGCATTTTTTGTTCTGGTATCTTTAACGAAGCCACACTGTTCTTGTTCTATGAACTAGAGATACCAAAATTAAGCCAGTCAGTCAGTTTAGGTGCCATACGTGATACACGCTTGGGCGATCATGTCTCGAAAGAGACATGACTGACTGGGCAGAAGATTATCCCGCAGTAGGTTGCCATTGCTTTCTGTGGTAGACTGGTTGCCGACCAAGGCTATAGAACCCAATCTGTCCTGCTATTTAACCCATAACTGGAAGGAAGAGACGGATTAATACGAAACTTTAAATCTCAAGAAAATGTTTCAAACAGAGGATGGAAAATTCAGCACCATAATCAGAAGGCACATTGGAATAACAAAAAATATCTTCCAAAAAAAAAAAAAAATGTAAAGTAAAAGCACTGGAATAACAGTCATCCTCTATGGCAGCAGATGCAGGACAATCTCTTTACAGTTGATTTGAGGAAACAGAAATGATTGATTTTATCTCACATCAACTTCTTATGGGTCATTAAATGCTGAAATTCAATTTTCTTGGGAGCTTGAAAGTAATAAAAATATGGTTGATGCTATTCTGCTCTCACAATTGAATACATGGTAGGTGATACTCAGCTTTTGTGCATATAAATGTTCGCGTGAACATGATCCCGAGAGGGGCTGATGTGTGTTTTACGTTGTGGTTTTGTTGAAGTTATATTTTGGAACACCTTTTGATTTAAGAAATTGTAGGATATTATATATATATATATATATATATATATATATATATTTTTTTTATAATCATATAGCTCCAAACAAGGCATTTTACTACCACTGTTTTGCAGGGGTTTACATAGGAGGTAAGTTATGAGAAAGACAGTGACAGGTCATAGGGGTGTCAGGAAGTGGGTAAGAGAAGGATGAGAATACTGATGAGAGTGGAGTGGACAGAGAAAAGAGCATGAGAGAGAGGATGCAGGTTAGTGAGATAGGAGATGACTATTGACTATACATTTAAATTTTTGAAAATTGTAGCTGTCAGGGAAGTAAGTGAATGGAAAGGGAATTCCACAGGTGGGAAGTGCGAGAAAAGAAGCTACTGGAGTAGAATTTGCGTTTACATTTTATTGGTTTCACAGTAAAAGGGTGGGACCTAATTGCTAATCTTGTAACTCTAGTAAATTCATATATAGGAAGCACCAGTGGCCTAAGTTCATCGAATATATGAATATATAGAGTTCTTTCATGTTGCTTGTTTGGTAGTATTGTAAGTAGATTTGGGTAAAGTCACTACAATTTGTTAGTATGTGCATATTGCTGGTATTTTTACTATAAAAATGTATTCTTATATACTTTCATAGTATTTTGCTTTTTTGTCTTTGGGGGGGGGGTCACTGTTTGTCAATAGCTGATACTCTATCAAGTGCTACCACACCAGGTTAGAGTGAACTTGGAAATAACAGCAATAAGAGAGGGTTTCACACCCATCAAAACCTTCTATGTCCCAATCAAAAGCCTTGCTGCCAGATGTAGTTTATCATCATACCCAGGACTAGAGGCAATAAAAATGGGGTTCTACAGACACATGTTGAGAATAGCATGGACTGAACATGTGAACTAAAAGGACAAACACTGGGAATCAGAAAATAACAGTTGAAGTTTCTAAAGCATGTAATGAAGAGAGAGGGCTTAGAAAATTTGACACTCAAATGACAGATTGAATACAAGGACAGAGAAAAGCAGCGCATATCTACCTAATAAGTTTGTGTAAACAGTTTGCAAAACAAATTAGAAGAGACCCAAAAAATAAACTTTACTAAGAGCTATAAAGGACAGGACGTTGTGGAGAGCCATGATATCCTGAAGGAACAAGGTTAGAAATAACAAATATATATTAACAAGAAATAACAATACAAAATGTGGAAGATGTTAGTATGACTGTCAGTCTGGTTTAGAGGGAACTACTACCAACTTGACTTTCTCGAGAGAGAGGGCCTAGTATATTACAGTTCATTCTGGAGTTACAGGTAAGGACCCATGACAGTGTTTCTCAACCTTTTTCGGTAAAAGCACACTTAGCAAATGAAAATATTATGGCACACTTAGCAAAATTATTCATGGGTATACATTTAAATGTTACGAAATAAAATAAAATTTTTATTTCAATGTTTCTATTGGACTATTTGTGCAGCTTATTTCATGAGAAACCTGTGCCTGGTGTTTTTCGCAATTTTGTGACGGTATTTCATAGCACACTTACCACGGCACAGCTAACGAAAATCACCATTTTAAGGGGTTTCTTTTCGTTTCACTAGTGATGATTTCTTACTATTATTGAAAGAGAAAGAAATAAACAAAACAGATAATTTGAACTAGGACAAAAACAGAGAGAGAGAGAGAGAGAGAAACAGACAAACGAAAGAAAAATGTTAAAAAAAATCTTTCAGAAAAAAAATATATAATAATTTTGATTTCATCAATCTGACAGAAAGAAATGTTAATATCAGGAATTCTTGAAATACATTGATTAAATGATGGGAAAATTACTGTATAATGTTACTTGATTCTGCTTTTAAACGAAGGCCATTTAAATAAATTTTCTCTCAGAATAAAGATTTTCACTAACTAGATCATTTTTTATGAGTTTTTTTAATCTCAACCATATTTGGTCTCTTATTAAAAAAATATTTAAAATCAAAAGCCAAGAGAAATTGTTATCAAGTAAAATTTTATAAAAACATCTAACGTGTTCACAATGGTGGGGAAAAAAATAGAAGAAAAAAGAAAATAAAAGAAAATTCTAAATTTAAAGAAAACACAATAAAATAAATTAAAAAAGTAAAAATCTCAGCAAAAAACAAAATGATGGGTTTGTTCGTTTGCGGATATCAATTTTGATTGCTAAACAAAATCAACACAGTTAAAAAAAATTATCTGTTGCTTTGCACTTGGTCTGTTTCTCAGATACAGAAAAAATAAATAAAGACATATAACTAACCATAGAATATTAAGAATATAAAATTATTGCAAAATCTGGAAAATAAGGCGGGTAGATTTTTCTACCTGCCAACTCTTGTTAAGTTTTATATAGCGCACACAGTGAAGATCAAACTCACTAATTAGAAATAATGGTCAATCAGACTTGATTCACAAACCATTACACTATGTCAAGGTTACTAGCAATACTAGATTACCCATACCATCAAGCAGAATTGTATACCAAAGTAGTAATTTTGAAAAAGTAGGTTTATTACCTAATACAATTGAAAAGAAATACCTCACTTTAAAACCAATGAACCTGACCTATCATTAATATAAAATACTTGTATTACTAATTTGTGTTGTGGGGCAGTGGATATTGGTTTGAAACGGGAATTTAGAGAGCCAAGTTCAAATCCCAGTTAAATTTGTTGTATTCACTTACATGCAATTACCATTGGAAAATGCATTAATTTATCACTTCTCCATCCAGCTATGGGTTAAATAGCAGATCAGATTGAATTCTATAGCCTTGGCTGGCAACCAGTCTACTGCAGAAAGTAATGGCAACCTACTATAAAAAAATCTTTTGAGACATGATCATCCAAGCATGTATCATGTATGGCACTTAACAGACTGATATTATTAATAGGCTTCATATACTGGATTTACATGTCAACCCTTGTCAGATTATTTAATGTCAAATTTGATATATTACTTATATTTTTTTATCATTTCACTCCAAGCAAGGCAAGACAACCACTACTGCACAGGGGGTTACACTGAAAGAAAAGACTGGGTACAGGCCATACTGATGAAAGAATAATAGATGAACAGGATTCATAAAACATAGAAGATGGCAACTGACATTGCATTTTGGGAATTTATAGTTATCAAGGAAGTAAGTAAATGGAAGAGTCCCACAGGTGAAATGTACAAGAAAAGAAACTGTTGAAGTAGAAGTGGCAGTTATATGTAACTATCTTAGTGGTAAAAGGGTGGTACTTGAATGCCAATTTAGTAGAAACTAGCAGTGTAGCCGCCCGGCATTGCTCGGGTGTAATGAAAGCTTTAAAACTAATCCATGGTCCTGGAGATCAGACGCAGCCAAAAGAATGTTTGTGTGAAGTTTGGTGAGAATTGGATAAAAAATGTGGATTTGTATAAAGGACATACAGACAGATAAACAGACACACATACAAACATCTTGCCTTTTATATATATATATATATATATATATATATATATTATCGATTTTCTGCACTATTGTAAGAACTGCAACCTTGAAACTTCTGAATATCCTTTCTTATGTCTTTGTCTATGAGTGTATCAAATTTGATTAAAATCGGACCACTCCTTCAATAACCCAATTTTTTCGATTATTGATTTTCGCTATTTATCGGGGGGGTACCTTGACACAAAACCTAGCTAAGAACACTCGCAGCTGCTTATAGTACAACTGTGTTAATTTTCAAGAAAATCAGTTCAGCCATTTCGGAGTCTATAAGTAACGGATGCACACACACATACACAAAGTTTCATATATAAATAAGTTTAGATTAAATTCTTGTGGTCAGGGCACCAGATAAAAAAGGTTGCCAAAGCAGAGTTTGAGTTTTGTTTAATGGCATAACATCCTCTGTGGGTTGCTTAATGCCAAAAAAAGTAGGGTTTTAAGATATTTTTTTTTAATGTTCGGTTAAAGTGTGAAGGTTGATCTAGTAAGATTTTAGTGAAATTTTTTTGTTTTTATTCTTTTTTATTTTAGAAAACTGAAAATGTTTTCTCGTTTTGTATTCAAAAATGTTTTGCTGAGAATAATTTTTTTTCCTTCAAAAATGTGTTATGGTAATAATTTTTTCTTCAGAAATGTATTGTTGATAATATTTTTTCTTCAAAAATGTATATTTTTCTATAAAGTCTAGTTTTAATAAAATACTATAAAATCTAGTTTCAATAAAAGTGTATTTTTATACTTTCATATTGTTTTGACCCCAGTTTAGAGGTTAACTATTTTCCCATAGCTGGGACCCTAACAGGTGCTACCACTCCAGGTCAGGGTGGACCTGGGAACAACTGCAATTAAGAAGTGGTTCCATGCTCCTCACAACCTCCCAATCAGAGGCCTAACTGCCGGATACAGTTTACCGTCATGCCTAGGACCCTTGTCAGAGCAGAAGCTGTGAAAATATTTGTAGAAAACATAGAGGGGAAACTACATCAATTCAGTGAGAAAGTGACTGAAGAAATCAAGCTGCTAAATCAGGATCAATTACATTGCAGATCTTTGGATTTTGTTGAGAATCTCGAGATGAGTAACAGGAACACCTGACCGGATATGGCAACAGTATTCAATACATGGACGAATGGCAGATTTATAAACGTGCAAGATGTTTTACTTTTTCATCTTTTTTAAATCATTTCACATCAAGCAAGGTGACTAAGACATAAGACGATACTGGATGTGAAAGAATAAGAAAAAAGAAAAACATTATGAAAGACCGAGAACAATAGAAGAGTAATCAAGAACATGGGAGATAACGACTGATATTGCAGTTAAATTTTGAAGATCCAAGTTGGCTGAAAAGCATGGAGCCAAACAAGTGTTCCACAGACAAGAATTATGAGAAACATAGAACTTATGATTACATTGTGAATTGATGGGACCTTTCTGCCAATCAAGTACTGCACTCAAATCTATAAAATCTAGTTAACATAGCAAAGAGTTCATCAGAACAATGACCATTAAGTATTTATAATGAAGGCACAGGAAGCTACATTATGGTAGTGATTGAAGCTGAGATGCCACATTAGAACTAATAACATTGCTGATTCTTCATTGGATTTTCCCTAGAGACATGATACTGCCAACAAAATCTGCAATGTCAAAACGCTCCAACTCTCTAGCTTCAACACAATCTGGGCACTGCTGAGTCTTACCTTGTCACTCTACATTGACACCAGCTTATGTGTCTGTCATTGGAGACACTGTTCATCCTCTAAGAAATTTTTGTTAGGAAACTTTGTAAACATATTTGATCATTACGAGAGGCATTTATAACCTGAGGTATCACTCTATTTGAAATCTAACAAAGTGTCAATCAGTTTAAAACAGTATTGATTCTGTTTTAAATTGACAAGCCCCAAAATCTTTCTTTCTTCCGAAATCTTCAAAAATTTTAATCTTTTTTATTTAGTTGATTATTAGGTTGTCCCAAAAGTTTGTAAACACTTGCAAAAAATTGAAATTTTACTCGCCAAGTAATCTAAGGTTACCAGAAAACACTTGCAAAAAATTGAAATTTTACTCGCAAAAACAACAACAAAATTTATTGCTCAAAATAAAGACCATCATTTTCCAAGACTTTCTGCCATTGATCTGCAAGCTTTCGGATCTGGTCAAAGTACCATTCAGCCGGCTTCAAATCAAAGAATTCTTGACACGCTTCCTCGACTTCATCAAACGAGGGAAATTGGCGGCCTTCAGAAAGTGTCGCATTGAGTGGAAAAGGCCATAATCTAATGGAGCACAGTCAGGACTGTAGGCTGGATGTGGCAGAACCTCAACGCCGTCCAGACTTGTCTTCAGACTTGTCTTTGGTCTTCCTGGCGGTGTGTGGCTTGGCATTGTCCTGCTGCATCAAAGTGCGCTTTCAGTTGATCAAAGCCGGGTACTTTTGCTTCAACTTTTTGTAGACTCACTCAAGTTGCTGACAGTAAAGTTCGGCACTTATGGCACAACCATTTGAAACCAACTCAAAATGCACGATTTTTTCAAAGTTCCACCAAACTCACAACATGACTTTCTTGCCGAATCAATCTTGTTTTGGAACCGACAGTGACTCTTGCCCTTTCTGAACCCATCACTTGTCTCGATTGTGCTGGACCAGATAGACCCATTTCACAAGGGTTTACAAACTTTTGGGACAACCTAATATTTATGAGAGTTTTATGAAAGTAAAACATGTATTCCATTAGATAACTAATTACAAGAAGTGATGAAATATTTCATTTGATTCTAAAGGTTAATATTTACCATCTTTTAGACGATATGAATGCAGTTAGTATAGTCCTGGGTATGACGATAAACTACATCTGGCAGCAAAGCCTCTAATCAGGAGATTGGAGGTTTTGAGAAATGTGGAATCACTTCTCAATTGATATTTTTTCTTAGGTCTACCCTGTTAAGGTCCCAGCTGTGGGCAAATAGTGAACCTCCAAACAAAACACTATGAAAGTATAAAAAAACATTTTTATAGTCAAAACTAGCAGCATAGCCTAGTGTTGCTTGGGTGTAATGAAAGTTTTAAAACTAATCCATGATCCTGGAGCTCAGACATTGGTACTAAAAACTAAAAAGCAATAGTTATTTCCAGTTAAAGAGAAACTGTAGACTGAAAGAAAAATGAATGGATGTAAGTCAAATTTTGATTAGCTGTTATCGATATCAAATAAGTTTTTTTTCGTCGTAAACTGAATTTTGAAGGCTAAATAAGTCCTCTGAGTAAATGGTATCATGGCTGAGACTAAGAACTACAATTATACCTACTTAGAGCCAAACCCGAAGCTAAAACTAAAATAAAAGGGCTGAAAAAATAGACATACAGGCAGATAAACAGACACACACACAAACATCTTGCCTTTTATATATATATATATATATATATATATATATAATCGATTTTCTGCACTATTGTAAGAACTGCAAGCTTGAAACTTTTGAATATCCTTTCTTATGTCTTTGTCTATGAGTGTATCAAATTTGATTAAAATCGAACCACTCCTTCTATAACCCGATTTTTTTCGATTATTGATTTTTGATATTTATTGGGTGTACCTCAACACAAAACCTAGCTAAGAACACTTGCAGATGCTTATAGTACAACTGGGTAAATTTTCAAGAAAATCGGTTCAGCCATTTCGGAGTCTATAGGTAATGGACACACAGACACACATAGTTTATAAATATAAAATTTATGAATAAGTTTAGATAGACACCAGCAATGTTTTTATATAGAAAAAAACGTACCAACAAAAGACACCGGAAAGCCATGTTATGTTGGTGAGGAAATGACTGAAGTAGAAATGATAAGTCAAGACTGATTTATGGGCAACCAGTGAGGATCAAACTCATTACTAAACAATATTAGGTAAGGTTTGTTGGACATTGAGAGCTGATATTTACAGGACATGTTTGGGTATTTTGAATGTTAAAAGTTAAACCAATCAACACATTGCTTAATTTGTAATATACTGAATATCTACAGGACATGATAAAAGTGTTTAGCACAAAAAAAAAAACATTGGGGGGTATCTTCTTTTTATTTTAAACATTAACAGTTTCTGTTTAAACAGGACTTTCTTTGATCCTTGAAATTAGTTGACCTATTGTCTCATTTGCAATTTTTTTTTCTTTGAGATGACATAGTATACGTTTAAACATTAACTACTATCTTTTTTCATTTTGTGTCAATTTTTAACTAAAGATTCATTACTTTACTGATTGTGGTTGGTTGGTTTTGTTTAGTGGTATATCAACCATTATGGTTATTTAATGCTGGAATCTAACTATTTTGAACACAATTTTATGGCTTCAACTACAGATAAAATGTACTGTTGGTCAATTTCCTATAAAATGTATTGCTGGTCATTTTGTTGTTTTTTTTTTCTACAGATTGGGTTTTTAGCCTTAGTTGGCAACCAGTCTACGACAGAAAAAATGGCAACCTACTGCAGGAAAATCTTCTGAACACTCTCTTTATGCAGTGAGCCAGCATGGAAGAGTAGGCTCATAAAATTAACATTCGAATATCTCATGTCAATGCACAGTCTGCAACATTGCAAAGTAAACAAATGCTTATTAAATTCAATATCTACTGGACCCCAAAGAGGCTTTAACCAAAAAAATTTTGTTTCTGCTTTAAACTGATCAGCGCACTGCTTGATTAGTAATATACCAACGAAAAAATATCACCAGATGGGGGCTTAAGGTACTTACTGAGTTTCCAGTCATCAATGCTATTTCTTTCAGCTTTGCAAAGACGCTACTCACTGTCAGTTTTGCAGGTGCAAACATTGTACGCTGGTTGCTTCGACTTGACTGAAAAAGAATATATTAAAAATAATTATATGATTTAAATTAAAGAAAACTAAGTTTGTGAATATACAAGTCTGCATCCATTCACTTGCACCTAGAAACACAGTATCCATGCACTTGTGCCTAGAAACACAGTATCCATGCACTTGTGCCTAGAAACACAGTATCCATGCACTTGTGCCTAGAAACACAGTATCCATGCACTTGCGCCTCAAATCAAAAAGGTTGATTTGACCTTTATTTACTGATTCTTCAAGATGTGCCGGTTGTGTAACAGATTACGGCTCAAACTAAGAAATCAGAGAGCTAAGTTAAAATTCCGGTTGATTTTGTGGCATTCACTTACATGCAAATACCTTAGACACAAGTGCTGAGTCATATATGAATAATGTCAGCATTTTTTATGGGTAATATTCCAAGTTTCATTTATTTCGTTTAACTCAGAGAGATTGATCAAAATTAATGCTTCTTACCAAATCACCAGCAAAGTGAGAAAATACAAGTTATTTTAATTGAAGTGAAAAAAAAAAAACACTTTTTTATAAAAAATATTTGCAACAAACACCACACGATGTCTTTGAATTTAATGAATTTAAATGAAACCTGAATTCTTGGTTGTTAGGCAAGTCCGAAATAGAAACGAAAGGCTTAAACATATTCATCTTAGAGGCTCCAAATATAGAATCAACATTAACATCCAATAACAATAAAATTTGTTTTCTCCAATTCAATTTATGAAAGTGAAATATTTTTTACTTTATCTCATATTACAAATAAAACATTTTAAAAAGTTTTTACTGACAAATTTTTCTGAGTTTGCATATTAAAAAACAAAAATACAAAAACGAATGAAAAATGGTAATTCAGTGTTACTACGACATGTTAGTTGATCTATTCTACAGCCTTCTGCAGGTGTAGTCAGGTTAGGTTAGACAATTTTACAACATGTCAACATCTTGTTGGGGCATTCAATATTGCATTTTGTATGAGTGCAATTTAGTAACGTTCCAACACGATGTGACATTGCTATATGAAGGGGTTAATGTTAAAATAGCGGCTAAAATGGGTGTTGCAATCTAAAAAGGTTACTGAATGAGAAATAACCAAAATGGAGGCTGGAAAATGAAACAGTAATTTCTATAACATCAACAAAATACAAAACTCGCCAATTGTGTGAAAGTAGATAACCACGGTTAGTGGTGAACTGCTAGACAGCAATATCCGCCCCACCCCTCACAATACTGTCCAATGTACTTATGAGGATTGGGGCATACCCATTAATGTTTATCTAAACTTATTTATAAATGGAACTTTGTCTGTGTTTGTGTGTGTGTGTGCATCCGTTACCTATAGACTCTGAAACGGCTGAACCGATTTTCTTGAAAATTTACACAGTTGTACTATAAGCAGTTGCGAGTGTTCTTAGCTAGGTTTTGTGTCGAGGTACCCCCAATAAATATCGAAAATCGATAATCGAAAAAATCGGGTTATAGAAGGAGTGGTCCAATTTTAATCAAATTTCATACACTCATAGACAAAGACATAAGAAAGGATATTCAGAAGTTTCAAGGTTGCAGTTTTTACAATAGTTCAGGAAATCGATAATATATATATATATATATATATATATATATAAAAGGCAAGATGTTTGTATGTGTGCCTGTTTATCTGTCTGTATGTCCTTTATACAAATCCACAATTTTTAACCGATTCTCACCAAACTTCACACAAATATTCTTTAGGCAGAGTCTGAGCACCGAGACCATGGATTAGTTTTAAAGCTTTCATTATACCCGAGCAACGCCGGGTTATACTGCTAGTTAATACATATATGGGTCAATCCTAAAATGAAGTATAAGCTAGAAGGTAGAGAAAAAGAATTGAAAACATTTTCCCTGGTGACAGGAAGCGACCATCTGCAATGTTTTACCTTCTTGACGAAAGGAACCATGCACACAAAAGTTTATTTTGTAATTTTGATGATCTGAAACAAACTGGAAATAACTTTATCTCTTGAAAAATCAGGGAAACATTGTTTGCAAAGAAGATAAATCCATGAATAGAGAAATAATTTTGTTTCCACAAGAGAGTTGGAAGAAATCGTGTTATTGGTGGGTAGAGAAACATGTACAAAGAAAGTCGAAATGAGAACCAAACCTTCTTAAGGGTTTATTTGTACAATAAGACGAAGATTATGAAATCAGGTCTTGTTGACAGCAGACAAAAGAGTGGTCTGGTCAATGTTTCTGTTGGACAGACATGATCAGAAATTGGGAAATAATTTTATCTTTTCCTTGAGGAATCAAGAGAATTAAAATTAATGTCTACAACAAAAATCAACCCCTTCACCTACATGCGTTAAAAATTAGATTTATCACAAAGACAGTTCTGCCTGCCCTGGTAGGTAGGCTGAGGTTAAATGCTGAGATGAAAGGAGGAAAAGGGGGAATTTACCACTGCCCCTTTGAAGTAATAATGTGAGGCAGGTGGAAGGAATGATCCCTCTGAGTACTCCCAAGGAAGCTGGATAGTTCTCAAATTTGCAAAGTTGATTAAAAGTGCAGAATTACGGCACTAAAAACCCTTGTTAGAATTAATGCATAAATTTGTGGAATCCTTAGAACTGTCACCCCTCTTCCTGGTTTTGCATATAAGCCAACAGTTTTGGGGATTTAAAAGACTTATGCAACAAACTCCTATATCAAGTGCCACTAGAAATCACGCCAACTACCACCAAATCTCTTTTTTTTTTCTCTCTTTTTTTTTTTTAATCATTTCACCCCGAGCAAGGCAGAAACGCCACTGATGTGCAGGGGGCTACATAAATGTAAAAAGATTAATTAGAAAAGAGTGAGGAGTACAAACTAGTTAGAAAGGAGCAATAGAAAACTGAGAAAGCAGGTGCGATGACAGATACATAGGTGGAGAGAAAGGGAAGGTTATACAGGGGTGGGGAGAGAGCTAGAGTCCAGTGGTTAGTAGATGAGTATTGATTTTGCATTTAAATTTCTGGAGGTTGTAGCCATCAGGAAAGCAAGAATACGGGAGCGAGTTCCACAGGTGGGAAGTGCAAGAGAAGAAGCTGCAGGAGTAGAATTGTCGTCTGCATTTGGTTAACCTGACTGTGAATGGGTGGGACCCAGTTGCCAGTCTGGTTGCACGAGTAAACATCTGTTGAGGGGGCATCAGTGACTTAAGCTCGTCTGAGCAGAAGCCATGAAAGTATTTATAGAACAGACAAAGGGAGGCCACATTTCGACGATGAGGAAGTGGCTGCAGTCGAGCCGCCAGATCAGTACCTATCACATTACAGACTCTCCTTTGGAGCCTGTCAAGAACACTGAGGAGAACGGCAGAGGCATCTGACCATAAATGACAGCAGTACTCCTTGCACGGACGGATGGTTACTTGTATATATGCAGGATTTTTTTTTTTTTAATCATCTCACCCCAAGCAAGGCATTCCACTGCCACTATTGCGCATGGGGCTACATAGGGGAAGGTAAAGAGAAGGAGTGGATAGACATAGGGAATGTCAGGAGAAAGGTGATAGATGAGTAAGGATAGCGAGGATGAGTGTCGGGCAGATGGGAAGAATGTTTGATAGAATGGGAGCAGGTTAGTGTGTTAGGAGGTGTGTATTGACCTTACATTTAAACTCCTGGAGATTGTAGCCGTCGGGGAAGCAATCGTTTGGAAGAGAATTCCACAGTCGGGAAGTGCGAGGAAAGAAACTGTTGGAGTAGAAGTTACGGCTGCATTTTATTGGTTTCACTGTAAAAGGGTGGGATCTAGTTGCTAATCTAGTATCTCGTGCAAATTCGTATTTAGGGGGCACCAGTGATCTAAGGATGGATTCAGGTGGAAAATGCAGGATGGATTCAGGTGGAAAAAACATCCTGGATCGACATAGTGACCCAAACTTCTTAGCAGTAGATTTTTGCTATGGATTCAATATAGTTGTTCCATTTGAGGTCTGAGGACAGGGTAAGTCCGAGGTGGCATGGTGTATTACTCGATAACTTTTGACAAGGCCCAGTGTCCCTATAGAAGACCAGAAAGGTTAATTTTTGTTGTACCAAGAACAATGTAAACCAATTGAAGATTAACCAAACAATTCCTTCACTTATTTTTTTGTATGATGTGAAGATAATTATTCCATTTGTATAGCTTTTGCCTTGGCTTAATCCAGCGTTTTGATTACCAGCAACATTCAATCTTTCACTGCTCTGAGATCAAGAACAAAATGTGGGCAGAGTAGGTGTAAATCAAAGAGACCAGCAACCAACAGCAAGCTTGGACCAGCGTCAGTATTGACCAACACAGGAGTGGCCCTGTGATTAATCAATTGTCCTAAGACTTTGAGGACCAAACTGTTTAGCATTATCTGGTATAGGTGGTGTGTAGCAGGGATTATATTATCTGATTACCACTGACCCGGATTTGATCCAGGATCGAACTGATAGAATTATACACTACCAAGTAGTAATGGTCAAACAGACTAGCTTCATTAACTATTACCCTACTAGCAGTATAGCCTGGCATTGCTCGGGTGTAATGAAAGCTTTAAAACTAATCCATGATCCTGGAGCTCAGACTTTTTGGACGTTGGCACGAAAGACTAAAAAGCAATAGTTGTTTCCAGTTAAAGCGAAACCATAGACTGAAAGAAAAATGAATGAATGTAAGTCAAATTTTGATTTCCTGGTATTGAGATCAAATTTTCTGCACTATTGTAAGAACTGCATCTTTGAAACTTCTGAATATCGTTTCTTATGTCTTTGTCTATGAGTGTATCAAGTTTGATTAAAATCGGACTACTCCTTCTAAAACTTCAATTTTTTCGATTATCGATTTTCAATATTTATCGACACAAAACCTAGCTAAAAACACTCTTATAGTACAACTGTGTAAATTTTCAAGAAAATCGGTTCAGCCGTTTCAGAGTCTATAAGTAACGGACACACACACACACACACACAGATAAAGTTCCATTTATAAATAAGTTTAGATAGATGCTGAGATGCCTATGTTGAACAAATATGTAAATCTGGAAACTTTCAATATATTTTGTGTGTGTTTTCAGCAGGGAGGTAATTGAAAAGCACCCCCCCCTGTATCAATGTAAAAGCGCTTGCGTTAATTAGGTTGTTGAGAACCCTGTTGTTTTATGTCGTATGAGCTAAGTGATATACTTAACCACAATTTTTTTATCTTAACTTTTTACTAATTTTCCTAACTAATTATACATCAGCTAAAATGTAATGACAATAAAAGCAAAAACAAAACACTCAAAAGCTCACTTCTCAAAAACGTTGGCCATCAATGTTATTCAGAAATTAAAAGAAATACAAAAAGATTATCCATATATTTCATGTCTGAATTTCTTGGATAAAAAATTAATATTATTTACAATTGGACAAATGTCTATTTTTGTTGCTATTGTAACATTTTGGTTCTTTCGCCTGTTGGACAAAAGGAATGATAGCGAAAAGATGGAAGAAAAAATGGAAGAAAAGAAAGGAAGGAGCAGAGAGAGAGAGAGGAAGAAAGGAACAGAGAGAGAAGAAGTAGTGTGTGAAGAAGAAAAGGAGCAAAGAGAGAAAGAAAGGAAAGGAAGGAGCAAAGAGAAAAAGAAGGGAAGGGAAGATTCAGAGACAGAGAGAAGGAAGGAGCAGAAAGAGAGAGAGTGAAAGAAAGGAGAAAGAGAGAGAGTGAAGAAAGGAGCAGAAAGAGAGAGAGTGAAGAAAGGAGCAGAAAGAGAGAGAGAAGAAAGGAGCAGAAAGAGAGAGAGTGAAGAAAGGAGCAGAAAGAGAGAGAGTGAAGAAAGGAGCAGAAAGAGAGAGAGTGAAGAAAGGAGCAGAAAGAGAGAGAGTGAAGAAAGAAGCAGAAAGAGAGAGAGAAAGGAGCAGAAAGAGAGAGAGTGAAGAAAGGAGCAGAAAGAGAGAGAGTGAAAGAAAGGACAGAAAGAGAGAGAGTGAAGAAAGGAGCAGAGAGAGAAGGAAGGAAGTAAACAAGCAGAGAGAGAAGGAAGGATGAAAACGAGCAGAGAGAG
>JBBBDQ010000315.1:1487500-1547500 GCA_037127315.1 Ascarosepion bandense | reverse complement strand
TTGACAGAAAAAATTAATTTTAAAATCGGACCACAAACCATTCGAATTCATATTTAACCTGAGAAAAGAATCGCAAAACACCACATTTTCAAGGATTTTAAGATGGGCAATAAAAATCATGGGATTTAATTTTGACAGTGTATGTAAAAGGAAACACCATCCCTCATGTAGAGGCTTTAACAAGATTACAGTTCAAGAAGGAAACAGAAGAAAAACAAGAAAATACTGAAGATAAAATGATACACTCAGTTGAAACAAACTTTCTTCCTCTAAATAGAAACAAAGCATGGCCCAATATTAAGCAGAATAGTAGAGAATAAAGAATAATATATCGAGCAATTATTTAATGGCAGAGTGACCCTTTGAGATGTAAGAGTAACTCTATGAATACTGAGAAGAACATACTGAAAGGAGTACATGATGACGTACATTGTGACATAACAGCAATGCAAAGAAGACTAAAGTTACAAGCTTGGTAGCCAAGATATTCAAACGATGTAGCGGAATATGTTAAGAGATGGCCAAAATGTGTGGAAATAAAAAACTTCAAGCAAAGATTTACTCATGGTTCAAGGAAGCAGACACATGGGTTAGGGTCCACATGGATCACACATATATCAGAGATAGGGGATTATTCTTAGTATTAGTGGACTCATTTTCAAGATGGCCGGAAATTGTTAGAGTAAAAGACAGAAGAGCCACCACAATAAAGCAAATACTAAGAACTATAATCTTAAGGTATGGAGTACCCCATACAATAGTCACCAACAATGCGCCTTAATTTTGCGATGAGAACTTGTGTGTATGGTGAAAACAAATTTGATGCATCTCATACAAGACCACCTACAATCTAATGGCATTGCGAAAAGAATGATAGAAACGGTGAAAACAGGATTGAAAGCATTTTCATCCACTTCATGAAAATATAGAAGCATATTTACCAGAAATGTTTCTCAGTTACAGCTCTATTCAGTCAGTTAAGTGCCATAGATGATACACGCTTGGGCGATCATGTCTCGAAAGAGACATGACTGACTGGGCAGAAGATTATCCCGCAGTAGGTTGCCATTGCTTTCTGCGGTAGACTGGTTGCCGACCAAGGCTATAGAACCCAATCTGTCCTGTTATTTAACCCATAACTGGAAGGAGTAGACGGATTAATACCTTTCCCAAGGGTATTTGCGCGAAAGTGAATGCTAGGAATTCAACTGGAATTCGAACTCGGCTGTCCAATTTCTCATTCCAAGTCAATATCCACTGTGCCACAACACACATCCTACTCTATTACAAATGCCAAAAGGAATCTGAACCCGTCAGCATTAATGGAAAGACAAATCAGAGCCCCCATAACTATAATGTTCTTTGCAACGAAAGAAAAGGTATTATATAGAAAGAATAAAGAGACGAATCCAGAAGAAGCAAATTTCCTGATACAAAAAGGATACAACATGGCTATATTTGAGATAAAGGGACAACATATACTGGCACATGTAGATCAGTTCAGAAACAAAAACAAACTGGATTATGTGGAAATGAAAGGTCAGGAACAAGAAGAGGCACAAAGTTACAAAGGTGGAACAGAGCAAGAAATGGAAGAAAAGTGAGAATGAAAAGACAGACAAATATAAAGAAGAAAATGAAGAGAGACCAAGATCACCATTAAAGAGAAAGCAAAAAAGATAAGCAGAAGGACAGTACAATACAAAAATAATCAGGAGTAGTAAAAGAAAAAACAAGGGTGTAAAACCACTCTGATTCAGGGAGGTGTAATATCCTATGCAGATTAATAGGCAAGTATAAATAGAAAATAACTGGAGAGGTAAGGAGCAGAAAGCCCTGTCGTCACAAAAAACATGAAGAGCTGGGTTATGAGTACCACTATGCACAAAGAAATGCGAAACTTAACAGTCCTTCAATATCAGCTTTTTCAAAGATCTGAGCCCAGGTCAAAAGCGGTTGTTTCACTATAACTTGCTTCTGTTTAAATTCATCTTGAGGAAGCAAGATCTTAAAACATTTTCCTTTGCTTTGAATTCTCAACTTAGTCATATTTTCAACAGTCTTCTTTATCATTCGATGATCTCTGCAAAGCTTCTTTCATATCTCCAATGTAGACATTCCCTCACTCAATAACCTTGTTATTTTCTGTTTATCATCTGTTACAGTCTTCTCTTTATCCATGTTTCAACATAAATTATGAACAAAAAAAGAAAAATAGTTTTTATTACATTTCAGAGATCTATTTTTTTTTTATAATTATATTTCCCCAAGCAAGGCATTTTACTGCCACTGTTTTGCAGGGGGTTACATAGGAGGTGAAAGAGTGACAGGGTATAGGGGGTGTCAGGAAGTTGGTAAGAGAAGGATGAGAATACCAATGAGCATGGAGTGGAAGGAGAAAGGAGCATGAGAAAGAGGATGCAGGTTAGTGAGATAGGAGATGACTATTGACCTTATATTTTAATTCTTGGAGATTGTAGCTGTCGAGAAAGCAAGTAAATGGAAGGGAATTCCACAGGCGGGAAGTGCGAGAAAAGAAGCTGCTGAAGTAGAATTTGTGTTTACATTTTATTGGTTTCAAAGTAAAAGGGTGGGACCTAGTTGCTAATCTTGTGGCTTGAGTAAATTCATATATAGATCTCAAGCTAATATTAGTTTAATCTGCATACTAACTTCAGTCAATCCATTTTCATTTCCAAATATCTCATGGCAGAAAATTTAGTTAAATATTTTACTAAGAGTAGAGTTATCTACCCTGCCTACCCAATAAATTGAGATGTGACACAAGATCGTTTTTTAATGTGGGAAACCTAAACACATAAGCTCAGGCTACTGATCAATTACCCAGTTCCAGCCGACACAGTAACTGGGTACTAAGTTTGTCGTAGATAGTCATACCCCAGATAATTATCCACAACCACCACCCATAGTAAACTACTCACCTGGCAGGTAATATTGGTTAAGAACTTTTTGAGGTTTATTTGATTTGCATAACAATTTCAGACAGGGTGTACATATACATGAAAGTTAAAAGACAAAAGTTTAGAAAGTGTTTGTGTCATATATATATATATATATATATATATAAGCCTGAAAGAAGTTTTATATGCAAAACTTAAAACTTTACTCCAAATGCAAAATAAAGATCAATATTAAAAACAGATAACATAGCAACTCTTCTCAAACTTTGAACTTTTCAAGTTGCAAGTGCTAAGAATTACTTGTTTCTAATATGATTATATATATATATATATATATATACACACACACACATAAAAACAAGTTGCCATTACCATACCAAGATATAATACATTTTAAAAAACAAAAACGAGAGATCATATTTTACTAATAAAGTATCACAATATTTAAAATTTACTAGGCACCTTTCAATCAACCCTTCTTCAAAACAAAAATCATTAGTAATATAAGACTGAGTAGCTAATTTTTTTTTTTTTAATCATTTCACTCCGAGCAAGGCAGAAACGCCACTGATGTGCAGGGGGCTACATAAATGTAAAAAGATTAATTAGAAAAGAGTGAGGAGTACAAACTAGTTAGAAAGGAACAATAGAAAGCTGAGAAAGCAGGTTCGATGACAGATACATAGGTGGAGAGAAAGGGAAGGTTATACAGGGGTGGGGAGAGAGCTAGAATCCAGTGGTTAGTAGATGAGTATTGACTTTGCATTTAAATTTCTGGAGGTTGTAGCCATCAGGAAAGCAAGAATATGGGAGCGAGTTCCACAGGCGGGAAGTGCGAGAGAAGAAGCTGCAGGAGTAGAATTGTCGTCTGCATTTGGCTAACCTGACTGTGAATGGGTGGGACCCAGTTACCAGTCTGTTTGCTCGAGTAAACACCTGTTGAGGAGGCATCAGTGACTTAAGTTTGTCTGAGCAGAAGCCATGAAAGTATTTATAAAACAGACAAAGGGAGGCCACATTTCAACGATGGGGAAGTGGCTGCAGTCGTGCCGCCAGATCAGTACCTATCACATTACAGACTCTCCTTTGGAGCCTGTCAAGAACACTGAGGAGAGCGGCAGGGGCACCTGACCATAAATGGCAGCAGATGGATGGTTGACTTGTATATATACAAGATGGATTCAGGTGGAAAAAACATCCTGGATCGACATAGTGACCCAACCTTCTTAGCAGTAGATTTTGCTATGGATTCAATATAGTGGTTCCATTTGAGGTCTGAGGACAGGGTAAGTCCGAGGAGGTGTAGTGTATTACTCTCCGGGAGAATCGCTTGGTCCATGCTTATGGGAGGCAGGAGAGGTTGCCTGTAATGGTTGACAGACAACAGCTTGGTCTTAGATGAATTGAAGTTGACAAGCCACTTCTTGCCCCAGTTCACCACAGAGTGTAGATCCCACTCAAGGTCAGCAGCGAGATTATGTCTGTCCGCCACGACATAATAAGAAAAAAATTTATTAGTGAGCAAAGTTAAAAGTTATAGACCATCTAAATGTCCTGTATATGTCAGATTACTGTAGATTGGTCGCATTAGTCAGACATACGCCAATAAAATTTCTATTACCATCAAGCAGTGTTTTAATGCCCTTATGGTCTGGAGCATTTTTACAACTAAAAGGGCTTTCCTGCCTTGCCTTAAGAATGTTTTACCTGCTCATCAAAGTAATTTAGTTGTTTATCAATAAAAGTGTCAATGTGAGGTGGAAGATGTGGACAAAACCATCCAAAGGTTGAAAGTTAGAATCGTTTAACATTTCCCAGGTCAATTACATACACATGAGCCAGTGACATCCAGGTGTTCACAGAATCATGCTTTCATTTATTAAATTCTGCTGCTTGCAGGACAAGTTATTCTCTTGAATGTTTTTCTGTATTGCACAGAGCACAGAAAAGACTCCACTTGGATATACCGGAGTCTGTTATTATTAACATACAGAAACCTGCCCTGTGCATGCAACAAGAATTAAAACATAACTGACCCTCTTTGGAGAAGCTATTACCAAGTGGAGGATAATTCCCCCACCCCATCCTCCTTATCCATATATTTTAACTTCAGTTTCTAATAAAAAAGTTTTTTATTAGCTACTCAGTCATATATTACTAACAATTTTTGTCCTGAAGAAGTGTGTGTGTGTGTGTGTGTAAGCACAGGTCTGGAGACTTATACAAAATTTGGTCACTCTTTCACATAAAAACATCCTATTTCAAAAGGTGAAAGTGACTTCAAATAGAGGTAATCTTCAATAAACTTCAATAGAGGTAATCAATAATTGATTAACAAACAAGAAAGGTGAACTTAATTTTGCAGGTACTTCTTCAAAACAATGCATATTTAACCTCAGAAAAATATTCGATCAACAGTGATTGCCTAGTAATTTCTTTTTTGTTCTTTTTACTTCATCTTATTCTGTCTTAATTAAAGAAAAAATATCTTAAAAATCATAAAAAATAAAAAAGTGCTTTTACTATTTTCGTTTACAATTAATTAAATTAATTAAAAATTAAATAAATAAATTCTTTTCACTTGATGACTTATATAAAGTTTTTTTCAGACACAACTCCCATCTATTACAAAGTGCTTTTTTTGGGTGGTTGTTGTTGTTCCTTGGAGTTGCACAAGACACAAAATGAGACAAAATTAGAAAATTAAGAACTAAGTGAATTGGTCGGAAAGTTATCAGACAAATGAAAGGAACAAATTACAGACAAATAAAACCCATCCCATTTTTTCTATCTTGTCTCTTCTTCATTGAGGCAATTTAACTTAATTTTCTGAGTGGACATTAACAGACTCAATGTGGACTTGGTTATCCTCATTGACACAGTGCTAAGGAGAAGCAAATCAACAATGTTGACTCCAGATTCAGATGTTATTGTGAAAAAAACCTAAAAAACAATTTTTTTTTACTATCATGTTTGCACTATACAAGGCCCAAGAACACCTCAAGGGAGTGGGTTACAGAGTAAGAATGAGGGTAAGCTTAATGCTTAGCTGAAGACTTGAGCAGGTTAAAATTGTAGTGATCAGGGAAGCATCCTCTTGGGAGTCTGTTCTACAAATAAGTGGTTCAAAAAAAGAATCTGCTTGAAAAAACTTACTAATAAAAGGACATTGAAATGAGTTATATCTATTACATAGGTTACAGCTCTCCATGCTTTCCTTTTTTTATATCTGCAAACTGTACACATTTCACAAGCTAACCAGAGTACTGAGGGACAGGAAAATCTCATTGGAAACAAAAAAAAAAAAAAAAAAATGTGCTGGACTGCTTTGTGATATCTGTCCTTCTGCATAGCAGCAAATGTTGGACCATCTCTTCAAGGATAAAGGAGAGGCTTCTACAGATGGATGCTGAGGATACCATGGCCCGAGTACATGAGCAACAACAAGGTATTGGAGAGGATGAAAACGAGAAAAAAACTTATACTTAACATCCGGAAAAGACAGCTAAGTTTTCTGGGACGAGTAATGAGGAAGGAGGGTTTGGAGAATCTAATACTGACAAGATGGATAGAGAAAGGGTGAGAGAGACAAGGGAAAGCAGTGCGAGAAACTTTTGATAGGCTTGAGCAAATGGGTGGCAGAGATATGAAGAGGAAAAATATTAAGAGCAACAAGAGACAGGGACAAGTAGAGGGCCATGGTCGCCTACATGCTGATATGTATATACTGGCATATAAAGAAGAAAAGTCAAATATATTGGTTCATGAAATATTGTATAGGAACTGATGTTTCAATGTGACAAAGGAGAGAAAATGGTGGAGAGCCATGATTGTGTACATACTGAAGTGACATGACATAAAGAAGAATGAATTTGTATAAATGGTTGGCAGAACAGGGATTAAAAGGCTAGTATATTGTGTTCACTTTCATACAAATGACCTTAAGAAAAGGAAACAGCACCATTAACATACTTGTCAATCTAAGAATGGTTCACTGTTTATTTGAGGCATAATGTAAGTGAAGAAACAAGCATGATGATTATTGCTAGTCAAATACTCATTCTACAAACAGATTTCACTAAGTGGTCATTGAAGTTCTCTAACACCACTAAAATATATGTACCATGGACATTTTCAGTAAAACATTTTATAACTTTTTTGTCATTATAAAGTGAAAGGAAAGGAGAGTCTTAACAGGCGGAACGGAAGGAGAGTCTTAAAAAGCTGAACGAAAGGAGAGTCTTAAAAGGCTGAATGAAAGGAGAGTCCTAACACGCTGAATGAAAAGAGAGTCCTGACAGGCTGAACAAAAGGAGAGTCCTGATAGGCTGAACGAAAAGAGAGTTTTAACAGGCTGAACGAAAGGAGAGTCTCAACAGGCTGAACGAAAGGAGAGTCTCAACAGGCTGAACGAAAGGAGAGTCTCAACAGGCTGAACGAAAGGAGAGTCTCAACAGGCTGAACGAAAGGAGAGTCTCAACAGGCTGAACGAAAGGAGAGTCTCAACAGGCTGAACGAAAGGAGAGTCTCAACAGGCTGAAGAAAGGAGAGTCAACAGGCTGAAATGGAGAGTCTTAAAAGGCTGAATGAAAGGAGAGTCCTAACACGCTGAATGAAAAGAGAGTCCTGACAGGCTGAACGAAAAGAGAGTTTTAACAGGCTGAACAAAAGGAGAGTCTCAACAGGCTGAACGAAAGGAGAGTCTCAACAGGCTGAACGAAAGGAGAGTCTCAACAGGCTGAACGAAAGGAGAGTCTCAACAGGCTGAATGAAAGGAGAGTCTTAAAAGGCTGAATGAAAGGAGAGTCCTAACACGCTGAATGAAAAGAGAGTCCTGACAGGCTGAACGAAAAGAGAGTTTTAACAGGCTGAACAAAAGGAGAGTCTCAACAGGCTGAACGAAAGGAGAGTCTCAACAGGCTGAACGAAAGGAGAGTCTTAAAAGGCAGAACGAAGGGAGAGTCTTAACAGGCTGAATGAAAGGAGAGTCTTAAAAGGCAGAACGAAGGGAGAGTCGTAATATGTGGAACGAAAGGCGAGTCCTAACAGGTGGAACAAAAGGAAAGTCTTAAAAAGCTGAAAGAAAGAAGAGTCTTAAAAGGCGGAACAAAAGACGAGTCTTAAAAGGCGGACCAAAAGACGAGTCTTAAAAGGCGGACCAAAAGACGAGTCTTAAAAGGCGGAACGAAAGAAGAGTCTTAAAAGGCGGAACGAAAGAAGAGTCTTAAAAGGCGGAACAAAAAGAAGGTCTTAAAAAACATTTCAACATGAAAAGTAATTATACTAAAAAAAAAGAAGAGAAAAATGGGAGGGGAAAAAGATTTGTTTCTTTTTTTCCTAAATACGAAAAAGAATAAGAAAGCGTTAGAATTATTATGTAAGCAACAGGAACAACAAAATGGCATGAGTGAAATCTAATTAATCTTGCAAGCAGACAAGAACATTGATGACATGTGAGTGTGTGGGGGAGGGAAGTCACATCAAAAATGAATTTTTTAAAAATTATAATCAGGAAATGAAAGGAAATTAAAAAAGTTGAAAGAAATGAAATTAAGTCATTCATTCATTTCCATCCACTTTGGGCATTCATGTCCCCCAGGAAGACTGAAAAAAAAATCATTACCTCCCACAGATTCACCAGTTTCCATCTGAAGCTCTTCGCTTCTTTGATTGCCAACATGAAAATCAGTAATTGACTACACATCTCTCTTATAGGTTTCTGCTTTATACAACCTTTGCTTATTGGTGATAAATGCATATAAATATCACTATTAGAATGTATCACCCATTAAAGCAGTTGAGATCCTTACCTCTCCTTTCTAACTAGCTTGTACTCCTCACTCTTTTCTAATTAATCTTTTTACATTTATGTAACCCCCTGCACATCAGTGGCGTTTCTGCCTTGCTAGGGGTGAAATGATTAAAAAAAAAAAAAATTAGCTACTCAGTCTTATATTACTAATGATTTTTGTTTTGAAGAAGGGTTGATTGAAAGGTGCCTAGTAAATTTTAAATATTGTGATACTTTATTAGTAAAATATGATCTCTCGTTTTTGTTTTTTAAAATGTATTATATCTTGGTATGGTAATGGCGACTTGTTTTTATGTGTGTGTGTGTATATATATATATATATATATATAATCATATTAGAAACAAGTAATTCTTAGCACTTGCAGCTTGAAAAGTTCAAAGTTTGAGAAGAGTTGCTATGTTATCTGTTTTTAATATTGATCTTTATTTTGCATTTGGAGTAAAGTTTTAAGTTTTGCATATAAAACTTCTTTCAGGCTTATATATATATATATATATATATATATGACACAAACACTTTCTAAACTTTTGTCTTTTAACTTTCATGTATATGTACACCCTGTCTGAAATTGTTATGCCAATCAAATAAACCTCAAAAAGTTCTTAACCAATATTACCTGCCAGGTGAGTAGTTTACTATGGGTGGTGGTTGTGGATAATTATCTGGGGTATGACTATCTACGACAAACTTAGTACCCAAAAAAAAAAAAAAAAAAAAAAAAAAAAAAAAAAAAAAAAATGGAAACTCACAAATCAACACATGTTGTTTGAGTGGTAAGTTATTTGAAAAGTGGATGATTCTCGGAAATACATTTAATTTATATATATATATATATAATGCATTTCTGGGAATCAGAACACACACACACACATATATAATGTATTTCTGAGAATCAGAATATATATATATATATATTGTTTAATTATTTAGTTTCTGATCATAATAAGATTAGACCAGTGCACATTTGTATTAAAAAGTGTTCAATACAAATATATTGGAAAACTTTTGAATATTTTCCATTTGTAAATGATTTATTACACAACCTAGGTTTCTACCATGTCTTCAGGCAATTTGCAATATTTGCAAATCACCTGAAGAAACTTTTGATGACTGGTTGCAAAAAACTTACCTCAGCAACGATTCCTAAGTCTCCTTTCTCTTGAGAATCCATTTTGATTTTGTCAATACTCCGACCTGTCAAATAAAGAAAAATTAATGATACAAAAGAGAGTTAAAATGAAAAATTGAGTAAAGAGTTTCCTCAACATTTCTGCATTAGTGACACACTTTTCAAAAAGTAAATATTTTTTGCAGTACATTACTTTTTTCTTTCTTTTTTTTTTTAGCCAAGCCAAATAAATAATTCATAATATCAGTTAATTGCCCTACAAGATGCACACTTGGGTGATCATGTCTCTTTCAAGATAATACTGACTCGGCAGAAGTAGGTTGCTATTACTTTCAGCAATAGACTGCTAGCCAACCAAGGCTATAGAACCTAATCTGTATAGCAGTTCAACCTGTAGCTGGAGAGAGTAGAGATGGCTTCATACCTTTCACAAGGGTTTTGTGCATAAGTGAATAAAACGAACTCAACCGGAATTCAAACTCTGCTCTCTGATTTCTCATTCTAAGCTGATATTCATTGCACCACAACGCACATCCAAATTCATAATATAGCAAACAAATAAAATAGTTCAATTTGATTTTTTTTTACAGCTTATCAACCCTTTACAGGTTTAAAACCAGAAATTATTTCTAGATTTTAAGAATTTTTGCGAGATAATATTTACTGACATAAGTCCTACTGTAAAAAACAAATCAACCAATCAGATGATACCTGCTAGTGACTACATTGGTTGTCATCCAATGACACCACACACAGCTGCTAGTTTAAGTCACCTGCTTTCAAGTCTTTTTTTTATTGTTTTTTCTTTTAGTCAAGAATTGCTATTAACTATCCAGTAAAGTTCAACAAAAAAGATACAATGGCTTCCTGCAAATGTCAGATTCTAACTAAATACACAAAGACTACCACTAGACAACTCAATTTTAACCAGGCATTATCAAGCTCCAGTTGTGAGAATCAACCATGTGACTTTGAAGTTGTTACACCTAATATTGGACACATTTTGTTTAAGAGTATGTAGGTACACCTATTGCTTAGTTCACACTCTGCCCTGTTTTCTGAACAGGGTTGATAAGTTGTAAAAAAAAAAAAATGAAAATCAATCAAATTGAACTATTATTTGTTTTGTAAATTCTACTTCTACGATACTTCTAATATCTCCGCTTAAACTCTGAAGTATTATTTCGTTTTTGTTTTTTACTATCATCTGGTTCAAACTCCTCCCCAATTTTTGAACAGAAATAGAGATTTCCAGTTTAAAAGTTTTCTCGTTCATTTTCACTCTCAGTAGTCCCTTTATGACTTAGTGGCATTATTGTCTTGCTGAGTAAATTAATAAAAATTAAAAAAAATAAGAAACACCAGCCAGCAATGGCATACAATAGTTATCTTCCAGATGTAAATTTCATATTAAATCTATGTCCAGGTCCTTAAAATATTTCACCTTTCTTGACAAAACTTCTATTATCACGATGCAGGATATTAGATTAAGTGATTACAAAAAAAAAAAAAATGAAATTAGTTTGACTATATACCCAAACACATATAGACTTTATATGAGATCAATTGCAATTGAGCCCTGAGTTTGGTTCTATCTAGGTGCTCCATGCTCACAGGCTTGTGCCACATCTAAGCTATGCTTAATAAATCACTAAATGTGTGTGTGTGTGTGCGTGTATATATATATATATATATATACACACACACACACACACACACACACAAAGACCATTTTGTATTTATATATATAATGATGAGTGATACAGCTAAACAGGCACCTTGCCATGGTGTAATGGTTAGCAAGCTTGCCTCACTAAAATCTATTGCAACAGTAACAAGTTCGATCCTCACTGGGGGCTCCATACTTTCAGCCTTGTGTCACATCTAAGCGGTACTTAGACAATCAGCTAAACAGGCCTGTGTGTATATATATATATATATATAAAACAGAGAATATTTGGTATTTTTGTCAGGAAAATTCCAATGGAGACAAACTCAAAAGAACTCAATGTTTTGGGTCTGAGGAGCGGCTGTTTAGCTGTGAAATATTTATTACCCATGGATTTGCAGAATATCCAAGAAAATTTTTCAAGATTATCTAATCTAATCAAAATCTAAATCTAAGCTTATTTATAAATGAAACTTTGTCTGTGTGCATGTGTGTGTCTATCTGTGTGTGTTTACGTTACCTATAGACTCTGAAACCGGCTGAACCGATTTTCTTGAAAATTTACACAGTTGTACTATAAGCATCTGCAAGTGTTCTTAGCTAGGTTTTGTGTCGAAGTACCTCCAATAAATATTGAAAATCAATAATCGAAATAATCGGGTTATAGAAGGAGTGGTTCGATTTTAATCAAATTTGATACACTCATAGACAAAGACATAATAAACGATATTCAGAAGTTTCAAGGTTGCAGTTCTTACAATAGTGCAGAAAATCTATAATATATATATATATAAATGGCAAGATGTTTTTGTGTGTGTGTGTGTGTCTGTTTATCTGCCTTTATGCCTGTATTTTTTTCAGCCCTTTTATTTTACTTTTTGCTTCGGGTTCGGCTCTAAGTAGGTATAATTGTAGTTCTTAGTCTTAGCCATGATACCATTTACTCAGAGGACTTATTTAGCCTTCAAAATTCAGTTTACAACGAAAAAAAACTTATTTGATATCGATACCAGGAAATCAAAATTTGACTTACATCTATTCATTTTTCTTTCAGTCTATGGTTTCACTTTAATTGGAAATAACTATTGCTTTTTAGTCTTTTGTGCCAACATCCAAAGAGTCTGAGCTCCAGGACCATGGATTAGTTTTAAAGTTTTCATTACACCCAAGCAATGCCGGGCTATCCTGCTAGTATATATATTTCCCTCCTGTCCTTTGGATTATTATTATTTTTTCTCTCATGTCTCAATGTAAGATACTTCATTGTAAGTACATCAATATATATATGTTGCTGTCATTTTAGACAGCATATTGATATAAATATTTTGTCATCATTTTTGACAGCACGAGCCCACTTATATAAGTTAAAATGAAGAGATCAGTCAAGTTTAGAAAGTTAATTTTAATTTTCAAAGATCAGGTATTTTCATTAGTTTTAGTTGTGAACTCATTGATTTTTATGACAACAATCAGGTTATAACATTCTATGAATATTATTAAGAGAACTACCCAGATTAAAAATAAAGTATCTGCTTCCAACAGTGTTTGAACTTGAATAACCTATCCTTGGTATCTTATCTGACATCTCTGACTGACCCAGCAAAGACAAAGCAAATCCTAGCAATATAGCTACATCTTTTCTTATCTGTCATATCTATATTCAGACTAAAGTCCTATCTTTGTTGTTATTACCACAATGTTTTTTTTTATAATCATTTCACCCCAAGAAAGACAGGATTGCCACTGGTGCGCAGGGGTTACAGTGAGATAAAAAACAAGGTACAGGAGATGTTGAAGAAAAGAAGATAGATGGATGGGAATCAAGTAGATAGAAGATGGTGATTGACAAAGCAAACGGTAGGGAGTTCCACAAATGGAGAGTGCAAAAAAAGAAACTGTTAGAGTAGAAGAGGTGATTACATTTAACTATTTTCACAGTAAAAGGGTGGGACCTAGATGCCAGTCTAATAGCACAAGCAAATACATGTGTTTGGGAAACCAGGGCAAAAAGCTTGTCAGAGCAGTTACCATTAAAATTGTCGTAGAAAAGCCACATCAGATCAATAAGAAAGTGACTGAAGGCAAGCTACTAAGTCTGCATTGATTATATTGCAGATCCACCTTTGGATTTTGTTGCAAACTGCAAAATGAATATCAAGAGCACCCGACCAGATATGGCAACAGTATTCAATGCAGGGATGAATGGTAGATTTATAAATGAGCGATTTGAATTTCAAATTGAATCCTTAATTTAATCTACAGTGGGGGTAAAGTAATAAAGTTTAAAATTTCCTGAAGGTTGACTGGATCAACAGACACATAACATGAAGAAGGCTGGAAACCATAATAGCCAAAATATTTTCAGTGACAACAAAAATGAAGATAACTGTAATAATGTAAATTGCAATACTCCTCATTCCAGAATTTCAAACCATTCTCATCTGTTGAGATAAAAATTTAACAATGACAAGATGAAAGATGAACTTGTTAAAGATTAATAGTGATTGATTTTTATCTCAAAATTACTCTCAAGTGCCTAATCAAAAAAAGGCACTTTTTTTTTCTATTTTTTTTTTTTTTCAAGAAAGTTTTTTGTCCCTCACCAATCAATCTGATTAAGATTACCTTTTTATGAATGTCCCATATTTTCACACTTTTACATTATTTTCTGACTGTCTCTTTTAATAAACTCCTATCTGTTTATTGCATCATCAAAATATAAAGTTCTGTGACTTCTACTGTAGTCCATTTGTTCATCACACCCTCTAAAATAGACTTATATTAACCAATCAAAACCAAATTTGGGGAAGAAGTACAAGCAGCAAACGGTTTACAAAACACAGTTGGTTTTAGGTGCATAGCATAGTACAATAAATTTTTCATGTATTTTGAAAAATTGCAAAATTTATTACTTAACATACAAAATACTTTCAATATTTAAAAAAACAATTTAATGATTAAAATAAAAAATACTTATTTAATAAAAATGTAATATTGTTTTTTGCATATCTTTTCTTTAAGTTTTTATATATACAAGAATCTAGTTTCCAGTTCACCCTGTATTAGTGAGAACTATAAACAAATCACAAAGCCAAATGCTTCAAAAAGTTGGAATTTGGCTCCAGAAAGAAATTTGTATACATGGCCTGTTGTATGTTGCATGCCCAAGAGTAAGAAATCCTAAGAATTTATTCCAACTGATGTGCATTATGGTGTGCAGTGGATATCGGCTCAAAATGAGAAATCGGGGAGCCGAGTTCAAATTCCAGTTGAATTTCTTGCATTCACTTATGCGCAAATACCCTTGGGAAAGGTATTAATCCATCCCTTCTCTCCAGTTATAGGTTAAATAATAGGACAGATTGGGTTTTATAGCCTTGGCTGGCAACCAGTCTACCGCAGAAAGTAATGGCAACCTACTGCGGGATCTTCTGCTCAGCCAGTCATGTCTCTCTCGAGACATGATCATCCAAGCGTGTATCATGTATGGCACTTAATTCACTGTTAAAAACAAAAAAGAATAAATTTTCTTAAAAAATATTATCATGAAGTCCTATAAAATATATAACATAATTTCTTTAAATTATTTAACCAAAATTGGGTTATTTAATACCAAAATTTAATCATTTTTAAATAAAGTCCTATTTGCTATTTGTCTATATTTCTGAGATGAGGTAGTATTTGGACTATTTACATTGTTCAGACTATTGTCCTCATCTTGGTTGCCATTTGTACGAAGTTTCAGCCATTGTATGCTCCAGCCTTCTACAGGTGCTAGGAATGTCGAACCAAATCCTTTATTATGATCACTGGGGTGTGTCATTCTCATAACTTAGTAACTTAGAGAGTCAGGTTAGAAGATAACTCATGAGTACCAAAGTGTCTTTGCACAAGGAATGAGAATGAGATATCCAGTGATTGTAATAAAGGGGTTTGGTTCAAAATTCCTAGCACCTGAAGAAAGCCAAAGCATATAACAGCTGAAACGTCCTACAAATGGTAACTAAGATGAGAACAATAGTCCAAATGATATAAATAGTGTAAAGTCCTGTTTGGTTCAGCTTGGTTTATTTTGTTGTATAGCATATCAACATTAACAGGTTATTTAATGCCAACAAGATTTTTAGGATAATTTAATATGAATAGAATATGTATTCTTTGTAGGAAATCAGTTTGTAGATCCAGTTTCATTTCACCAACATTTTTGTAAAGAGGGTTTTTGTCAAGAGTAAAATGCATTGCTGGTAACTTCACTATGAGAATCTATTTTCATGGTGTTTTGACCCAAGTTTGGGGGTTAACTAATTGCCCATAGCTGGCACATTAACAGGTGCTATCACCCTGCATCAAGGTTGACCTGGGAACAACAGCAATTAAGAGGTGGTTTCACACTCCTTAAAACCTCCCAATCAGAGGCTTTGCTGCCAAATGCAGTTTACTGTCATATCCAGGACACTCAGGTCAGGGTGGCCCTAGGAACAACAACTATTAAGATGTGGCTCCACACTCCTTGAAACCTGCCAATCAGAGGCCTTACTGCCAAATGCAGTTTACTGTCATACCCAGGATACTCAGGTCAGAGTGACCCTGGGAACAACAACTATTATGAGGTGGTTCCACACTCCTCAAAACCTCCCAATCAGAGGCTTTGCTGCCAGATATATGACACTATTTGGCTGCTGGTAATTATTAATAAATTTTATTAATTTGAATATAAGGAGAGATATGCTGATACACTATTCATAACAAAGGTTAAACTATATAAAAATGATTCCCAAGGATTGGAACCAAATATCTGACAGGAACAATATTTTCAAGTTTGAGTTTTGTTTAATGGCATATCAACTTCTGTGTGTTAATGCAAAAAAGGTGGCGTTTTAGGATATTTTTTTTAATGCTCGGTTATAGTGTGAAGACTGATTTAGTCAGATTTTGATGAAATTTTTTTCTTTTTTTTTCTTCTTTTTATTTTAGAAAACTGAAGAAGTCTTCTAGTTTTGTATTCAAAAATGTTTTGCTGAGAATAATTTTTTTCCTTCAAAAATGTATTGTTGATAATATTTTTCTATAAAAGGTTATTTTTATGCATATATTTCTATAAAAATCTATTTTTATACTTTCATCATGTTTTTATCCCAGTTTGGGCGGGGGTAACTATTTGCCCATAGCTGGGACCCTGACAGGTGCTACCACTCTGGATCAGAGTGAATCTGGGAACAACAATTAAGAGATGGTTCCATGCTTGTCACAACCTCTCAATCAGATGCAATTTACCGTCATACACAGGACCAGGAACAATATCTATTTTAGGTGTTGACAGTTGGCCGACGAAAAAGGCTTTAAAAACCCTGAGTGTTGGTTGGGAGGTGAAAGGTTACTTGACGAAAAAAATCAGGTGTTCGAAGTCTAAGCCCATGCCATGAAAATTTAGCTAATAAATTTGTTTTAGTAAAAACAAACTGCGGTTATTGAATAATTCGCCCCGAGAAAAACCAAATTATTGTAGATCATGTGTGAAACGATAGTTTTTTTCTTTAAAGCAATACAAAGAAGGAGGGAGAACTACCTGCAGTCACCATGGAGTCCCAAGTGCAGGCAGCCAACTTAGAAAGAATGAAGAAGTTGTAGAAAGGGCATTGCCTGCAACTATTACTCGAAAAAGAGGGGAAGACCACCTCCTACCTCTACACCAGTTCTTGACCAACACTGATAAAAGTGAAAGTAAATAGAGAAATAAGACAGAGAGATTTGACATTTTGAACTGAGAAAATGGACTGAGATCTTTGGTCGCACATGACTGTCTAAGTGTAATTCTGACATCAGCCAAGAATCCAGACTTACCAAAGAAAAATTACCAAAATTAATTAATTGAACTCCATATATACACACAAGCCGACCTTTACCAGTTTAATCAAGTGTTGTGTCTCGATTTGGGGACAATTTGGAGTGACAATTCTGCATGCAAAAACTGTACATTATACTCACAATAAAGCATGTTTTTTTTTATTTGTCAATTTTCTCCGAATATTTAAAAAAATTTTTTAATTGCTGTACATCTTCACTCTGTTCAAACTGGCCTGAGGTGAGATACTGCCAACAAATCTTGGCCTGTCTGCATTCAAATTAATCATAGCAGGCTGAGAGTTGATTTCATTGATCAATCGTGGTATTGAATATTTCAGACAACCAGAGAAAAAAAGAAAGAAGCTATCTGTGGTTCCGGTGGACCATAGGTTGATAGAGTGGGTGTTATAGATGCAGTTTATCATCATACCCAGGAACCATGAAGTCTGGTATTTAAACAGACTGAAAATTTTATTTTAAATAGTAAGACTGCTTGTCTATATTTTTGAGATGAGGTAGTATTTACAGTATTCGGACTATTGTCCTCATCTTTGTTGCCATTTGTAGGACATTTCAGCTGTTGTATACTCCAACCTTCTTCAGGCGCTAGGAATTTCAAACCTAACCATTTATTAATATCCCTGGGTTATATGAACTCCATTATTTGCATAGTAGTGCCTCTTTTGGTAGTCATGGGTTATCTTCCTCTAACCCTGTAAGTTACTTGTTCACCACAGCTATAGCCTGGTAATGAACTCCTGAAGCAAGCCAAAGCATACAATGGTTGAAACATCATGCAAATGGAAACAAAGATGAGGACAATAGTCCGAATAATGTAAATACAGTAAGACGGTTGTTTGTTATGGTCATATATTTTCCATTCTTCTTCTTCTTCGTACTCTGTCCCTTCAAGATGTAAGTGATCATGGCTCTCCATGTCTCCCTATCCCTGGTGGCTCTTAGCACGCCTTCTGTTACACTATGCAACCCTCATTTCATCATCCACCTGATTAAGTCTTTCAAATATGTTATCCACTGCTTTCCACTGCCTCTTTTTCCCTCTATCTGGCCTGTTAGTATCAGGTTCTCCAAGCCCTCTTTCCTCATTGCATGTCCCAGGAACTTCAGTTATATCTTCCTGATGCTCAGTATTAATTTCCTTTTCATTTCCATCATTTCCAAAACCTCATTATTGCTCACATGCTCGTTTCCATCATATTTTTTAAATCAGTTTAGTTTCTTTTAGGAACTGAAATATGTAAAATGAATCAGTATTTTTATAAGTTCTTTCAAGTCTCTTGTTTAGTAGTATTTTAATTGGGTTGAATTATAATTTCTGCAGTTTGTCAATATAGATTTTATGGTGAATGCTTCCTGGCATGCGATACATACCAGAGGATGATTTGAGGATTAATGTATTTACCCAAGTATTTGCATATTTAATAAACCTCATTTTTTTTCCTACCTAGTTTTCTCTTCCTCACTACAGTCAATCAGTTAAGCATCATAAGTGATATATGCTTGGGTGATCATGTCCTGAAAAGACATGGCTGACTAGGCAGAAGATTTTCCAGCAGTAGGCTGCCATTACTTTCTGTGGTAGACTGCTTGCCAACCAAGGCTATAGAACCTAATTTGTCCTTCTATTTAATTCATAACTGAAAGAAGAAGCGGTGTATTCATACCTTTCCCAAGAGTATTTACGCATATGTGAATGCAACGAATTTAACTTCCTAATTCTCTGCTTTTTTGAACAAAGACAACATTACAAGAAATACTCACTCAATACAATGCCCAAGAGCCACTCAAGGTAGTGGATTTATGTATAATGTTGTATGAGCATGACAGAAGCCGAGAAGTGCAGTTTATGATATTGTCTACAAAAGATAATGGTTAATGTGGGACTTGATGAGGTTAGGTTTGTAGTGACTGGGATACATCCTCTCGAGTCTTTTCTACAAAGCAGCAATTGATGGGAAGAAGCTGTCCATAACTTCATCCTTACTAATGGAATATGAAGCAAATGAGAATGACTCATCCCATGTATGTGGCATGGCGAGTCCCAGTTGCAAATGTCAGGACTGATAAAAATAAATGCAAATAACCACATTTTTAATGAGAAAGCTCCGAGAGAGTGTAAATATCTGCCAACACTATTATCACTTAAAGGTGAATAAATGTCTGTTTATAGTGAAATACAGTTCAGGTGTCGTAATCATGTGTTTCAAATTTCCATATTTTTTTTTCTTCTATTTACACAATTTATATTGCTCAGACTGTTGCCCTCATCTTTTTTGTCATATTCACAATGTTCCTGCTGCTGTACACTTCGACCTTCTTCAGGTGACTGGAATTTCAAACTGAACCCTTTATTTCATTTTAACTTTCTTGTTTACCACTACTGTAGCCAGAAATTGAACTCATAATTCTTTTTGTTTTAAGATCAACCAACATTTTTATGAACAAAAAACTTAAAAGGGAGATAAGTGATACTGAGACATGACTTGTGGAACTAGAACAATCTACCCCAGTGAATGAAATAAAGGGTTCAGTTCAAATTTTCAATCATCTGAGGAAGGTTAGAGTGTACAACGAATGAAACATTGTGAATATGGCAACAAACATGAGGACAGAAGTCTTAACAGCGTAAATAGTTTAAATAATTACAACACCTTATCTCAGAAATATAGACAAAATATTTTTTTCTATTGCCTTAATATCTCTCAATAAGATAAAACAAATAAAAAAAAAATGTGGATTTGCCTCCAAATTCAACCAATATGACCTACACTTCCACAAAATGTCACTGAAATTCATTAAAAAAAATTTAGAAACTATTGTCGACAAATCTAGACGGATAAAATCATTTGTCCAACTTAATTGGCAAAGGTAATAAATACATGAAGCTGCTACTGATTGGTCAATATTCAATCACATGATACTATCATGAACACAATTAAAAAAAATAAAAATATTATTAAATGACATAATTAATGACTATGTTTTCTTTCTGCGCAACGATCCTTCATTATTTCCCAGCAATAACAAGACAATCAGCGAACAAATTTATTTTAATATTTCCAGTTGTTGTTCTTGTTAACCTTTCTTGAATGGCCAACGAACAAAGAAAATAAAATTAAACAAATATACAACAGCATTCGAAAAAGTTACGGCTTGTTATGAATGATTATAAGCAAGTTTAAAATCAATAACGTTCATTAAATTTACAAAAGCAAATTGGACGGCTTTCAAGTTTCATATAAAATGCAATTAGACAGCTGATACATAATTTATCAAGCTTTTTTCTTTTTCTATAATTTTATCAATACAAAAATGTTTGACTTGGATATGGAATTTTATTGAAACCAATAAAACATTGCAATTAACCACTTTCTGTCAATCTCTCCTACACACTGGCACTAGAAAATAAAACCATGTCCAGATGGGATCTGAAGTATGTATTTAAAAAAAGTAATAATAATAATTAAGACAGAAACTAAGTTGGAGTAGATAGACTAAACTATCGCCCGGTTCACACTCCACCCACATCTATTGAACAGGTGAAGAGGCTCATCCCTTGTTTCCTGTTTAGGATGCGGTTTCCAGTTTTCTCTTTTCCAATCTTTTCACTCTTTTCCTTTTTTATTATTTTTTTTTCAATTGGAGTAGATTGATCTATCTATCGCCCGGTTCACACTCCACCCACGTCTATTGAACAGGTGAAGTTGCTCATCCCTTGTTTCCTGTTTAGGATGCGGTTTCCGGTTTTCTCTTTTCCAATCTTTTCACTCTTTTCTCTCTTTATTTTTTTTCAATTGGAGTAGATAGACTAAACTATCGCCCGGTTCACACTCCACCCACATCTATTGAACAGGTGAAGAGGCTCATCTCTTGTTTCCTGTTTAGGATGCGGTTTCTGGCTTTCTCTTTTCCATTCTTTTTACCCTTATGTAGCCCCCTGCGCATCAGTGGCGTTATCACCTTGCTTGGGGTGATATGATTAAAAAAAAAAATCTCTGGGAATGAATGTTGAAAATCCCCCCCCGCCCCCACTCACAGCATTCTTTTCCCTCCAGAGTTTGAATTTTGTTTAACAGCATATTCACTTCTGTGAATTATTTAATGTCAAAAAGGTAGATTTTTTTTTAATGTTCAGTTATAGTGAGAAGGTTGATTTAGTCAGATTTAGATGAAAAAAATCTTTCCTTTAAGGAAACTGAAGATATCTTCTAGTGTTGTATTCAAAAATGTATTGCTGGTAAATATTTTTTTTCTTCAAAAATGTATTATGGCAATAATTCTTTTTTCCCTTCAAAAATGTATTGTTGGTAATATTTTTCTTTCAAAAATGTATATTTTTCTATAAAAGTCTATTTTTATACTTTCATAGTATTTTGACCCCTTGTCTGTGGGTTAACTATTTGCCTATAGCTGGGACCCTAACAGGTGCTACCACTCTGGGTCAGAGTGGACCTGGGAACAACAGCAATTAAGAGGTTGTTCCATGCTTTTTACAACCTCTCAAACAGAGGTCTTGCTGTCAGATGCAGTTTACTGTCATACCCAGGGCCTTTACTCTCCAGCTTCTGGAACGCGTCCTTTGCCATGCCAATTCGCCTTTGGATCTCTGAGTCACACTTCCCATCTCCTGTTAGAACACTTCCTAGGTATTTAAATTTTTGCACTTGCTTGATTCTGATAGCCCCCACCTGTATTTGGCAATTTGGGTTGCACCTTTTGCTGATGACCATGCATTCAGTTTTCTTAAAGTTTATTTGTAGTCCTGTTTTGTTACTCTCCTCAGCTACCTTCTGTAGGAGGTTTTGTAGTTTCCTTTCTGTGTCTGCAATCAGCACTGTATCATCTGCATACCTTATGTTATTCAAGTTGTGGCCTTCCAATAACAAATTCTGGCGTGTCATCTAGGGTCCTTAAAATATTCTCGCTGTACAAGTTGAACAGATCCAGTAAAAAAACACATCCTTGTCTTATAAAGGCTCTTGCTGCATGTTTGCTCTTTAACAGTGCCTTATCATTTATTTTCTGGCAATAATTATGGCACTGAGTAGTGAAGAATCTTCTCTATTATAATAAAGACCATTGTGTGTGTGTGTGTGTGTGTGATGTAAATTAATAAACATACATATGAGGAGTGAGTACATACAGTGCTCAATGTATGAAGAGCTGTATTGTATATATATTAACAAATATACATAGAAAAGAATATTACACACACACATATATATATATATATATATATATATACAGCCTTTGTGATTTCACTCGCATGATTGACTCAGTCAAAAACTTAATTGGGCGATTAAAGTCTATTGTTTTAAACATGTCCCTTCAAATAAAAAGGAAATCTGATTCCTTTTACAACCCAAAAGTATGCTATTGAAGATTCACAAGTTACTTAGCATGACCTACAATGGTATCACTGAATTCTTGGCTTTTATCGTCCCGGTCAGTGTAAACATTCGTTTAATTAACACTTCCAGAGTAGAGCCAAAATGTCTCTGTCGCCCAGATTAAAAACACCCACAGGTTTTTAGAAAAAATTTGGAAAAATATTATCCTATATTTTCCTCCGCACTTACTAAAAGTAAACATGAACATTTAAATGAAAGAAAAAAATAAAGTACTTCTTTCAACCACACACCGAAAAACAGATTTAAGTATTTTTTTCATAGAAAATCATTGAGAAAAACAAATTTGAAAGAAAGAAACTATGTATTCAGGTACGTTTACTCAATTGCCAAAAAGAAAAAAAAAAAAAACAGCAGTATATCATGATGTTAAAAGGGCGCAAACTTAATAAAAAGAAAGTTTTATCATTAAAATGTTTATGCTATTATTAAGAGGAAAGACCAAATTTTGTTGTTATCATTTTTAAAAATTTTTTAAATCCTTTCTAACACGTTCGAAATTTTAATTAAAATTTGTTTTCTGTCAACAATTCATGCTATGTTTATGTAAGAAAATAAAGTCAGTAGAGTAAAATGGTTTTGGGTTGAGTAAATTTTCCCTTACTCTCGACCGCCGCTCGAATGATTTCTTTTACAAATCTCAAATAAATGTAGGATAATACGTATATATATATATATATATATATATATATATATATATGTGTGTGTGTGTGTGTGCATAAATATACATACAGACATAGGATAACAAATATACAAAGGTAGGATAATACACATAAATAAGTATGTGCGTGTGTGTGTGTGTGTGTGTGTGTGTGTATGTATATATATATATATATATATATATATCATTTTTTAATATTAAAATAATTTTTAATATTAATTAGGATCGGGTTTTTGGAATTTACCTTCCTGCTTTTTCCGCTTGGATTAAAGTATCTGAATTAATATATATATATATATATATATATATATATATATATATATATATATATATATATTCCCTCCAGAACACGCATTATTTTGCTGTGTCCCCATAAGATATAATGAGTGTGGTGAAAACAAAATATCTCGTCAATATTATGGTGTTTGGAGTGATCACTAGTAATGTTGACATTATACCTACACTCATCTTCCCACAGAATCTCAAACCCTACACAGAGGCTTACATCAAGTGCCTTGAGGAGGTAATGCTGCCCTGGGTCACAAGTGTGGCTGCTGGAAGACCCTATGTCTGCCAACAAGACTCTGCACCATGCCACACAAGCAAGAGATCTCAGTCATGGACGACAGACAATTTCTACAATCACATCACCCCTTAACTCTCCAGACTGCAGCCTCCTTGATTATTGTGTGGGGTGGGGTGCAGTTGAACAAGAGACCAACAAAATACCTTGTAATACCAAAGATGAACTAAAGACAAGGATTATGGTTGCATTCACTAACTTAAACAAGGAGATCATCCAAAAGAGATGCAGGAGATTCCAAAATTATCTGGAGGCTGTGGTTGAAGCCAATAGCAGTTTTATTGAATAAATTTACTCTTTAGTATTTCAAGATATATTTATGTAATTTTGGTAAATACCTTCTTTTTTTTTAATCATTTCACCCCAAGCAAAGCATTACACTGCCACTATTGCACAGGGGGTTACATAGGGGAAAGTGATGAGAAAGAGTTGCTAGATATAGGAAATGTCAAAAGGAGGGTGATAGACGGGTAAGGATACCGAGGATGAGGGTTGGGTAGATGGGAAGAGAGTTTGAGAGAATGGATGCGAGTTAGTGTGTTAGGAGGTGTCTATTGACCTTTATCTGTTAAAATGAGATGTCAGTGTTATTTTCATTTTTGCATAATTTAGACAATAATTTATCCATTACACCATGTAGATCTATCTTTCTGAAAATGTTGTTTATACAGAAATCTTAGAGTTGTAAGAGAACTCCAATGATAATTTACTAAACTCATACTGATCATTATTATGCTTATTTTTTAATTAGTTATTATATACTGACATTATTTCAGATAAACAATGAACCATTCCTGTTTGATTGCAAAATAGATTGAAAAGATATAAATGCATTGTTTGATTTCGGAAAAAAAGAAACAAAGGAATGATAGAGGAGGGGACATATGTTCTCACAGAAAGGTTTTTTATCCGCCTCGTCAAAATTTAGCTGTAAGTTAGAAAATCTACAATCATAATAAGCATTGTTGTCAGTTAATCTTTTACATTATTGCAAATTAGTTGAATGAAGCTGAAAAAAATTTGTCTTATTCAGATAATTGCATAATTTGTTTACTCAAATATAGATTTATTTAAACAAGCTAAAAAGTAGCACATTCCCTGAATTCATGTTTATTATTAATATAAACGTAAGAAAATTATTCAGATATTTCTCTTATCATAAACACTGTAGCTGTGCCCAGAGTTGGAAATTCAAGCAGACTTCAATAATAATAAATAGACTTTGTTTGGTTTGGTTTTGGTTTGTTTTATGGCATATCAACACCTCAATGAGTTATTTAATGCTGACAAGATTTTTACAGTAGATTTGAATGTATAGAATATATAATCTTTGTAAGAAATAAGTTTGTAGATCAGTTTTCTTTGACATATTCTTGTAAACTGGTTTTTGTTGAGAATCAGATGTATTGCTGGTATGTATTTTTTTCCAAAAATGTATTGCTGGTAATATTTTATTTTCCTTAAAAAATGCTGGAATTTTTACGATAAAAGTCTATTTTTATACTTTTATACTGTTTTGACCCCAGTTTGGGGGCTAACTATTTGCCCATAGCTGGGTCCATGACAGATGCTACCATCCTAGCTCAGGGTGGACCTGAGAATCACAGCAATTAAGAAGTGATTCAGAGACTTTGCTGTCGGATGTAATCTATCATTATACCCAGAGCCACAAATTTATTTAAACAAACTAAAAAATAGCACAATTACTGAATTCATGTTTATTATTAATATAAACATTAGAAAATTATTCAGATATTTCTCTTATTGTGAACACTATGTAGCTATGCCCAGAGTTGAAAATTCAAGCAAACTTCAATTATGATAAACATTTTGTGAAATTGTTTACACAAATTTTAGAGAGTTAAGGAAATGCCTATCACAACTTTTCCTTTTTTTAAGACAGGCACTCAGGTAATCGTCAAAATATACAAGGAGTTCAATTGTTCAACTAATATTTGCTCCAGGCTGGTTGTTGTTTAAGATTTAATTTGCTTGTTTCTTGCTTAAAGGAAAAAATAAATTCCTGATGATCACTTTTGCAGAATAACAAGATTAGTGGCCCAGTGACATCAAGATGTTCTTAATCCTATTAAAACAAAATCAAGCAGAAGACCTTACTGGAATAGATGTACCTACTGGGGAATTGTTATTGGCAAAAATCCAGTAGCAAATGTCTAAATTTTGTCTGTATGAGGTCATGTTTATTATCAGGGCGTATTGCAGGATTGTGGGCAATGAACAACTGAACAGAAAATGGTGGCAACTGGAAATCTTGGGGGGTGATATGAGATCTTGAAAAGTATTTCAACATATGCTAACCACCACCCACAAAAATATTCAAAGGAGATATATAAAAAACTTGTATGGAAAAAAAAAAAAAAAAAAAAACAGGAGGTCAAATGGGAATAACTGGCTCACATTCCTAGGTAAGACATAAATATCACCACAAACAAGAAATATTTTGGTATTTTTTTATATATAGTTTTGAGATGGATCATTAACATTCAAATAGTCTGTCAGAGAAAATTACATTTTTTCTAGAAATAAATTAAATAAAGGAAAACCAAAAACAAGATAAAAGTATTCACTGAATTTTTAAAAGTATTCACTGAATTTTTATTAGTTGCTAGTAATGTTTTTTTAAATTTCATAATTATAAATAAAAATTGCTAATTTTTATTTTTTTTTTGTAAACACCTACAATGCTAACCATAAACATGAAACTAAATTATATGTTGTAATTCCTCATGTAAAATACACATTTTTTTCTAAAAAATAATAAGCAAAATTAGGAGTGCGTATTATGCACAACTACAAAAATATCTTTAAATCATTGCCATTTCATAGGTCAATTTCAGTTGCAGAATGACTACTCACCACAAACATACACCAATTTAACACTAACATTCAGCAATTGCAGTCGTATAAGGATGTTAAATACAATCATGTATCTAACAATAGTCACAAATGTAAAACAAAATAAGAATTATCATTAAAATAAATTAAAATAATATTATTCTATATTTAAAACCATTTTTGAGAAAAACTTACAGCTATGCAACAAATTATGGACACTGCCATGTTGATCCTGAATGATATGTCCTGATTGGTCAAGACTACAAAAATAATAAAGTTTATTTTTTTTTTTTAGTTGTATCACCCCAAGCAAGGCGGTAACGCCACTGATGTGCAAGGGGCTACGTAATAGTGAAAAGATTGGAAAAGAGAAAGCTGGAAACCACATCCTAAACAGGGAACAAGGGATGAGCCTCTTAACCTATTCAATAGACGTGGGTGGAGTGAGAACCGAGCGATAGATAGATCTATCTACTCCAATTGAAAAAGTGAGAAGATTGGAAAAGAGAAAGCCGGAAACCACATCCTAAGCAGGGAACAAGGGATGAGCCTCTTCACCTGTTCAGTAGATGTGGGTGGAGTGTGAACAGGGCGATAGTTTAGTCGATCTACTCCAATTGAAAAAAAAAAAAAGAAAAAAAGAAAAAAAAGAGTGAAAAGATTGGAAAAGAGAAAGCCGGAAACCACATCCTAAACAGGGAACAAGGGATGAGCCCCTTCACCTGTTCAATAGACATGGGTGGAGTGTGAACCGGGCGTCTTACTAGAATCATAACAATTGAGTAGTGTGTTCGATTCTCACTGGGTGCTTCATACTTTCGGCCTTGTGCCACATCTAAGCTGTAATTGAGTAGTGTGTTCAATTCTCACTGGGTGCTCCATACCTTGTGCCACATCTAAGCTGTATTGAGAAAAATTTCTCTCACGCACACACACACATATATATATATATATATATATATATATATATATATATATGTGTGTGTCTAAATCTTGTCTGTATGAGGTCACATCTATTGCACCAATTGACATTTTTTTTACCCAAATGTTATTGAGCAATGAGCACATGTTTTGGGGTTATTTTTCAGGCTGATTCTGAAAATCAAGTCTTTTTTGCCCCATCAAATCAGGTTTTCTCTGTACAGATGATGCCTTTTCTGATCTAAAATACTTAATGTTTTGTGATTTGGTAAAGAACTGATAAAGTTCCTAATTTCTAACAATCTGATTGGACATTACATGGTAAAAAATACAGATCAAAGTGCTGCATAAGATTAAGGAATATATTAATCCTTATTAATAACCTAAGACAAAATAAAACTTAAACATATACAGTATTGTGCAAAAGTATTAGAACAAGAACTATTTTATCTTTTATAAGGCATCAAAATAAAGTTTATTAGGACAGGGGTGATTTTCCTAAAAACCTAACTGAAATTCAAATACAGGGTGAAAAGCCAAGTAAATTGCTAATAAATATTGATTATTTAAAACTAGGTGTAAAAGAAATGTATTAAAAAGAAGTTATATATAATTTTTCCTATTTTCTATAAAACAAGTTATTTTGAAACTACTCATTATTCTATTATCCTTGGATATGACTGACTTTTCTCTTATTCCCCCCTCTCGAATTAAGCTGTAAATAGTGTCAACATAATTCCTTTTAAAGTTTATTTTGATAATAGTTAGCTGTCTGACTTTGAGTAGTTCATGCAAGTGTGCTTTATTTTTGAATTTGGCAAATAATTTACTTTTTAAACAGCCCACAATGCCAAAGGTAGCAGAACAAAGGCTTTTATTTATCAACAAGACAATGACCCTAAACACATATCAAACCTTTGTAAGAATTAACTAAAAAGGAAGAGGAAGGATGGCTTCAGAATTTGAATTGGTCCCCACAAAACCCTGATCTCAATTCTATTGAACATCTATAGGAAATTTTGGATAAAAAAATTGATGAATCTAATGTTACTTTGCAAGACACACTTTGGGAACAAATACAAGCTGCTTGGCAGAAGATACCATTAGATACATTGAAGAAGCTTGTAATGTCAATGCCTGACAGAATGAAGGTTGTGATCAAAGCAAAAGGTTATTATACTAAATATTAAATTCATTTTGTAACAAGTATTTTTTTCTTGTTAAAGCATTTGTTGAGTAAATCAAATTAAAATTACGTTAATTAAATTGTTTATTTTCTGTCAATATGCCTCTTAAAAGATAAAATAGTTCTTGTCCTAATACTTTTGCACAGTACTATATATATATATATATTTATTTATTAGGTGCGATTGCTAAATTGTCGCAATTATTTTAATATTTTTGCACAGTAATGTACACCAAGAATTTATGAAAAAAATGGGAATGAATCAAAGATACAAACAAAGTTTGAGCAAATAATAACCGATGAGATGCAAAGTTTTTCCTTTTTGTTCACAACAGGATTCTTGGCACCAGGTAATAAATCCACAGAAAAAAATAAAGTATTTCTAGGTAAGAAAATAGAGACTGAAGCTGCTGAAAATACACTTAAATGGTTATTAGGATGCTTTTCCTTGTATGATAAGTTAATTGAACCTAAAACCTGGTCAGGTGCTCCTGCAATTCATCTCAGGACTCTTGACAGGCTCCAAAAGAAGAATCTGTAATGTGATTGGTCCCAACCTGGCAGCTCAACTCCAGCCACTTTCTTACCGGCAGGATATGGCTACCCTCTGTCTCTTCTATAAATATTTTAATGGCTTATGCTCCAATGAGCTTAGGTCACTGGTGCCCCCTCCACAAGAATTTACTCAAGCAACCAGACTGGCAACAAGGTCCCACCCTTTTACAGTTAAATCTACCAATTGCAGCTGACAATTCTACTCCAGTAGCTTCTTTTCTCGCACTTCCCACCTGTGGAACTCCCTTCCGCATATTTGCTTCTCTGACGGCTACAATATTTAAATGAATTTAAATGAAATGTCAATTCCCATCTCTTATCCAATTGACTCCCATACTTCTCACATCATCTTGTTCTTTACTTTTCTCACTTTACTTTTGCAACTGTCATCACACCTGGATTCCCATACTTCTCTTGCCCTTTCTCTGACACCTCCTGTAACTGGTTTGTCTTTCTCTTCGCTCTCCTTCTGCTTAATCTTTTACTCACTTATGTAGTCCCCTGCACATCAGTGGCGGTACCATCTTGCTTGGTGTGAAACGATTAAAAAAATAAAAATAAATAAAATAACTCAGGTGGTTTACTTAGATTATTATATCCTGACACTTCACAGTGAAATTAGACGTTGTGGCCTATTTTGAGCAAAAAAAGCATCATCTGTAGAGAAAACCTGTGATGGGGCAAAACGAACTTGATTTTCGGAATCAGCCTGAAAAAATAGCCCAGAAACAAACACCCTTTGCCCAACAACATTTGGCTCCAAAAAACTGTCAACCAGTGTTATCACAGTGTATTGGAACTAAAGCAGTGTCATTTGCATGCAGACTCTTACCCTTACTTTCATTCTTATTATCACAACATTTTGTCTGTTGTGCACTCTGGCTTTCATCATGTGCATGTCGACCCAAATAACCTATAAGGAATTTCAAACTTAACACTTTGTTTAACCTATATTGGTAGATTGTTCTCCTTCCACTATCTCCAAGTTTTCCATATACAATTGCCCCACAGGACAATATCTTAGTAGATTAAAGTATTAATTTGTGAATTTAGTTACCTAGTAATTGTGAGTTCAATCCCTGAGTCAGGCAATGTGTACAGGGAAAATGAGACAAGCCACAAGTGAGCAGTACTAAATAAAAACTAGATGAGATATTCCTAGGCAGGACTAAGAGAGTGCAGAAACTGTCTGCCAATCTTCTTCTATTTTCTATGTGCCCTGTCCCTTCAGGACATAGTCGATCGTGGCTTTCCACGTTTCCCTATCCCTGGTGGTTCTGTGCATGCCTTCTCCTGTTACACCATGCAATCCTCGTTCCGTCATCCACCTGATTAGATCATTCAAATATGTTATACGTTGCTTTCCCCTGTCTCTTTTTCCCTCTATCTGGCCTGTTAGTATCAGATTCTCCAAGCCCTCCTTCCTCATTGCATGTCCCAGGAACTTCAGCTGTCTCTTCCTGATACTCAGTATTAGTTTCCTTTTTGTTTCCATCATTCCCAAGACCTCATCATTGCTCACATGCTCGATCCATGATATTCGCAGCATCCTTCTGTAGAACAACATTTCAGTTGCTTCAAGTTTTTCCTTCATCTTTGATGGTATTGTCCAGCATTCACTGCCATATTGAAGGACGGACAACACATAACAATCCAGTACTCTCTTCCTTGTTTCTAGTGAAATTGTCCCGTTTCTTAATACCTTACTCAACTTCTGGAATGCTTCTTTCGCCATGCCAATTCGCCTTCGGATCTCTGTGTCACACTTTCCGTCTTCTGTTATAACACTTCCCAGGTACTTAAATTTTTGTACCTGCTTGATTCTAGTACCCCCGGCCTGTATTTGGCATTTTGGGCTGCCCTTTTTACTGATGACCATGCATTGGGTTTTCGTGCAGTTTATTTCTAGTCCTTTCTTCAGCTACCTTCTGTAGGAGGTCTTGTAGTTTCCTTTCTGTGTCTGCTATCAGCACTGTATCATATGCGTACCTTAGATTGTTTAAATTGTGGCCTCCAATTACGAATCCAGGCATAACTTCTAGGGTCCTCAAAATATTCTCGCTGTACAAGTTGAACAGATCTGGTGAAATAATCATAACAAACTATTAACTTTCTTAAAATGGCTAAAATGCTGTGACAAGAAAAATGTGGACATTAGTCCAAATGTAAATAATGATAAATTCAGACAGAAATTGCTACAAAGTCACAACCATTTTAATCCTCTAGGCCAGTGGAAGATTTCAACCGTTGAGTGTGCGATGAGAAGCCAAACAGGAATATTTTGGTACTTTTTATATAAGTCGCAATTGTTAAATGTGCTTTTGTTTGTTCTTTAGTAAGATAGCAGCAGCCACATAAGGCAGTGTTATTTGTTAGCCAAATTTGGAATCTTTTTTTATGACATTGCAAAGTCAGTTTATGAACCAGTAACAAACTTTTACCAAACAATTTTGGTATGCTTTAAATATTTTCTATAAAGGAGGGCAGTGGAAAATTTTTAAAAAAAGTACGAGATGATGTACAAAAGGTGGGGAACACCCTGCTCTAGGTTATTTATTCATGGGACCAACAGACGCCTGTAGAAGGTTGAAAGGTATGATAGCTGAACTGTGATAACAAAAAAAATGAAATGTAGACACTATAAATCTTTAAGAATAAGTTTGGGAGATATGAATACCCCCGCCTTCCCCACCCTCAAAAATAAACAAGAACTGTTTTTCATGGTGATAATTTTTCTTGAATATAAAAATGCAAATGTAATTCGTAATCAAACAGCTTTATTCTACAAGGAAGCCAGTACTCAGCATATTCTTAAAGTTCATATTTGCTGGATCAGGAACATAGGACACAAAGTAAGTAACTGCATCTTACCTGTTGCTTGTGCAATAGCTTTCATGAGCACTGTCTCTCCAATTCCAAGTTCCACGCCTTCATAGGCCGGAGCCAGTTTGTTCAGACACAAATAAACAGAACAGAGCAGGTCATTTGGTGACAGGGCTATCACAGACCGAAAAAAATTACTGAGAATCTCGATCATCTTTAATCTGTCAAAAAAGAAAATAAAAAATAACAGGAAAGTTAGTAAAGAGAAAGGATTACAAACACAAAAAAGAATGTAAATAAACACTGAAATGTGAAAAAGATTATTCATTAATTAAATACATCTACAAACATGTTTGCTTGAATTACTTTACAGATATTGTTATGAGATTGATGTGAATAAATATCCAAATTCCAAGCATCTGCTGTACCAGAGATCAGACTGTGTTATTAGTACTGTCAATTTGAAGATCTCATTTATGTAGTGCAACATTTAAATCGCAAAAGATGTCTTCCAAAAGCACAACAAAATACTAATAAACAGAAAAACTTTTGTTAGAAACAAACAAAAACGACTGAATTGTTACATAATATCTTTCCTCTTATATGTCAGAGAATAGCTGAAAAATCTTTTCAGAGATGAAGAACAGATTTGAAGCAACAGAAACATGGCTCTCCTTGCTAAGACTACCACAGACCAAACAGGTAAGCAACAACAAAGCCTTAGAGAAAATGTAAGTCTAAACTGAGCCTATGTCTACTATTTTGGACTCTCCTTCAAACCAAACTCATGTCTACTATTTTTGACTCTCCTTCGAACAAGACCTATGTCTACTTTTGACTCTTCTTCACACTGAACCCATGTCTACTATTTTGGACTTTTCTTCAAATTGAACCTGTCTTCTATTTTTGACTCTCCTTTAAACCGAACCAATGTCTACTATTTTTGAGTCTCCTTTAACTCAGATCTATGTCTACCATTTTTGACTTTCTTTCAAACCGATCCAACGTCTACTATTTTTGAATCTCCTTCAAATTGATCCTATGGCTAATATTTTTTACTCTCCTTCAAAACAAACCTATATCTACTATTTTTGACTCCCCTTCAAACTGGACCAATGTCTACTATTTTTGGCTTTTCTGCAAACCGAACTGATATCTACCATTTTTGACTCTCCTTAAAACTGGACCCAAGTTTACTATTTTTGACTCTCCTTCAAATCGAGCCTATGTCTACTAGTTTTAACTCTTATGCAAACCAGACATATGTATACCAGTTTGATTCTAGTTTAAACCAAACCTACCTAGTTTCATGTAAAGCAGATGAGATCAAAATAGTAGACATGGGTTTTACTTCAGGTTTCAACTGGACCAGTCTAAGTCATTGTGATATTTCTTCTAAGATGTTTATTCACCTTTATATAATCCAACAGATATTGGGTTATATGTCATTAAACTGACCAACCTAACCTAGGCATTACTATATATCAATTATTTCAAACTTAATAAGCATATGAGCAAATTGATATTTTTTCAGAATCAAAGGGAATAAATATTTTGTTTTGAAAAAATAAAAAATGAATTCATTCATAGCATAAGATTTTTTTCTTTTAAGTTTTTATCAGGAGTGGACAGTGACCCCATTATACGAGAATGTAAATGGTTAATAAAATAATTAAAAACAGTTTTAAGTTTTTGTTTTTATTGCTGAAATGACTTACCAAACTAGAATTATAAATGTTCGATCACAAGCCAAATGGGAGTAGAGCTGCTGCCAGTAAGATTTGCAATTGTCACTTGTATAGAAGTCAGTGTAGCAATAATTCATGGCATTATCAATATTTTATTGAAGCTACTGACACTTCTGTCATTTCTATCAAAATGGCTAGAGGAAACAAGAGACGGGTTGGAGGAGGACAGATGGAAATGCAGTAAACACAATAACAGTTGCATTGTGAAAGAAAAACACCGAATTCTTTGCCTTGTACTCTATCTATGCAAACAAAATCATATATGTGTGTGTGTGTGTTTATGTACACCTTTGTGCAAATTAATTGAAACAAAATAAATAATGTCTTTCTCAGATCTTTCACAACTTTCCCTGATCATATATACATCATCTCTTGGCATTGCTTTTCTCTTCCAACCTCATTTTTCTTTACGCTTTGGACTGATAGATCCCGTTTGTTTCTCACCTTGATGATATGAATGACAGTTGAAAGGCTGACACCAACAACATCTACAATCTCTCTGTAAGTCTTGCCAGTGTATTCATGCAGCATGACAATTTTCGTACCCTTTCTTGGAGTATTGTCCAGATAATGGTCATAGGACAATTAATCGACAATCGAGACAATAATGCCTGGGCATGATAAAAATCTGATGCAATCACAATGCAATATCTTTTAAGGCCAAATAAATTTCATCATACACCCCAAAAGTATATTCATATTACTGCACACCACTGCAAATGACCTAATCTGATGAAAAAATAGAAATCAATTATACCCCATAACTCAAGTGAGTTTAAAACTGACGTTCTGCTGAAATAAAGGAAGCTAAAGCAGTTGTTTTAATTAAACTGCACAAGAGTGTGAAAAATTTTAGTCTGAAAAGTAAATTGGAAAAATTTCCACAAAATAAACTATTATCAATAGATTTATAAAGGTGTCAAATTTATTTTCATTATATATATATATATATATATATATATATATATATATATATATATGCAATTTGTTATAGATATTATATTATTTATATATTATATATGCGCAGTACTTATTTGAAAGCGCTCAATATCAGTGATAGAGCTGACATATTCATATAGATAGGTGGGAGTTTGTGACCCTGGGTTTCACGCTCTTGTGATCGTCAGACAAACTGATTAATTTTTAAAAAATTGGCTATATGTAGGGCTGCGTATATTCGTGTATTTTTGTGGAAGTGGGAGGAAAAATTGAGAAGAAAAATTCGTTGCCGTGACAGACGCAGACATATATACACATTTGTACACTCATTGATGTGTGCAAAGACACACACGTGCGCCCGCCCACCAGGGCTCACACAAACACAACTATATGCAAATCATATGGGGCTTGGCATATATATGTATATATGTGCCATTGCGCACACATATACACATTTGGTTGGTATATTCAAATAGTGTAGCGATGTCAACGCGCAGACAGTTGTTGATTTCTCATACGTACATATGTACTTATGATGTGGTCTGTGTGAAACTATGATAGGTAAAAATTGCTATTATTTTTAATTATTTAAGGCTGTATTGTTATTTTTTATTTTAAAGTAGGTTATTAGCTTGTTTTTCGTGGTTGCACATATTTAAATGGTAGAAATTCTAATTTGTAATTTTTGTTAGCTTTTATAGTGGTGGTATTAATTTTACTGCAGAAGAGAGGAGTAATGTACGTTAATGATGACTGCGGACTATTCTCCAACAGAAAATACTCCAACAGCACTACACTATCCACATACGTATGGCATCTAAAAGACAAAAATATTTCGCTAACACTAAACTGAAAAATATTGAAAAAAGCACCTGCCTACAACAACATTACAAAAATGCCTACTTTGCCTACATGAAAAAGTAGCAATTATACCTCATCTCCCACAAAAGAACTTACTAAACATAAGTTCAGAAATAATTTCCAAATGCAGACATGAAAATAAATACCTATTATTACAATTTATACCAAACAGGTAAAAAAACGGAACTGCTGATACCATAATCCTATCAATTATTCTCTAGTTCAAACTACCATCATAATAACTGCATTTATTTTTATTATCATTCTACCACCATTACTAATCGCTACTACCAATTTATAATAACTATTTGCTACCACAACTGTTATTATCAAACTTACCCCAAATATTACTACCACCGTATTAGTCCACAAACTCACACCTATATATCTTAATTTCTGAGATGAGTTATTATTTACACACAGACTGTTGTCCTCGCCTTTTTGTTGCAGTTATCACAATGGTTCAGCCATTATGCTCTCTTGCGTTAATCAGGTATATGTCAATCTGGGAAATCTATAGGAATCTCAAAATTGCTCATCCAATGCAATCTTCAGGTACTTGAGTTACTTTTAAAATAGCACCTGAAGATTATGTTGTGCATAAAACTTTTTGAGTCATGTTACTGATAAGAAAGAAAATGTATATTTATTAATATATAATTTATTGCTCTGTTATTTAAGCACTATTCTATTTTATTAACACCAGCACTCAATTTATAAATATATATATATATATATATAGAGTCGTCTGCAGATCATCACAGCTCATGAGTATGGTTACACATCCGATTGATTCTAGCCAGGATTGAAGTTCAACTGAATTGACATCAGTTGGCGATTCTACCTCTGAGCTATGGGTGCTCTCGGTAGAGGAAGGCAGACTTTAGTGGGTTATTAAAACACATGTCAGTAGCCAAGAGTGTTCAAATTCATTACTGAATGAATGATGCACTGTATATATAATGTTGTGATACTTTTCGGCACCAAGATTTTTTTTTTTTTGATAGTTTTACTGATAAAAGGTATTTTGGCAAGCAGTTTTTATCATAAAGTGCTTGATATCTGGGTAGAGATAGTGTTGATTTTAGTGCAAAGGATTTGAAACTGCTCAGTTAAAGTTTCAAATTCTTTGTACAAAAACTAATATATATATATCTAATATATTTCTAAGAAATCAATGGTTTTTTTTTACCTGACATATTTTTTTGAATTCCAGTTGTTATACATGTTTGGGTAGATGGTCAGTTTTAACAATTTTTTACTTTTTAATACTAAGCACAATTCTTCAAGCTATTTTAAAAAAAAAAAAAAAGTGAAGTGAGGGTAAGTTTACTCAAACATGGTTATCCACAAAATAACATTTGAGTTAAAAGGAAATATATTTACATTATTTACATGCAGTCCTCATCTTTGTTTTTTTAATCAAAATATTTTGGCCATTGTGACCTTCATCCTTCATCAGGTATATTCTGATCAAGTTAACCTACACCAAATTTTAAATTAAACCCTTTATCTATATGGTGTTGGGGGTAGATTGTTCTGGTTCCTCTGCCCATGCCTAAAAATTTCCCTGGGCTGGGTAGTGTTTACATGGACTTAATGTGTGCCTTTGCCATCTTTGTGGGCGTTTCTGTGATATATTCATAACTACACGTCTATTTTGATCTGTAACTCTTTTTGAGAGTAAATGTCTCTGAAGTTTTGACATTTCTGTGCTTTATGAATATTAAATGCGACTACTTGATTACTACATTAGGAGCAATGAAATTATGAGGGAGTGCTGAAAGGTTCTTGGCCTGACTAAGAGCTATACTCTCACCATTTTGTATTTTCTTGTTCTCAGCATGACCATGGTTACCATTTGACAATTTATTTGAACAATCCTTGTACACCCTTATATCTTATACCTAAATTCTTCTGAGCATATATATATATATATATATATATATATATATATATATATATATAAATTATACTTTAGAACATGTACAAACTACAGTCTACTACAAAATAGTACATTTTGTAGTAAATTGTACTTTGTACATGTTCTAAAGTAGAATTTATAATAAATATTTATTGCTCTATTTTTATATTGAGCACTGTTTTAAATTAATGTTTTAAATGTTGCAAATATCTTCTTCGTTCCTTATTCATTTGAAAAAAAATATATATACAAATGAAAGAACAGGTAGATTAAAAACCACTGTTCATGCATAATTTATAAAAACATTATCACAACACAAAAACTTTCATGTTTCCGAACAGTACTGTTCTTCTTCAGGTGATATGTTAAAATAAGTGGTGAAAATTATTTATTTAGAAAATATAAGATGAAAGAACAATGTCTGGTCAGGTAGTTATTAACATCATTGTTAACTACCTGATGAGACATTGTTCTTTCAGTGTCAAAACAAAATGTAAAATTTTGTAGTAGTTTGTTGTTTGCACATTTTCAAATGAATAAGGAACGAAGAAGATATTTGCAACATTTAAAACATTAATTTAAAACAGTGCTCAATATAAAAATAGAGCAATAAATATTTATTATAAATTCTACTTTAGAACATGTACAAAGTACAATTTACTACAAAATGTACTATTTTGTAGTAGACTGTAGTTTGTACATGTTCTAAAGTATAATTTATATATATATATATATATATATATATATATGCTCAGAAGAATTTAGGTATAAGATATAAGGGTGTACAAGGATTGTTCAAATAAATTGTCAAATGGTAACCATGGTCATGCTGAGAACAAGAAAATACAAAATGGTGAGAGTATAGCTCTTAGTCAGGCCAAGAACCTTTCAGCACTCCCTCATAATTTCATTGCTCCTAATGTAGTAATCAAGTAGTCGCATTTAATATTCATAAAGCACAGAAATGTCAAAACTTCAGAGACATTTACTCTCAAAAAGAGTTACAGATCAAAATAGACGTGTAGTTATGAATATATCACAGAAACGCCCACAAAGATGGCAAAGGCACACACACTAATAATAAACACATATTTTCTTCTTCACAATTTTGTACAACTCCAAGATTCATACACGAAGCAACCATCAAGCACTGATTGAAAATTGGCTGTTGGAATTTTTAAATAATATTTATAACCTACAGATTGGGGGGGGTCCATGCCTGACGACTGCCTTGTGCATGGAACTCAGTTGCACCAAACATTAAAGAACAAAATGTATATTTATTATTTGTATGAAAATTTTAGCTCTGTTGTTATACATAGAATGAGCATTGCCGCATAATGGATATTGGCTTGGAACAGGAAGTTGGTAAATCCAATTTCGAATTCCAGTTGAATTTGTTGCATTCAATTGCACACAAATACCCTAGTGAAAGGTATGAATCTATCTCTTCTTCCTCTAGCTATGGGTTAAATAGCAGGGCAGTTTCCAATCTTCTTTCACTTTTTTTTCTTTTCTCCTTTTCTTTTTGTTGTTCTCAATTGGAGTAGATAGATTTAACTATTGCCCAGTTCACACTCCACCCACGTCTTTTGAAGGTGAAGAGGCTCATCCCTTGTTTCCTGTTTAGGATGTGGTTTCCGGCTTTCTCTTTTCCAATCATTTTACTCTTAAGTAGCCCCATGCGCATCAGTGGCGTCACCGCCTTGCTTGGTGATATGATTAGAAAAAAAAAAAAAGATTGAGTTCTGTAACCTTGGTTGTCAACCAGTCTACCACAAAGAAATAGCAACCTACTGCAGAAAAATCTTCTGCCTAATCAGTCATGACCACCTAAGCATGTATCAGGTATGGCATTGTATTGACTATTATACACTGAGTGGTATTCTATTAACATCAGCATTCACTGTTCCATATTTCACACACACAGACACAAACACACACTAAAGAAAAAATAAAACTGTTGATGGCACCAACAGACAGCTTACCAACAGATCTAAAACCCTTATTCAGATAATGTCTCAAACAAAACCAACAATACTGAAAAAAGAAACAAAGCCTAAATTGCCGAGACAGAGTAAAAAATGCCTGACAATGTTAATTCCCATGAAAGGATGACCCGAGTCATAATTAGAATTTCAAGCTCACATGATCTTCAGATAATTTGAAAACATTCAAGTCATCTGAACATTGCATAAGTGAAAATCAGGTTATGACTAGGGTCTTTCATATATAGCACACATCCACAACTTACACCAACAATATAAAATGACTGGAAAAATTGGAAAATATTAATAGAAAATTGAGAAAAATCCCTGAAGAGTAGACAGACACGCCCACCTCTAAAACTATGGAGTTTGGATGCTGAAGGTAAGCTCAATCAAGTAGATGACAAACTTTTACTTTATATATATATATATATATATATATATCCGAGTGAATACAGAATGAAGAAAGAATTTTTACAATGTCCAAAACATTAATTTAAAAGAGTGCTCCATATATAATATATTGAGCTGTGAATATTTATTATAAATTATATTTTAGAACATGTACATAATTTATATATATATATATATATATATATATATATATATATATATATATATATATAAAATCAGGCAATTTATAATGACTAATTATTATAAATTGCCTGAAGATACTGAAAAGTTGAAACCTAGGTTACAGAAATAACTCATTTTCAAATGAAAAATATTCAAAAGCTCCACAATATAAATATATTGAGCACTTTCCAATATATTATTTAATTACTTAATTTTTGGTCATAATAAAATTAGACCAGTACACAGTTGTAATAAAAAGTGTTCAATACGATTATATTGTAGAACATTTGAATATTTTTCATCTGTAACAGAGTTATTATGTAACCTACATTTCTACCATTTGGTGTCTTCAGACGATTTGCAATAGCTGATTTTTACTATTTCTTTAAAACAATGGTAAAATAAGTAAACTGTGCCAGGAAGAAAGGTTAGCTATTATGCTATTCCCAAACAAAAATGAATTATTGAATGAAAGAACACAAATTATTACTAAGTGTAACCATATCATAAAATATCTATTAGGGTCATACAACCATGGATGAAAACATTATAAATTTCTTGTAATTTTGAAAATTTCACCTTCATGAAAAAATTCCCATTATGTCAGTGTTCTTAAAAAAAAAACAGAAAATATCAGTTATTACAAATCGCCTAAAGGTGCCACATGAGAGAAACCTAGGTTGCATAATAACTCATTTACAAATTATATATATTGTCATCTGCAGACAGATCTGTTTCACTGTATCACAGCTCATCAGTATGGTTAGACTCCAATTGCTCCCTAACCCAGGCTTGACACCCGACCAAACTGGCGTCAGTCGGCGGCTCTACCCCTGAGCCACGGGGCGTTCGGTGGAAGAAGGCAGTCTTTTTAGCGCATATCATATTACGTGCCCATGTGTGTGTGTGTGTATATATATATATATATATATATATACACATGTGTGTACATATATATATATATACACACACACACACCACACACACATATACAGGGTGTCCATTAAGTTCGTATGCAAATAATTTCTATCACAAATACAAATAAAGTTATAAATTTTTAAAATGCACACAAACTTTATGGACACCTTGTATATGATACTAAAGAAAGAGTGACCACATATGCTTCTCATAATATGTAGACTAATGAATGAAAAAAATTCAAGAGATAAAAAAATAATAAGACTAATACTATTTACTGAATATTAGTCGGCCTTAGATCAAATAGAAGCATGATTAGAAAAAAATGTTAAAAACTGGCATTTGTGATCCCATCCATGTCTATTCTCAATTAAATTAAATTAAATCGGACATTTTGGGAGTATTTTTTTTATATTAATAATGAAATCTAGTAGTTTTGGGCTAGTTGTTTGCCAATGACAACCCTAATCATGAAAGAGAATGAGGAAAAAACAATAAAAGAACTGGTTTCAAGAAAACAGAAGATGGTTATTACTGTCGCATTAAAATTTTTGGAGAGTATCATGGAAGCAAGAAACTGGTAGAGAGTTCCAGAGGTGAGAATGGAGAGAAAAGAAACTATTAAATTGGAAAAAATGATCTAGCGATTACAACAGTAAAACTAAGAGACTTAGTTGCTCATCTCGTAGTAAGCTTAAATTCATGTATTCGAAGTATCAAATCAATTCTCTGCTCATGAGGACAAATGCTACAAGAATATTTATAGAAAAGACATAGAGAAGCCATGTCATGGCAGCAGGAAAGTAAGTGAAGTCAAGATGCCAGATCAGGACTGATAACATTACAGTCCCTATATTTATGTTTTTCATTTTTGTGAGCATTTTATATATGTTTTTTACATAAATGCCTACTTGCTTATTTGTAAGTAAATGTTAAATTTCCCTATAGTCTATAGTTGAGGGACTGGAGAAGAAAGAAAAATGGTGAGGGGAAAGGGGAAAAGAAAAATGTGAAGGAGCGGAAAAAAGAAAAATGATGAAGGTGAGAAAAATGGTGAGGGGGAAAAAATGGTAAGGAAAAAGGAGGAATTAAAATGGTGAAGGAAGGGGAAAAAGTAAAATGGTGAGGGAGAGGGAAAAAGAAAAATGGTGAGGGAGAGGGAAAAAGAACAATGGTGAAGAAGCAGAAAAACAAAAAATGGTGAGAGAGGGGAAAATAAAAATAGTGGGGAGGGGGAAAGAAAAATGGCGGGGAAGGGGAAAAATGGTATGATGGTATGGGAGGCGAGGGAAAGAAAGATGTTATGGGAGTGGGGGAAAAGATGGTGTCGGAGGGAAGAAAAAAAAAGATGGTGTGGAAGAGGAGAGGAAAAATGGTAAGAGTTGGAGGAAAAACAAAATAGAGGAAGGGGAAATATGGAGTGAAGAGTAAAAATAATGAAAAGTGATGGAGGTAAGTGGCAAAAACAAAGAAATTGAGGGAGAGAGGGGGAAAAAAGAAAAATGGAGAGAGTGGATAGAGGAAGGAGCAAAAATGGAGTGAGGAGTGAAAAAAAAAGGGGGAAAGAAAAATCCCTTGGGCACTTTTAGTGATGCAGATATAACACGTGCAATATTATGATTGACAGTTCATTTTAAGCAGGAGGTTAACAGTTACTTGAAAATCCTGTTAAAATTTCAAATTTACGAAGAGGTCATCCATTGACTATTGAATAACATGTTGGTATTTAAATGATTTCTTTATGCAAGATTCAGCAGAAATAAATTTTGCATATTAAATCTAAAGAGAGAGTTAACCACTTGGGTACCAACAGTGAGTAGAATCTCCCAGAACTGTTGGTTCCTGCAACTGGGACAATATGGTCATCAATAGTTTCAGAATTGCAAATGACAGTATTAAGAATTTTTTCAATCAAAAAACTAACATTTTTATTTTGTTTTCTAACAAACACAATCTATATCTTTTAACCAAATTCTTTAAAAACAAAAGAAAACGAAAAATAGTGTGTTTATTTTTGACACACGTATTCAAATAAGATCAGAAGTAACATTTACTTTATGATGCAGCCTTCATTAAAACACATAATCAATTCAATCCTAAATGATTTTACATATATTTTATTTTATATTTAGTGTATCCTTTTCTTTCCTTTTTTAAAAGTGATTTTCACCATGTACAAGCCCCAAGAGCCATTCGAGAAACAATTTATGCAGATATGTGAGGAAGATAATAGACTTAAACAGGTTAAGATTGTTGTCATTGGGGAAAAATCCTCTTGGAAGTTGTTTCCAAAGAGCAGCAGTTTACAGGAAGCAGCTGCTACAAAGTACGTAGCATAGGAGATCTTAGCCGTGAAGGTGAGAACATTTTTGTATTGTTTCATCCCAAGCAAGGCAATAAAGCCACTAGGATGGAAGATGTTACCGATTGTTAGAGAATATGAGAAAATCTACTATTAAGAAGAGGAAACAAATAAAGAAAAAGAATTAAGAAGATAGAAGATAACAATTGACATTGCATTGAAATTTTTGAAGGTCCAAAGTTCACTAGGAAGAAAGAGACCAGAAGAGTTCCACAAGCAAGACATGCAATAGAAGAAACTGTTGACCTAGAACTTACGGTTACATATAACCATTTCAACTATAAAAAAATGAGACCTTGATACCAACCTAGTAATTCAGGTACCGTAGCAGAAAGTTTATGGGAACAATTACTATGAAAGTGTCTATAAAAAAGGCACAAAGAAGCTATGTTATGACAGATGGGAAAGGAAAAAGCTGAGATACTAGGTCAAGACCAATAACACTGCAGATTATTCTTTATATGTCTAAATACATAGCAGGAACAAAAGACTAAATGCAGAAGCAACATTAAAATAAATTCATTAAAAACAGGAATTGCTTTTTTTATTTTCTGTCATAGGGATAAATATTTTCACCTATCATTTTCCTTGTGAATGAACACAAGCCCTTTTTTAGTTTTCATACACACTATGAAGAAGAGTTAAGACAAAACATGGTGCAATATGTCTAGTTCGTGAGGGACCGAAAGAGTGGGATATGTTGTACATTTATAACCTGAATGTCTCCTATCATATGCATAATGTTCTTATTTTTAAACAGGTTAATACTTTAATTATACCATTCAGTCATGTTTTCAGTAATGAACAGGGTCAATTCAGAGTATCATTTGAACGTTTTTGAATCAATCAGAGTACATTAAGTGTGTTGTGGTGCAGTGTATATTGGCTCGAAATGAGGAACCAGAGAGGTGAGTTCAAATTCCAATTGAATTCGTTGCATTCACTTACATGAAAATACCCTCGAGAAAGGTATTAATCAGTCTCTTTCTTTCGGCAACAGATTAAATAGCAGGATAGCCTTGGTTGAAGAAAATAATGGCAACCTACTGCAGGATAATCTTCTGCCCAGTCAGCCATGTCTCTTTCATGACATGATCGCCAAAGAGTGTATCACATGACACTTCTAACTGTATATTAAGCCAGCCATTTTTTTTTAAAAACAGAAACAGTAGTTAGAAATACACATACATTAGATAGTTGTACTGAAGAGAAAGACCTTGGTGTAATTTTTGACACAAAATTAAATTTTGATATGCATATAAATAAGGCCATAAATAAAGCAAACAAAATGCTAGGTTTAATTAAACGGTGCTTTTCTGGGTTAAACTGTCCAACTTTATCAAAATTGTACAAGAGCTTAGTTAGACCATATTTAGAATACGGCAACCAAATCTGGAGTCCTCTACTAAAAAGACAGTCAGTAGCAATTGAAAGAGTTCAAAGAAGAGCAACAAAATTGTTGACATTGTTAAAATTTATTAAATATGAGGATAGGTTAGGAAAATTGAAATTACCATCACTGAAATATAGAAGACTGAGGGGGGACTTGATAAATGTTTTCAAGATATTCCATTCTACTGACCACACTAATAAGCATTTATTCACTATGTCTGACTATTCTAAAACACGTAACAACGAATTAAAAATAATAACCCAGCACAGTAGAACTAATATTAGACAAGACTTTTTTGTAACAGAGTCACAAAGTATTGGAATGCACTACCATCACACATAAAATTGGCAAAAACTCTTACGGAATTTAAAAGCCTTATTGAAAAGGATAAGACACTATTAAAATTAAAATATGAGTTTGATTAGAGATGGAAATAATTTATTTTCTCTCCATCTCGGCCATGCCACAATGCTAAGAGAGAGAGGAGAGGGGATTTAAGAAGGGACACAGGAGAGGCCGTGAGGCCTAGAAGTCCTAACCTACCTAACCTAACCTAACCTAAACTAACCTAGAGGGCTTAAAGGTAATTATCATTTAAGTGTTATATTTTCAGGTTACAGAATTAATTTCGGCTCAGAATTGGTTTCAACACAGAATTAATTTCAACTCAGAAGAATTGAAATTGATTCCAAGTTGAAGTTGGTTCTGTACCCCATATTTTCTGGAAAATACATTTGTATCAGATCTTTTATTGGGTTAGCTAATACAAATTCAAAAATTCTAAGTCCTATAGAGAAAATCTTATCCAAACAATTACTATGAAACTATTTATAAGGGAGGCAAGAGAAGTAACTGAAGCTGAGAAAACCAGATCAAAACCAGTAATATTGCTGGTTCTTCTTTGGATTTTATCAAGGAACTCTAGATAAATAATAGGAATACCAGACTTTATGTGGTAGCAATATTTGAAGCATGGACGAATGGTATAATCACAACAGGATACATAAGTTTGCCTAGTGTCTGGTTCACACGCTTCCCCAGTCTTTTGAACTGGAGTAGAGGTTTATTCCCTATTTAGGATTGTGTTTCCAGTTCCTTCTAAAGTCCTTTCATTTTTTTCACACCCAGTAGCCCTTTGCATCTGAGTGGTATTATCACCTTGCTCGTCTCCAGTAGGCATCAGTTTAGTTGGTATTCCAAGCTTTCAACTGACTAAAGAATTGTGATGACATTGTGCCCCACTTTTAAATATAAGTAATTTTTTAAACTTTCAAACATGATCAATGCTGCAGGAATTTGATGCTATTTTTAAATTTAAATGTTTATGATATCATGTGAATAGTGAGTTATATGGATTCAACCAAAAGTTTTGAACAAGCCAGTACCCCCAAACACTTGGTCACAATGACTTGGAACCTTCTGCTTGATGGATTCTAAACAGTTATATCTACCTAAATTTATTTACAAACTTGGGGTCAACCTCTGGCATTCCTCAGGCATTTCCCAATGGCATAGCCTGCTGGGGTCCTCACCCAATCACTAAGTCCCCTCTTTGACAACTTCAGCATGATATTCAACCCAGGTCTCACTGAATGCTAACATTCTAGCTATTCCTCTATGCACCCACTAAAAGTGATTGGAATTCAAAAAAAGAAATACATTGGTAAGACACATTAGAACAAGTAGTTTGGTTTGTTTTATGGTATATCAACCTCAATGGGTTATTTAATGCCAACAGGGTTTTTATAATAGATTTGTATGAATAGAATATGTATTCTTTGTAAGAAATCAGTTTCTAGATCAGGCTTCACTGATATATTTTTGTAAAAAGGGTTTTGTCAAGAGTCAGATATATATATTTTTCTTCAACAATATATTGCTGTTAGTATCCTTCCCCTTTGAAAAATGTATTGTTGGTACTATTTCTCTTCATAAGTATATTGCTGGCAATATTTTTCCTTCAAAAATGTATTTCTGGTAATATTTTCTTCTCCAAAAAATATAGTTGGAATTTTTACTATAAAAATCTATGTTGATACATTTGAAATGTTTTGACCCCAATTTGGGGTTAACTATTTGACCATAGAAGGCTAACATGTGTTACCACTTCGGGTCAGGGTAGACCTGGAAACAACAGCAATTAAGAGGTGGTTTCATGCTCCTTATAACTTCCCAATTAGAAGCCTTGCTGCAAGATGCAGTTTGTTGTCTAACCCAGAAACCAGGTATAGTTTATCATCATACCCAGGACACCTCAGTGGGGTGGTTTTACCTCTCTACAGATATGCAGTCAGCATATTCTGAAGCCTCAGTCAACAAGGTGGTGGAACAAGTAGATATACAACAAAATAAAATATTATACTAGAGCATGATGTTAAACTTATAATACTATTTTATTATTACACCTATGACTTACTAACTAATTAACAATTCCTATCTTCCACAGAAATAGATAAGGTAGCGAGAAGCTTCCAGTAGAATATTGCAAGTATCTCACTATTCTATTCCTATTTCAATAGAAAATATGCTGATGAGCTGCATTCCTTAGTTCCACCAGTTCAGACCTTCACAGCTAAGATCTGCCATGCCATATATATATATATAATATATATATATATATATATATATATATAATGTTTGTATATTTTTCATTTTTAAACGAGTTATTTCACTACCTTGGTTTCTACCATGAGTGGTATCTTCAAGCAATTTTTAATAACTTTATTAAAAATCGCCTGAAGACACCACTCATGGTAGAAATCAAGGTAGCGAAATAACTCGTTTAAAAATGAAAAATATTCAAAAGTTCTACAATCTAATTGTAGAGAACACTTTTTACTACAAATGTGTACTGGTCTAACCATATTAGGATCAAAAACTAAGTATAAACAATCAATATATATATATATATATATATATATATATATATATGTGTGTGTGTGTGTGTATATATATATATAGGATTGAATCACTGTCGTTCTCTTCCTATTCCAATGGTAAGAAGGAAGTTCCATTCAGGCATTTTTTTCTCCCAAAGTACTGCTTCTTTCTGCAACAAACACTTGAGAATGCTACCATCTTAATATCTAGTGTCAAATCTACTTTCAACAACTATATTCAGTAATTCTTAACATTGAGTGGCTCTTGGGCCTTGGACTGTGTGAACAAAAGTATAAAAAAAACTAAAAAAAACTGAATTATTTGAAGTTTAAATATATTTACACTATTTACATTGCTCAGACGTTTTGATCGTTGTATGCACCGACCTTCTTCAGGTGCTAAAAACATTTTATAAAAATTTCTTAGAATAACATCTTAACAGGTTTGTTTTGCATTTTCATATGCTTATCATCCTTATGCAAGCTATTCAAAGCCAGAAACTATTTTTAGATTGAGAGAATTTTGGGAGATAATAATCATTTACTGATATATTCTACGAATTAACCTATAGCTGAGAGAAAGAAAAAAAAATGGATTCATATGTCTCCTGAGGGTATTTGAGCACAAATATAATGAACCCAACTGGAATTACAGCTTGACTCACTGATTTCCAATTCTGAACCATTAGCTATTACAACACCCAAACATCCAAGCTTACAGTACTTGATATTCTTAAGTGGTCACTCACATATGTACTGAGCAGGCTTGACATTGCTTAACACTGGTTTTCATAAGTTAGCAATAGTTGTTTGGTTCTCAAGTTTAAGGGATGCACAGTTTGAATGTCTGAATGCATACGATTCTTGTAGTTCAACTCAAGGAGGCTTCAAATAATGCTCCAGAATAAAAGTAATTTTTCTAACTTTTCTGTTTTATGTCTACAGAGCACCTGTAATTTTTATTTAGATTAAAATAGAAACCATCCGTCTCTGAAATAACATAACTGTATCAATATCTTTGATTCTTACAGCAAGTAGCCTAAATCTTGAAGCCATTACCGACAGCTGTCCATTTTGGGGATTGGCCAATAGATGGAACTTGGAGAACATTTGTTTCAAAGATGACATAGTCAACAGCAATTTCTTATTTTGGCAGCATTTTCTCATTAATGCAGGTTTCATTGAATAATATAGACAAGTTTTGTCTATTAATTTTGTGTAGGATCCGTTCGTACCGTCTGATATACTTGATGGTGATATCATTGAAAGACAACAAAAAAATCACAGTAATTGTTGATTTTTTTATCGGATTTAAGTTGTTTAATGTAGATAGCTTCCAGGATTTTGAGCTTCTGTTTATTATTTTCTTGTCTAAGTATATATGTGTGTTCTCAACGAGCGTTTTTCTCAGAAGTGTGCGTTGATCAACATACACTTCTGAGAAAAAAGCTTGTTGAAAACACATATATACTTAGACAAGAAATTAATAAACAGAAACTCAAAATCCTGGAAGCTATCTACATTAAACAACTTAAACCTGGTTTGAATACAATAAATTTCAACTAACATACTCAAATACCTGTAATTGGATCAGGGACCACAACACCACGTCTTCAGCCATCCGCCACGGTAGGGATGGACTTGTATCTTCAATTTAATTCTCTTTATTGTTAATAACTTAAATGTTCTATGTTTACTGTGAGTTAATATTTATTCTTTGATAATGGCTTATGTGAGCTGAAAGCTTAGACCCGATAAAAAATCAACAATTACTGTGATTTTTTGTTGTCTTTCAACAATATCACCATTAAATATATATATATATAGTTGTTTTAAAGCTTTGTTAACCAGGTATCATTACTTTAATCATTTACTAATTTTTATTCTTCTATCATTTAAATTTTTTCTTTAACTATAAGTGTTTTATGACTTAATAATAAAGGTATTTTTTGGATTTTATACTGATCAAAAAAAATCTTCATTTTATAATTAAGAGATGGCCATCTTCTGTGGAGAAGTGGCAATCATACACACACACACGCATACACACCACCATTTATTGGCATATGAAATAAAATCTAGGCAAATATATTACATCAAAATGTACTGGTTTGTGATCAGAAACCATTTCTAGCAAAGCAGAAACTAGACGGCTATAAAGGTTGGATGAGTTGCATTGATCAGCAGTTCCCAAAATATCCTAGTCAACTTTAATTCTGATAAGCCAGCAGATATGGTGAATAAATGATATAGCGACTTGGATGCACATTTATTTTGGGGGTTGCATTAGTATATATATATATATATATATATATATATATATATATATATATACACACACACATATAGAGTTAAGTTTGTTACTTAACTGAGCAGGTTCATGTCAAATTTGATGTTTCATGAGAACACTGTTATGATATTGTCCCTCATCAGGGCTAGGTTTTCGATCTGCTGCTTATCCAAGTTTTTTTTTTCTTATTTATATAGAGTCTGGTGTAATTTGATATTTTGTTATAGGGGTGGTCTACTGGTGGTTAATTGAATTTTATTGTTTCTGTTCTGTTGATTTCTTTTTAATGTTACATTATTTGCAGTTGGTTGATTTTCTTTTTATTGCTTTTTAATATACAAGTGAATGATGTCCACTGAATTGCTTTATATTGAATAGGCATGCACTTAACTACTTTTTAGTGGGTTTGTTCTTGTCATTCAGGCTGACCTCTTTTTATTGTGTTATCTTGACCTTTTTTTTCATGGTAGCCTATATAATCGCTTAAAGGTTAGTTTCCTTGGGTGTATTTGTATTTGTGGGCTTTATGTACGATTTTCTCTCCTTTGGTAATTGTCATAATATTTTCTGTTTTTTCTCATGATTAAGTGTTTATAAATTTATCTTTATTTATTTGTACCTGGCTACAGCAGTGGTGAATAAATAATTTAAAGAGTTGAGTTAAAGGGAGATAACTACCTGGCATCTAGAAGTGACATGACACATGGAACAAATATTATATACCCCAATGATCGAAATAAAGTGTTTCGTTCAAAATTCCGAACACCTAAAGAAGGCCGAAGCATACAATGGCCAAGACATTGTAAACATGGCAATAAAGGGCAAGTCTGAAAATTAAAAATGTAATATGGCGACAATTTACCTATCGCAGCCTATATTTATACAAACAACTACCCCTCTCTCTCTCTCTCTCTCTATATATATATATATATACACAAACACGGAAATATACACACAAACATCTACTTATACATATATATATATATATATATATATATATATATATATATATATATATATATATATGTACACGCACACACACACACACATATATTTTCGATGTACTGCCACTAATTCACACCCAATACCAAAAGTTTAAAATGAATTTTAAAGATTAAAAGCTTTCTTGTAGTTTTCATTTTAGCTTTAATCAAAATCTAATGCATTAAATTTTCTATTTCCAATAAACAAAATACTATGAAATTACATTGATTGGAGTCAATTCCTTTTTGGGGGGCTAAAAATTGCTGATTAGCACAGCACCCTCTTTTTAGTTATCTGTCACTGCTAAGTAAATTTCTTTATTAAAAACAATCTTAAAAAAATAAAATATTTTTCTGAAACTTTATTTCAGAAATATTAGCTGATTTAAGATATACTTAACCTGATTTATAAAAAGTATTATTTACTGTAAGTTTAAAATAACACAGAAATGAATTTTTAAGACAAACAATAGTGGTGATTATAGACTTGCTACATGGTTGACAAGAAATTACCATCACTGATAAGATGTTGGCAGTTTTATTATTGTTCTATGGAGACTTTATCTGTTAAAACATAATTTAAGAAAATGATGGGTGAATGCTTTTTTTTAATATAATTTTTAAGTACTCACTAATCTTAAAATGTTGCAAAATATTCTCCTTAAACTAATTTTAGGAAGGTTGACTTTAAATTTACTACAATCGCCAATCCTATTTTCTGATAATATCACATTTAGTCACCCATACTTTCAAAATGGGTATGTTTATACAAATAAAAAAAATAAACTTAGTTGCGATGACTTGTATTAAACTATTCAATTTTTGATTAGTAAATATAGTTTTCATTTATTAAATTAATAAACTAATAAAAGTTTTGAAGAATTTTTTAAAGATTTTTGAAACTTTATAAATTACTATAATTAAAAAAAAAACGAAAAAACAAATGAAAACAATTCTTGCAAAACTTCATTATTCATCAAAAAAAATAATGTCCTTATTATATATTATTTATAAAAGCAATTAAAATCTCATCTAATTAAATAATGTCATGGTTTTATTGAATTTTTTTATTTTACTATTCAGAGCAGATTTTTGGTTAAGCAGTAACTGTTTGAAAAACAACAAAGAATTAGATGAATTACCTTCTCCAAGGACTGCTGCATTTAAATAATAAAACAAAGTTTGTGATCAGAATTTAATTTTCTCAAAATTTCATGAAATTAAGTGGAGGGTAACAGATGTAAAAAAAAAAAAAATGTTATTTTAGCAAGATTTTCTGAAAATAACAATTTAAAAAATAATTTCCTTCATTTATGAATAAGTCCTGAAAGTTTAATTAAAATTATTATTATGATTATTTTATTTTTTTGCAGGACTTTAAAAATTACTGTGTTATTTTAATGGAAAAAGGAAGGTAAAATTAATATAGTCATCTTTGCTATACTGCTGACAACAACAACAACAACAACAACAAAAAATAAAAAATACTTTTTTTTTAACCAAAATTATAAAGGTGTTAAAAAATGTAAAAAAATTAAAAAATTATTTGATTTTTCCTCTTAATAATAACAATTTTCACAATAAAACTTTGTTTTTAAGTTTGGGGACTTTTTCATCATGCTATACTGTTTTTCAGTGAAAAAGTTGATGTACCAAATACACACACACACATATAAGTGTGTGTGCATATGTGTTTTGTTGAAAACAAGTGACAAAGAAGATTTTATTCATATTTTAATTAATTTTCTAGCAATCTAACATGTTTCCTTTTTGCTGGAGATAAGGAATGTAAAAATGTATCATCATTATTTTTTTTTTCCATGTGTATTGAAATAGGAACTAATAGAGCTATGGTAAGAGAGATGTAATGAAAGTCTTCTTGTTAAACATGAACTAGTAAATCCAATATAATTTTTTTTGCAGTTCTTTAAAAGACATGTAAATTCATAAGTAATACTGATTCTTTATCATTTAGATCATGAAGGTGAACTGTTACTTTTGAGAATAAGGTTATGAGTTTTAATTTTTTTGTAATAATTAATACTATGCAAGCACACACACACATATACACACACACACACACAAATATATACACATACATACACACACCTAGCCATAACTATACCAGTTGATAAACTTAAATGTATTACTTACCTTGCAGACACATTTTCTATGGCCTCAAAAGTCTTTGCAAGGGCCAAGTAAGGAACCCTATAGAGGAAAAAAAAATTAGTAATAATAATAATTAATAAAATTAATAATAATAATATTACTAATTTTATAACTAATAATAATAATTAGATAAAATTAGTAATAATAATTAATAAATAGAATTAGTCTTTCTTTTCACATGAGCAAAGTTAAAATAAAAACAAAATATATAGCATCAGATTTTTTAATATTGAGGATTCAGAGTTAATTATTTGATAAAATAATTACAAATAAAATTACCCCACACATCAGAAAAAAGACTCCAAGTTTTTCTTTTCTCTACTTCATCAAAAAAAAAAAAAACAAAAAAAAAAAACACTCCCTCTAATTATTAAATTTCAATTGGTATTTACATTGTTCGGACTGTTGTCCTCATCTTTATTGCTATATTCACAATGTTTCAGCTGTTGTATGCTCTGACCTTCTTCAGGTGATTGGAATTTTAAACCAAACTCTTTATTTCAATCACTGGAGTATATTGTTCTCATTCCATGAGCCATACTGCTTCCAGATGCCTTAGTTATCTCCCTTTAACTCAATCACCTGAAGAAGGCCGGAGCATGCAACAGCCAAAACATCATAAACATATAGACACAATGTAAATAATGTAAATACTATCTCATCACATGATTATAGAGAAATGTTAGTATTTCTTTCTTAATAATTTTATTTGCACTTCATATAAACTATTAAGTTTGACACAAGTCAAGAAAGCAAACTAGAAATCAAGAACAAACTTTCAACAATTCAATCTCAAACCCTTTTTCTGTCTTCAGAAGCAGGATTTTTTTCATAACAACAGCTCTATAGTTTGAGCTCCAAACACTTCTTTAATATGCCATGTCATTTCAGTACATAGGTAACCATGGCCTTCCACATCCCCCATCACTCATAACACGTTTTCTTCTGTTACCTTTCCTAAACCCCGCTCTGCCATCCATTTGCTCAACCCCATCAAGTATGTTACACATTGCTTTCCCGTTTCTCTTTCCCTCTTCCTGAGTTGTGAGTATCAGATTCTCTAAGCCCTCCTTCCTCATAACATCTAAGGAACTTTAGTTATCTTTTCTGATGTCAAGTATTAATTCCTTTTCGTTTCCATCCTCTCCAAAATGTTGTTGATGCACACAGTTTCAGTCCATGGTATCGTCAGCATCCTTCTGTAGACCCACATTTTGGTTGCTTTAAGTTTTTTATCTTTGATGAGGTTGTCCAGCATGAAGCTAAATCGACTTTAGTTATTTTTTCTGATGTCAAGTATTAATTCCTTTTCGTTTCCATCCTCTCCAAAATGTTGTTGATGCACACAGTTCCAGTCCATGGTATTGTCAGCATCCTTCTGTAGACCCACATTTTGGTTGCTTTAAGTTTTTTATCTTTGATGAGGTTGTCCAGCATGAAGCTAAATCGACAATGGTGGCTCTCGAGCCTCCTGAACGATTTTCCAATCAGTTATAGAACTGTGTTAATATTTTTGTCTGAATTTTTGGTTTTGGTTTGGTTTGGTTTGGTTTTGCTTTACGGCATATCAACACCTCAATGGGTTATTTAATCCCAACAAGATTTTTTTTACAATAGGTTTGTATGAATAGAATATATATATTCTTCGTAAGAAAGAAGTTTGTAGATCAGCTTTCTTTAACATATTTTTGTTAAGTGGTTTTTGTTGAGAGTCACATCTATGCTTGTATGTATTTTTTACTATAACAGTCTATTTTTATACTTTCATTGGGTTTTGACCCCAGTTTGGGATTAAACGATTTGCCTATAGCTGGAACCCAAACAGAAGCTACCACTCCAGATCAGGCCGGACCTGGAAACAACAGCAATTAAGAAGTGGTTCCAAGCTTCTCACAACCTCCCAATCAAAGGCCTTGCTGCCGAATGCAGTTTATCATCAAACCCAGGACCTGAATTTCTGGGAAGAGGAGTTCTTTTTTACAGAATTGTTTTAGGCGATGAGGATCATCTAAGTAGGTCTATCATGAAAATAAAAACAATATGGTAGCCACTAAGAAAATAAAAAGAAAGAGAGACAAATGACAGCCAGTTTTCAAGCACAGCAGGAATAATCAAAGCAGAAGAGATGGAATCAGTTGCAACTTAATCAGGAGCCACGTTAGGTTTAAGGATCTAAGTTAACTACAGAAAATTATCTAACAAGTGTTATGTCGCCAAGTATAAATGAATAACTCAACAACAGAATCTGAATATAAGTTGTATTCCGCGGAAAGACGGTTAGTATGTACAGAAGTGATTACTAATATTTACAATAGAAAGATACAAGAGTCCAATCCGTCGTAAGGCGTGTGTATACGTGATTACTTCCGGTACGCCACCGGAAGTGTGACTAACTCTTCACTGACTCTTCAGTAACTCATTAGAGATTCTTAAGTGACTCTCTACGACTCCCTGTAGAGAATCCACCATTGCTATATATAGCAATGGGAACAGTCCATTTGTAGTCAAATAGGATCGGCGCCCTAACAACAAGATAATGGCTTACTTTGTGAATTTAATGACATAGTGCTTATGAGAAGAAAAAGAAAAGCCGGAAGAGAGTTTCCCAATAAAGATGTGCAAATAACATTATTTACACTATTTATATTAAGACTCTTGTCCTTATTTTTGTTGTTGTAACAACATTTCAGACACTGTGCCCTTCCGTCTCACTCAGAAGTACATAGATCTATGTAACCTACAGAGAATTCTGAAGAATTTTGATCAATGATGAGGACTGTTCTCATTCCATTACCCATGTCTAAGGATATAGTTTAGCTTTAGATTCCGACTTGGCAGCTCAACTCCAGCCACTTTCTCACCAGCGGGATGTGGCTTCCTTCTGTCTCTTCTACAAATATTTTCATGTCTTCTGCTCCGACGAACTTAAGTCACTAGTCCCCCCGCCACAAGAATTTACTCGTGCAGCTAGACTGGCAACAAGGTCCCACCCATTTACAGTTAGATCAACCAGATGCAGCCAACAATTCTACTCCAGCAGCTTCTTTTCTCGCACTTTCCCCCCTGTGGAACTCCCTTCTATATACTTACTTTCCTGGCGGCTACAACCTCCAGGAATTTAAATACAATGTCAATACTCATCTCTTATCCACTTGACTCCAGTTTTTTCTACATCACCCTGTATATCTTTTTCTTTTCTTTTCTCTCTACCTTCACATCTGTCTGCACACCTGTAATCCAATCCTTCTCTTGCCCTTTTTCTGACACCCCCTGTAAATGGTACAGCTTTCTCTTCACTCTCCTCCTGTCTAAATTTTTCTCTTATGTAGCCCCCCTGCATATCAGTGGTGGTACCGTCTTGCTTGGAGTGAAATGATTTTTAAAAAAAGGGGGGGGGAGTACTGTTCAGTTACAGAAAGCCTGTTTTTACTGAGTCCAAAGTACACACTGCCCAACCCAGGTTATAACTGTGATTTCAGTCCATGAGATGGTCACTATTTTCTTGGTCTCAGTGGAAATGGAGGATCAATAACAATGACTATAGATCATCAAGATCAATATACAACTCTTAATGATATTTCAACTCTTGTTAATAATGGGGTTAGTATGAAAACATCATAGGCTGACTATAAAGGAATGATGCTAGAGTTGTAAAAATCTTGCATGCATTGATTTCAACTCTTCTTATTAATAAGGGCACTGTTTCTTAAGGTCATCGAAAATTCTTCAAGCTGTGAAAGCCAAGATGAACTATGAAGGATGAAAAATTTTCCTTTCATTTTCGTTTTTAATTTTTATTCTTTTTTATATTGGCTTGAGAAAGGAAATATCTGGAAAAAGTTGCTATGAGAATTTACATTTTGACAAGCTTCAATAGCAGCACTCTCAAGAAATTCCAGTCAAAGTAAGTTATTTTCTCTGTTAATGAGTGTGGCATTCATTCATATATATATTAACAAATATACATATTATCTTACATCAGTGACACAACTCTGTGTATTATGCATTACACAATCATCAGGTGCATATTACAAAATAGTAAAATAACTCTTATTATCCAGGAGGGCCAAGTAATAACAGTTATCCAACTCCTAATAATAGTAACCTGTCTAAAAATAATTGCAACAGCTGAAAATATAAGATCTGTCCATTAAACAACCGGTGAATGTCCAAAAGTATTATTTATAGAGCTCACATCCATTTGGATGATGATGATGTAAAATTTTATTTTGGAGTCACAGTAAATAAGTGGAAATATCATTTCAATAGCCATATATTATCTAAATATGCAACTACAGTAAAATCACCACTTTATATTATTGGCAACTGAATAACAACAACCCAATTATTATCTGGAATATCATCACTGAAATCAAATCTCATAATGAAAAAAGAAATAGATTTAACTTAAATCTTATAGAAAAACTTATCTTAAATAAATAACCCTAATTTACTAAATAAAAAAGTGAATTAATGTCTACATGCTAGCATAGAAAAAAAATATTTACTCAAATACATAGACCCAGATTAAGACAGATTCCCCAATGCATTTGTTTCTTTCTAACACCCTTACTTTCTTCTAATTTTTTACTTACAAATATATATTATTAATAATAATTATAAATTACTCATCTTTGAATTCAGCTCCCAGAAATAAAATTGTTAAAAGTTTTTTTAAAAGTTTTTTTTCAAATTTCTTTATTTTTTTTAAATTTTAATATTTTTATCTTCATGTAATTTCTGTCTATTTATGTTATACACTTGATAAATAAAAAAACAGTACCCTAGATTTCCACAAACATCAAGTGAACTTAAATTCAAATCTCTTAAACAGTCAGTTTGTAATATGTACCTGACAATTGCATAACATATATAACTTGTGACACTGATGTAGGATACTATGTATATTCATTAAGATATATAATTAATGGCTCTGTTTATACTACATTGAGCACTCTTTTATTATTCCCCTGAATAGTACTTTTACATATGTGCATATATTCAAGTGTATATCATATGTATATTTATTAATTTATATATATATATATATATATATATATTAGTCATCCAACATACAAGCCTGTTTCGCTGTATCACAACTCATCAGTGTAACTAGACACATCCACTTGCTTCTGGCTGGGGTTGATAAATGGAACTTTGTGTGTGTGTATCCATTACCTATAGACTCCGAAACAGCTGAACCAATTTTCTTGAAAATTTACACAGTTGTACTATAAGCGTCTGCGAGTATTCTTAGCTAGGTTTTGTGTCGAGGTACCCCCGATAAATATCGAAAATCGATAATCAAAAAAATCAGGTTATAGAAGGAGTGGTCCGATTTTAATCAAATTTGATACACTCATAGACAAAGACATAAGAAACAATATTCAGAAGTTTCAAGGTTGCAGTTCTTACAATAGTGCAGAAAATCGATAATACATATCTATAAAAGGCAAGATATTCATGTGTGTGTGTGTGTGTGTGTGTGTGTATGTGTCTGTTTATCTGCCTGTATGTCTGTATTTTTTTTCAGCCCTTTTATTTTAGTTTTAGCTTCAGGTTTGGCTCTAAGTAGGTATAATTGTAGTTCTTAGTCTCAGCTATGATACCATTTACTCAGAGGACTTATTTAGCCTTCAAAATTCAGTTTACGACAAAAAAAAAACTTATTTGATATCAATACCAGGAAATCAAAATTTGACTTACATCCATTCATTTTTCTTTCAGTCTACAGTTTCACTTTAACTGGACAAAACTATTGCTTTTTTAGTCTTTCGTGCCAACATCCAAAGAGTCTGAGCTCCAGGACCATGGATTAGTTTTAAAGACTACATTACACCCAAGCAACGCCAGGCTATACAGCTAGTATATATATATATATTTATTTATTTATTTATTTAAAGAAGTTTAAAATGCACACAAGTGATGCCTACTAAAGTTAGATATTCTAACATCAAATTTCCAAGAATATGCACAAGACATTTTACAATTGTATATGTGACAATAACATGAACAAACTCACATTACTTAATACCAGTTTCTTGACAGCATTATGACTAACATATAGTGACAGGTACTTTGTCTTATTGCTTTACCAAATGTTATACAAAAGCATTAAATGCGTGAAAAGAAGCCCATAGGAAATAAAGAAATACATATGTATACATAATTTATCAACGGAAATATAATAATAGAAGTGAAATTGAATGCATATATGAAATGATGCAAAATTTACCAGCAATAACTTTGCAAAATGCTATTAAAATCTTTGAAGTGTTTGTAAAGTTTACTGTCCTTTATTGTTTGTGTAATGAAACAAAAAAAAGTTCACAAATTCTAGACTTGATTTTCTTGCTAACCAAAAGAAAAAAAAATTTCTTTTAGAAGAGACAGCGACTGGCAGCAAAAAAAAAAAAAAAAAAAAAAAAAAAAACACCACTTTCCGTCTCTATTTTTGAGATGAGATATTGTATTTATTTACATTGCTCGGACTGTTGTCCTCCTCATTATTGACATATTCACAATGTTTCAGCCAATGATATTCATGAGCTTTACGTTGAAATTTCAAACCGAACCC
>JBBBDQ010000315.1:1137500-1482500 GCA_037127315.1 Ascarosepion bandense | reverse complement strand
TGTTCTTAGCTAGGTTTTGTGTCAAGGTATCACCAATAAATATCGAAAATCGATAATCAAAAGAAATCGTGTTATAGAAGGAGGTGGTCCAATTTTAATCAAATTTGATACACTCATAGACAAAGACATGAGAAACGATATTCAGAAGTTTCAAGGTTGGAGTTCTTACAATAGTGCAGAAAATCGATAATATATATATATATATATATAAAAGGCAAGATGTTTGTGTGTGTGTCTGTAGTTTTTTCAGCCCTTTTATTTTAGTTTTTGCTTCGGGTTTCGCTCTAAGTAGGTATAATTGTAGTTCTAGTCTCAGCCATGATACTATTTACTCAGAGGACTTATTTAGCCTTCAAAATTCAGTTTACAATGAAAAAAAACGTGTATATATACACACACACACACATATATATATATATATATATATATATATATATATATATATATATATATATATATCCCTGTAACAAGGTCATGGGGTATCTGATACCAATGCTCTTTGTTTTATTGATCACAACCATGTTCCAGGGATATACACAGTGTCCATAAAGTCTGTGTGCACTTTAAAAAATTTATAACTTTATTTGTATTTGTGATAAAAATAATCTGTAAAAAATGTTATAAAGTTTAATGTGCCTAGTTTTAAGTATAGTCATTGAATAATTATTTACCACAAAATTTGCAACAATTTTTAGATAAGTAAAAAAAATACAAACTGCAAAATTGTATTACCATTTGTATTGTTAATGAGAGGGGACATGTGGAAACTTAAATAAAATTTCAATAAAACCTTAAAAAATATAGATTTACTTCTTTTTAACCCTTTTTACAAATTATTTTTATCGCAAATACATATAAAGTTATAAAATTTTTAAAGTGCACACAAACTTTATGGACACCCAGTATATATATATATATATATATATATATATATATATATATATATATATATATATATATATACATATATAGGGGAAGAGAACAAACAGGTTTAGAATCCAGAGTTCTCCGGCATTTACTTTTTTTTAAACAAGTGCTCAGCACAACATATATCATAGAACATCATATAATTATAATTAAATTTGTTTTTTTATTTAAAATTAATTTAATTTACATTGTGATACAGAAATTTCAATGTTTCAAGTTTTTACCTTGTCATCAGGCAATTTAAAATACTAATAATTTATTTATTAACTATAATTTTTACAAGAAATGGGTTTGAGAGGAAAGCGTTTAGCATGAGGTTTTTTTTAAAATTCGATGCGGGCACCAGATTTTTTGTTAGATTTTCAAGCAGCCTATGAATTGCGTCAACTGATTTCACCAGAAATTCTTGTCATATGAAAGACATAACTTCTTGTATTCACTCTTCAAGGTTTTCCATATTTGTTTGGTATCGTAGGCTTTCTCACTTAACCAACTCCAAAGAAAAAAAGTCACAAAGTGTCAGAAATTCTGGTTCACATTTCATACATAAAAGAGGGAGTTACTTTTCAGTTTGTATATTTTCAAGATCAGTATTTTGAAAATTTTCACCAAAAACTTGTGTCTGAATGAAAGCATAGTGAAAAGAGTATTAGAGAATGAGAATTAACGACAAAACTGAAAAAAGATGATATTTATCATCTTTTTCCTTTAAAGGAAAAGGAATGAAGTGAGAAAGAGAAAAAAAATAAGAATAAAACATAGCTTGTGGGAGAGAGAGAAAGAAAAAGCAAACGGTAGATGGGGAAGTGAGAGAGAAACAAAGAACATAAGGTCAAGAGAGAGAGAGAGAGAAACAAAGAGCGAAAGGTAGATGGGGAGACAGAGAAACAAAAAGTCAAAGGTAAATGGAGGAAGAGAGAGAGAAACAAAGAGCAAAATATAGATGAAGAAGAGAGAGCAAGACAAATAGCAAATGTTAGATGGTGGAGAGAGAGAGACACAAATAGCAAAAGGTAGATGGGGGAGCAAGAGAGAGAGAGAGAAACAAAGAAAGAGAGAGAGAAACAATGTGCGAAAGGTAGATGGGGAGAGAAACAAAAAGCATAAGGTAGATTGAGGAGAGACAGAGAAACAAAGTGCAAAAGGTAGATGGAGAGAGGAAGAAGAAGAAACAAAGAGCAAAAAGTAGATTGGCAAGCTAGAGCAAGAGAGAAAGAAAGCAAGAGAGAGTGATAGAAAAAGAGAGAGAGCACAAAAGAAAGAAAGAGTAAAACAGAACGAGAGAGAGAGAGAACAAAAGGGAGATTATGAACTAATACAAAAAGATTGGTAGAAAAAGCAGTTTAAATAAACTACAATGAGAGAAATCAGTATACACAAAAAGTGCAAGAGAAACTAAGATATGGAGAAGGAAAGTCAAAGTAGATGAGTAAACAACTGCTGGAATGAGAAGAGGGGGGGTCAAACAGAAAGGAAGGAGCAATGGAATTAAGATTAATAGCACAAATTCTAAAAGGATCAGCCTTGCGAATGCACCTCTGAATTGAAAATGGCACAACACTTGCAGCATTAAGATGGAACTGATATTGATTTCTAAAAGTTAATATTTATTAGTGTCTCGACTTTGCAGACAAAAGACAGGACTAAGTGGAAATGAAGATAGCAGTCATGCAACACATCACCATCAAAATCTCGACCATTAGAATGTTCATCAATCTATGCATCTTTTAAACTGCTATCTTCATCTCAGCTTTTATCACTGTCTAAGAACTGTTCTTCAGCCAAACTCAGGTGTAAAATGTGATAAACTTTAAGGACTACAAGTGTGACACGATGATTGGCACTCCCCCAAAAACGAGGATCATTTGCAATTTTATTTTGGTTTTAATTGTTTCAAATTTTATGACTAGTGTGAGATGCAGTCTTCAAGGCACTTGACCAAAAGAGAATAAAGTCATAAATAAATGAATGAATGAAAGCTTTTGGAGTCAAGTGACAACAAACCGTATGTTGAATAATTCTGCTCATGGGTCTATATTAGCTAGTCAAGATGTAAGAAGTAACAGAAAGTTGTCTCCAAGTGCCACCTCCCTATTTATCGAGACAATGCAAGTGAAAGCCTGAACAAATATCAAAATATATTGTAAACATGGTTCCTTCATTCCTAACAGTGGTGTTGATTTTCACCTTTTGATTCCTTGTAAGCTTGCAATGGGATTTTGGGAGTTTTTGGTGTACACCGACAAATGAGGACAGAGATGTAATATTTGGTTGGTGGAAAAAAAACTAAAAAGTTTCCATCAATGTATTTAAATAAAAGATTTTAACAAAATTAACAATATTTCCATGAAGTTTTGCCAATGTTATAAATAGTTGTTGTAACCTTAGAAGGTTCTTATGCTTAGAAGCATAAGAAGGTTGGAAATAATAGTATATCAACAAATACAAGACTTGCACACTGCATGAAATAAATGAACTGCTAATCAGTATAATTACTCTGCATTTATCTGCCTCCCCACATGGGCAGCACAAGGCCATTTTTGAAGGGAGGTCTATGAGCCCTTAAGCTCAACCAAAAATATTCCATTGACCCTGCACAAGGCTAGAGCAGGGCAACTGTCTATTTTCCCCCAGACAAGGCTCTTCCCTTCGACAGAGTACCATCTAGGTTTCTCCTGTCCATAGACAGTGAGGAAGGCAGCAATAACTACCTGTCAGTATAATCACTGAACTCTACCCCAATAGTGTCCATGTATTTAAGAGGACAGGAACATCCCATTACTGTATATAGGTAGGTATACAACAATAATAAATATGAACACATATTAAAAAAAATACAGAGAGTGTCCAAATAAGATTCTGGGAATGAAAGGGTCCAAAAATTAACAAGGGGAACATTTATTTGATCCCTGACAGCATTCAATTAAAAACATACATTCCATTAAAAAGTTATAAATCTTTCAACTGATTAAAACAACTTTCAACCATTATTTACACTATTAATACTTAGACTATTATTCTCATCTCCATGGTTATCACAACACTGCAGCCATTGTAACTTCACCAGGAGTATATTGACCCGAGTAACCTACAGTGAATTCTGAACTGAAACCTTTTATTTAATCTACAGGGATAGACTGTTCTCATAGTACTGCTCAGAAATTGCTCATATCTGTTTTCATTGAGTCTAAATACAGGGATTGAACTCAGAATTACTATGTCACCAAATTCAGAGATCATTGCTTTAATATATGAGGTTATTTTCCTGTAGGACAATTTTCTGTACTGAACTTGGAGCCTTAAACCTAACCTATCCGCTGATTAAGATTGGGTGACAGCCAGTTTTGAGAAAGGAAACAGAATTAAAACCCATGAATGGGGAAGGAAGTGTGAAATCCCTCTCTCCCAAGAAGCAATTCCCAGATAATCAGTCAGTCAGTTAAGTACCATACGTGAAACACGCTTGGGCGATCATGGCTCGAAAGAGACATGACTGACTGGGCAGAAGATTTTCTCGCAGTAGGTTGCCATTGCTTTCTGCGGTAGACTGGTTGCCTACCAAGGCTATAGAACCTAATCTGTCCTATTATTTAACCCATAACTGCAAGGAAGAGATGGATTAATACCTTTCGTAAGGGTATCTGTGCATAAGTGAATACAAAGAATTCAACTGGAATTCAAACTCGGCTCCCCGATTTGTCGTTCCGAGTCGATATCCACTGCACCACAATGCACATCCCAGATAATACATAAACAAAATCTGAAAAAGAGTCAACATCACCTACATCCTGAAAGACATGGCATTAAAATTGTTGTATACATACAAGAATGAGATGTTCCTATCTTCTTAAATATGTGGACACTCTTGGAGTAGAGTGATTACACTGACTAGCAGTTCACTAGCAGTTGTATCTACTTCATGCAGCATGCGAGTCTTGTATTTGTTGATATACTATTATTCCTAACCTCAATTTTGGTTATTACTCACACAGTAACCTTTTAGGGTTACAACAAAAATAAGTGTACTGAAACCAACATGTCATAAAATCCATTCTTGAATATAATAAAAAATTTGGGATATAAGATTCTAATATATAAAACATATTTGGTACTGCATGAACCATTATACAGCAGTTGATGTGTCAGAGATTCTCATTTATTATTTTGACAAACCTTAAAAGAAGTACACACTAAATCTAATAAAACAGAGACATAGCATTAAATACTGGTGGGAAAGGATATCAAGAGTAAGTAAAAACTACATCTACATGAGTAGGGGGGTTGTGAGCAGCTAAGTTTGAAATTCCACACACCTTACTGTTCTCCTAGCATTGTCTTACATTTTAAAAGTTAGGGTTTTCTCTCAATCAACAAAACAGAATTAATGAGATATTTTTGTATTTTTCAAAAAAGGCCAGTTACGTCCAAGATCTTTCATATACACTTTCATGCACATTCTTCACTTTTTTTTTTTTAAATCAATATCATCTCATGCCAGGCAGTAAAGCCACTAAGACGCAAAAGATTATAGGGTGTGGAAGGATTAGAAAAAAGTACTCATTCCCAGTGGATTAAAAGTGTTGGTTAAAACCAGCGGCTTGACCAAAAGAATTATGAGCTCAATACCTAGTTATAGCAAGGGATGAACAAAATCTTGAAGAGTTGAGTTAGAGATAACTGACACTAAGACATCTGGAAGAGGCATGGTAAGTGAAACTAGAACAATCTACCCTGGTGGTCAAAACAAAGGGTTCAGTTCAAATTCCATTCACCTGAAGAAACCTGAAGCATACAATGGTCAAAACATTGTGGATATGGCAATAAACATGAGGAAACAGTCCAAACAATTGTAAATTACAAGTTTGTATCTTAAAATTTCACAGAACTTTATAATTCCAAACCAACTTCTTGCTTCTTACCACTAAGATATAAAAAAAAGTAAAAACGTTTTTCTATGGGTTTTTGATTAAACTTTTTTTTTTTTTTTTTTTTTTAACAGATTATCAACCCCTTTGTGGGTTATTTAAATCCAAAATATATTTCAGATTGTAGAAGAATTATTATAGTACACGGTGTTTTCAAGTGTTCTACATTATTTTCTGGAACAATAATGCACAACACTCCCCGACCCAAGCAAAACTTTCTGCTATCACCACATACAATTCATTCCCATTGTTTTCATCATTAAAATATAACAAGAAATACTTACTTGGCCTTTGGTTTCCAACAAGCTGAATCTACTGGATGGTATTTTGAAGCAGCAGGATTGTAGTCAAGATCGTTAACAGGTTTTCCAGAATCTTCAGTTTCCCTGACAGGAAAGAAAATTTTTCAAAAAATGAAAATAAATTTAAGGGGAGCATCATCATAATTAACTTTCTTTTTTTCATTTGCAAAAATCAGGTACAAGTAGTTCCCTAATTATTTTATATTTTATTATTTATAAATATAATTTACATCTTATTACTTACAATATTACTGTTTATGTCATTGTATGGGAAGAAGGAGGAGATGAGAGAAAGCAGAATAGCTGCAACTGGTGTTTTTGACTGAATGTTGCTTTTGGCTTCTTCAGGCCAGAACAAGAGGGACAATTGTTTGCAATGGAAATGTATTGGAATCTCTGAGGATAAAAGGGACTATAAATTAAATTATCAGATCCAAAGACCAAAAAAGGTATATATATATATATATATATATATATACACACACACACACACACACACACACACACACAATTGCAAAGGAATTTGTCACTTTAACTGAGAAGGTTCATGCTGCCCACTTCAAAGTTTCATGAAGACATCATTATGATGATCTCATTCAGACCATTGAACGAGACAACGTAAGTAAATTGCACTGTCGAAAGAAATCTTGATTTATAACCACCTAAATATGCTCAATCTTTTATAATGTTCTAGACAATATTAGAAAGCTTGATGGATATTAATTGAATAAAATCTTTTAGATTATCTTTTCCATCCTTACAGGTTTGCCAGTCTCTCTCTCTCTCTCTCTCTATATATATATATATATATACACACATACACACAATGTGTAGAAGTTTTTCACTTAAGTGAGCAGTTATGCCAACTTCAAAATTTCATGAGGGCATAATCGTGATGTCTTCAGAAGAGTTAAGATATGATATTAATGCCTTCACAAAACTTCCAAGTTGGCATAACTCTGCTCAAATAAATGACAAACTTCCACACTTTAATTCTATTAATTCTTTTATGTCTATCTCAATAACAAGCACTTTAGAACAAAATCCACTTGCCAAAAATGCCTTCCTACCAGTAAACCACTGAAAACACACACACAAATATATATATATATATATATATATATATATAGAGAGAGAGAGAGAGAGAGAGAGAGAGAAATGGAGGTAAATAAGTATATGTGTATACACGCAGGTACACATCGATATATAAATATTTATCAGGTGTTAATAGAACAGTGTTCAATGTCTGATAGCAGAGATATTAAGTATATACATTATCCTATGTCTGAAATGGAAGATCTCAATAACTACAAACAAGATGAATCTTCACTTCGCAATATCATCCAAAATTATGTAACCCCAATCAATTCAAACAAGAAAATTAAATTAATTATCTCTTATAAAAAATTCAAAACTTCCAACCTCATTATCAATAACAATAATTCACCTGCAAAACCTGTGTTCCTCAACGATCCAAATCCGTAAACAATTACATTAGCTATACCACCACAAAATTGACTAAAAGATTGAACCTTTCCCACAACAGTTTCATCTGATCTCATTTAAACACACATCAAGATCTTCCAGGATCTATCCGCGTAATCGTCATTGATAATACATAACAGCATCATCCACAAGAAGATTAAAAATAATGGAGTTATTACTAATAGAAAAAGAGAAATCCTACACTTAATGACATCAATAATCAACATGGTAACAATGTGCTCACTGTGTTCGGAACTTAACATGCACAAGACTCTATATGCATAAACTTTATACATGTTTATTTACAAGTAAAACAAAATTAATTCTTGATAATGGCTAAAAATGTAGCTGAAAGCAGTTGAAAGTACAAAAGCTTTGGAGAATTCTCATATAATTTGAGTTCCAAAAAAAAAAAATTACATGCACACATGAAAAATTATATGAAAAACATAATGATTAATTAATACCTTGTCTGTTTTTTTTCATGAAACCTGTATAAAAGAGTGATTGTTGCCCAAATACACACACACACATATATATGTGTGTGTGTGTGTGTACAAAGAGTTGATCACTTTAACTGAGCAGATTCATGCTAAATTCGAAGTTTCATGTGGAACTATTATTATGTTCTCACTCATCATGTCTGTCTCTCAATAAATATACATGTCATCCTATGTCGATGACACAACTCGGGGTCATGCCATTGGCATAGGACAAGATGTATATTTATTAATATATATAAAAGAGCTCTGTTCATAATACATTGAGAACTGTTTTATTAACACCTGAATAATATTATACATGTCTACCCACATATGTATCTTTACTAATTCACATCACCACCACATATATATATATATATATATATATATATATATATATATATATATACATATAAATGCAAACTTATCACTATACTCGTTTCGAAAAACCCTCCGCATATATACGCAGAAGGAAAAAATGGTTGTAAAAAAAAGAAAGAAGTTTTATTGAAAAGGATAGTTCTTTAAAGGTGTCATGTGATGTGCGAGGCAGACATCATGTGAGCATCTGTCTATTTTTTTTTTTTTTTTTTTTTAACTTTTAAAACTTCATTTTTACTGTTAAATAGTGTAAGGCTGATGGTAGGAGAAAATTGTTTGATATATAGTGCCTCTCTTATAGCAAGGTGCCTTTGATTTTGTGATTTAAATATATATATAGTTTGAGTTTTGTTTAACAGCATATCAACCTCTGTGGGTTACTTAATGCCAACAAGGTGGGGTCTTAAGGTATTTTTTTTAATGTTCGGTTATAGTGAGAAGGTTGATTTAGTCAAATTTTAATGAAAACTGTGTTTTTATTCTTTTTTTAATTTAGAAAACTGAAAATGTCTTCTAGTTTTGTCTTCAAAAATATTTTGCTGAGAATAATTTTTTTTTCCTTCAAAAATGTGTTATGGTAAAAAAATTTTCTTCAAAGATGTATATTTTTCTATAAAAGTCTATTTTTATGTATATATTTCTATAAAAGTGTATTTTTATATTTTCATAGTGTTTTGACCCCAATTTGGGGGCTAGCTATTTACCCATAGCTGGGACCCTAACAGGTGCTACCACTCCAGGTCAGGGTGGACCTGGGAACAACAGCAATTAAGAGGTGGTTCCATGCTTCTCACAACCTTCCAATCAGAGGCCTTACCGCTGGATGCAGTTTACCATCATGCCCTGGATCCTATATATATGTAGAGAGAGTGAGATACAGATATATATAGAGAAAGAGATAGATATGCTGAAAAATAAATTTTTATTGCACAAAATAATTTTTTTATGATTAAGCCACATGTTTTGCGTGTACACTTGTGTGTGAGGAGGGGTTCTCTTTGACAAAGCACGTTGCCAAAATCATATCATGTTCTTAGTCAAGCTGAAATAATGGATAGAACTGCCAATAAACATCTCTTTCTCACCATCTTCATCTACATAAGTAAAACCCCAATATGACATAGTCAAAACAAATACTGACAAGTCAAGGCTGTGCAACAGGATTTCATACAAACTGTTTTGTTTTTGCTAATTTAAAACTAAGTGTAGGCTTATTATTTTTTTCCTGTCACAGTAAAACCACATGAAATAAATATAAAATCCCTTCCTCATTCTCCATCTTTGCCTCATTAAATATTGCAAATAACAGTAATAATACTGATAAATGGCAGCAGTAAACATGGAGAGACATCTTTAATGGCAACTGGAGTATCACTGAATAGAAACATTCGTTCAATAATATTCGATTTTTAGAAAGGGCAAGTTTGTACACGTTAAGTCAGATAAGAATCAAATGACTTAATTGTGTAAAAAATATAACCTGGCTTGCAGATAGCTAAGAATATATTTTTTATTATTTTAATGTCAAGACATATGTGATCATGGCTCTCTACAGACTCACTTTCATTTATATTTGAATTGCCATAACTTGGAAACAGAAGAATGTTCTCCCACTGCTTTCCCTAGATTTAAATTTAGAATTTTCCTTTTCTTATACTGGTTACCATACAAGACTAGAGAGCACAATCTACCCTATAATTTAACCCATAGCTGGTAAAGATGGGAATAAGAGATGGGTTTATGCCATCTCCAAAAGCATAATTAAGTAAATTAAGCTGAAATTTTAACCCAGGGCAGCCAAAGTTAATTACCATATTGTCCAGCTTACAAGACAAACATTTTTCTTGAAAAATATGTGTGTCTTCAAAGACGAATTTATCCGTTATCATCATGGTCACCACCATGACATGGATGGCATTGAGGATTATTTATTATACATGACTGACAGTAGTGATGACTCTGCAGATGATAGTTTAGAGCTTTTACATGAATCCAGCAATGACAATGTTTTTGGATTTGAGGATGAATAGAATTTCTTTGTTTTATATTTTTACATATTTTAAAATTTTTTGCATATTCTAAAAAGTTTTAATTAATTTTTATAAAAATAAAACCACCCTTGGACAATGAAATATATATTGCATTATTTGCTAACGACCAACTAGTATGTCGTTGCCATACAAACAAAATCGGATGAGTGATTAATATAAACAATATATAGTGCCAGTATGTGAGAGACGCATAGTGAATGTGTTGTCGTATGAGAATTACTTTTTTTCTTTTTTTTTTTTTTTTTACTTAGAAATTATTTTTTCAATATTAGGGTGCATCTTCTAAGCTACAGCTGTAAGCTGGAAAATAGAGTAAATGTATTAGTGCTAATCTTGAAACTTTATTTTTAAAAACACGCATACACACAGAACAAGTTGAAGCAACCATTTAAATTTATTAGGAATTCTTCAAGACAAGGTTAATAGGGGACGGGGATAAATACTGAAAACTTACTACTTAGTGAAGAAAAAAAAACATGAAGGTATTTACTGTTAGCATGTCATTGCTAATTAATTACTATTTACCATTTTTATTTTTTTTATTTTTAATTTGTTTTTTTGGGTTTTTAAGAGAAAAAATTTTGTAAGCCCTCATAAAATAATTCCATAGCACTGTTGGTTATTCCAAACACCAGAAGAAGGTTGGAGCATATAACAACTGAGATATCATGAATATGGCAAAAATGGGGACAACAGTCAGAACAATATTAATAGTGTAAATAAGGATGTGCGTTGTAGTGCAGTGGATATCGGCTCGGGACAAGAAATCGGGGAGACGAGTTCGAATTCCAGCCAAATTTATTGCCTTCACTTACGCGCAAATACCCTTAGGAAAAGTATTAATCCATCTTTTCCCTCCAGTTATGGGTTAAATAACAGGACAGATTGGGTTCTATAGCCTTGGTCAGCAACCAGTCTACCGCAGAAAGCAATGGCAACCTACTGCGGGATAATCTTCTGCCCAGTCATGTCTCTTTCGAGACATGCTCGCCCAAGCGTGTATCACGTATGGCACTTAACTGAATTACAGAAAGCCATCTCAGAAATATAGACACTATTGATGAGGTCATGTGCTGAAAGAAACAAAACTTAGTTAACTTCCATCCACATAAATTCTAAGACAAGATAGAAACAATTGAAATGCTTAAGAACTGTCTACAATATTTTGTCATTGTCGTTACTCGACAGTAAGTTTATAATAACAACTAATAATATGAAAGAAAAAAAGATTTCCTTTGTTTCTAGTAGGCTTTGAATTAAAAAATAAAAAAATTAGAAAATATATCTGTCTATATTAGTGAGTTGAGATATTGTAACTAGTTGCACTTGTGACACGATAACTAGACATATATGTATTTTATTATAATAGATTAAAATAGAAAATAGATTAGAATAGAAAATAGTTTAAAAACATATTTAACAAAAGTGAAAAAGAAGAGGAAAAAAATAAATAAACGCTTTTTCTTTTATGAGGAAAATTGTCCTCCGGTAAATATTTGACTCAGTGATAAAGGTCAGCGGGTAGGTTTTCGATGACCCGGTCAAAGGCTGTCCTTTACTGTATCTTGACCACACATTAAGCCTTTTCCGGCGGAAGCCTTATTAAGATAAAAAAAAAAAGATAACTGAAATTTCAAACTTACAGTTGCCGGTGTTTGTCATCGGTGGTCTAAAGCATTTCCGGATTTCCGGATTCATATTAAATAAATAGAGTCAGTTGAGTTAAGAAAAGTTAGGAGAGAAGTTAAGGAGAAGGGGAGTCCGCCGGGTGCGAGCTTCAAGTAAGGATCTCCATTTGTCTCGTTTCGTTCAGTTTGGGTTTGTTGATCTCCATTAATTAGAGTTAGAGCTGTGTGTCACATTCGTCTGCCCCAACCGACAAGGCTAACTCTAAACGAATAAAGCATCCGTTTCAACTCATCCAAATTGTGGAAGTTCGTTCCTTATAGTCAATCTTGTACCCCCAGCTGTCCGGCCGACATTTTCTACAAATTTCCGGCAACATCACAGCGTGGAGAACGGCCTCCGGAGGAAATTGTTAGGACGACCGTTGGGGTGGTACACACTGTTTAGACTGTTATTCTCATCTTTATAGTCACATTCAGAACATTTCCGTCATTGTACACTCCAGCAACTTTCAAGTGATATTTGTCTGAATTTCTTCAAAAGTATCAATATACAGATCGACTATTCTGGATTTGTTTTGAAATTCAAATAAATATCACTTAAAGAAGACTCAGAATGTACAATGAATGAAATGTTGTGAATATGACAGTAAAGATGAGGACAACAGCAAGAACAATGTAAACAGAAAATATATTAATGTATATATTTAGTCTATAACTAATATTAAACTATTATGCAATAATACTTTCTTATACTTACACATTAAAATAATAATGTAGAAATCCTTATAAAAGAAACATAGATTAAATTGACCTACGCTCTCTTTCCTCGTGACGGACTTACTTTTACCAACAGTACCTGTGAAAATTTCATGGTTTTCATATTTTAATTTTATGATGAAGCAGCTCTTAAGTTAATGACTGAATACACTTTTTGTGAATTTCATGATTATAAAATAGCCACATAAAAATCCCCATTGCCTCATTAAATATTTGAGCTTAATAACTTTAATAAATAACAATATAAATACAGTTCACTAAAGAATTATGAGAGACAAATGAGAAGATGGAAAAACCAATAAAGTTTTTCATATCACTGAAGCAGACGTTAAATAAATGAGAACATTATCGCCACCTGTATTCTTTTCTTTCTTATTTATACATTGTTTTTCTTGCTAAATAAAACCAAACAGTGTCTCTGATTTCTTTTTTCTGTCATCTTTTCCTGCCATCAAATTGGAATGGTCTAGTACATATCGAAGGCAATAATAGGGCATGACAGTGATTTTCTAAGCATTACTTAGAAGTGACACAAGGCTGAAATTATAAGGCATCCATTGAGGATTGAACTCTTTTTTCAGTTCCAATTTATGTACCTAGACAAGCTTGCTAACCATTATGACACATTGAAGTGCCCAAATGGCAGGAAATAATACATGTGCTTAATAAGTAATGTAGGAACAAATAGAATCATAATATGATATCTCTTTATTTTTTCTATCAAAATGTAATGATCCAGTACCTATCTGTGGTAATTGCAGGGCATAATGTGCATGTTTACTAAATAAAAGAGTAACAAACAGAAAAAATAACATGATTTTTAATTAAAACCTCTGCTGGTTCCAATAAATATCCATACCAAATCTGAGGATTTTAAATACAATTGTTTCGACATCTATACCAAATAAATTCTTTTTATGGTATGCACACACCTATATAAAGAAGCTTTTCATTTTTACTTTCTGTTAAGATTGAAATAGCCGTAAATGTTGCAGAGACCTGTCCTCCCCAAACGATATCAGATAAAGAAATAGCTTATGAGGGAGTGTTAAAAGGTTCCAATTCATCAATCAAATTACTGCAGATTTTACAAAACTGCATGTCAAACAGAGAAAAATGAACCTTCTATAAAGCGTTTACGTGAACAGCAGACACTGATCAATATTCTTGCTGGAATTGCATTTTGGTACCGTCCTCTGCCTGCTTGGTCGGGTCATACATACAGTGCGTTGGCATGAAGCAAAGGACACAGAGGCCAACCGAAAAATATGGGAAAGAGTTAAAGATCAAATGAAACAAGCTGGAGAGATGTGCTGGAAATCACTCATGCTGACAAGTTGCCGTTGATCATGCCTCTGCAAATATCAAGGTGGCTAGGCATCAAAGACTCATCACTGTAGGAAAACAACAGCACAGACAGGCTGTGTTGTCTACTGACTTTCAGTGCCTGAATTAATTCAGCAGGGAGTCAACAAAGGTCAAACTTGGATCCAAATGACAGTCTATAAATATATAAACTAAGTATGAAACTGTCCACCACAATGACACTTTATATATATATATATATATATATATATATATATATTTATTTCATTTGTAAACAAGTTATATTATGCAACCCAGGTTTCTACTATTTGGTGTTTTTAGCCGTGTGTGTGTGTATCTATATATATATATTTTCTTAACATATACTGTTAAATATAACAGACAATGACTGTCTATTATGTTTAATCATGAGCTGTTCTAAACATCGTATTTCAAGTGAAAATAAAAACAAAAATTGTCCAACATTTGGACATTTTTTTTATTATGTTGGTTCTAAGCTTTCAGCTCATATGAGCCATGGTCAGGTTACAGGGACTTTAACAAAAAGACATCCACCATCAAAGATGATTTTATCTTGTGTTGACATGAAATATTGCGATGCGACAATAACAGTCACCGAATAGCAGACGCAGGTTGTAAATTTGTAATGAAGTTCTAGGACGCCACACTGCTTGAGAGACCAAAATGTTAACACAACCATATGTCTAAATGCAATGTAATGTGTTGTGATCAGATTGAAATGTGATTTTATTAAGTGTGGGTTGCTTTGATTTAATGTAGATGGCCTCCAATATCTGAAGTTCTTTTTACTGTGTGTATGTGTGAGTATTATTGTGTTATGAAGATGGGAGCATGGATGCAAATGCACATCCACACATGTCTGCACATGAGCGCAATCAATATGGAAAAAACTTACACCAATGATAAATGGATAGAAAAAGAAAAATTAAAATAATATAAACAGTAAATTACTAATACAATCTAAAGAGTGGACAAACAGGTTTGCTTACTAAATTCTGGAGGCTGGACGCTTAAGATAACATCAATCAGCTAAGTGATCATATATATATATATATATATATATATATATATATATATATATATATATATATATTTTAATTCAGATACTTGAATTCAAGCGAAAAAAGCAGGAAGGTAAATTCCAAAAACCCAATCCTAATTAATATTAAAAATTTTATTTTAATATTAAGGTGATGTGTTATCCCCCGTGGGAATTTTCATATCGAAATGATCATCCAACATCATTGAATTAATCCTTTTTTAATTTATATATATATATATATATATATATATATATATATATATATATATATATATATTGTTTAATACTTAGTTTTTGGTCCTGATAGGGTTAGACCAGTACACATTTGTATTAAAAAGTGTTCTACACAATTATATTGTAGAACTTTTGAATATTTTCCATTCTTAAACGAGTTATTTCGCTACCCAGGTTTCTACCATGAGTGGTGTCTTCAGGCGATTTTTAATAACTGATTTTACCTTTTACCATTTTTCTTTTTAAGAACCCTCTTGGAACAGTGTTTTATTTGAACGTTCACGTGGCAGAGAATTTATGAACACACATTGTTTAAATTCAAACAAATTATGACATTTTCATCCATGGTTGTATGAACCTAAGAGGTATTTCTTAGTGTGGATGCATTTTGTCATAATTTCTGTTCTTTCATTTAACAGTTCGTCTTTATTTGGGTATATCATAATTTCTAATTTTTCTTCTTGGCAGAGTCTACATAGTTGGCCACCGTGAGTAAAAGGTAAAATCAGTTATTAAAAATCACCTGAAGACACCACTCATGGTAGAAACCTGGGTAGCGAAATAATTCGTTTAAGAATGGAAAATATATATATATATAAATATATGAGCTGGAATCAAATAAACAGCAAATATGGATTGGAATCTGACTATGATAGGATAAAGAACAAATAGAAAATGCATTTATCAATTTAACATGTTTCATTTTTATTAAATCTTTTTCAGGAATCTTTACTTTTATGTTGCTGACACCCATTATTTAAGCATATTTCCTGTATATTACACTTTTTAAACCAATACTATTAATTGTGATGTTCTCGGTAAATTTTCAAGAAAATCGGTTCAGCCGTTTCGGAGTCTATAAGTAATGGACACACACACACACACTTGATTGTAATATAGAATTGTTCCTCCACTATATACAAACAATAACTTCTTGTCTGTTAATAAATTGGAGTAGATATACTAAACTATCGCCTGGTTCACACTCCACCCACATCTATTGAACAGGTGAAGGAGGCTCATCCCTTGTTCCCTGTTTAGGATGTGGTTTCCGGCTTTCTCTTTTCCAAATCTTTTCACTCCTTTCTTTTTTATTTTTTTTCAATTGGAGTAGATAGACTAAACTATCACCTGGTTCACATTCCACCCTCATCTATTGAACAGGTGAAGAGGCTCATCCCTTGTTCCCTGTTTAGGATGTGGTTTCCGGATTTCTCTTTTCCAAATCTTTTCACTCTTACGTAGCCCCCTGCACGTCAGTGGCGTTACCGCCTTGCTTGGGGTGAAATGATTATAAAAAAATAAAAAGAAAAGAAAAAGACAATGCGTCCATCCAAATTTTCAAGAAAGTAAAGAAATCTGTGACCCCCTGGATTTGAAATTTGGCCTCGTTCAAAAAAATAATTATAGCTTTTTTGTGTAGTAAGAGGACAATGTATATGAGAAACCAGGAGAAAGACTAAATAATTAATGTGTGGTTCCAAACATTAAGCACGCTGGTGGGTCTGATGGTGTCTTAGTAAAGAGAAAACTGGATATTTGATTCAGATTAAGGGAATCATGAATTGCACACACAAAGACGTCAGCAGCAGTATGTTTGATGTGCAGGTGGGGTAATGAATAGCTACACTGAATGAAAAAGCTTAAAGCCAAGTTAGATTTGCTATTGGGTTTGTTTCATTCACATACACGCAAAATAACCTTGAAAAGGGTACAAATTCATCCTCTCCCCCAGGCAGAGGTTAAATAGTAGCTTTTGCATCTGGAAGAATCATTTCTATTGTCCAAACACTGTTAATGCAATACACACTTCACACACAGAAAATAAAAATTCAAAAAAGAATTAACTGTACAACCCAAGTTTAAGATTTTTAAAAATTACAAAGGAAACGATTGATTGCTAACGAGTAGGAAGAAATGAAAGCTTTGAATTCAGAAGAGTGGCAACCAAATCATTGGTTACCCCCAGCCAGTAAGGCATGTAACCCGGAAACAACTCCTGATGGTGTTATGCCAAAGACGTCAAGAGTAAATTTGTAATAATTTTTTAAACATTTCATCCCTAGTCCAAAATCATATTTTTTCCCCTCAACTGTTGAGCCCTTTTTCTTCTATGTAGCGTATCTGTTCAGGACGTTGATGATCACAGCTGTCCACAAACAGTATCGTTTGAGTGTACAAAGATATGCTACACCATCTGGTTTACATATAACTGGAAAATATTTGCCATTTAGCAAGACAATCTAGATCACTTTTCTAAATTATGTCAAAAAAAAAAAAAAAGTAACAAAATTTTTGGAAATTATGATTTAACTTTCTTTTTTTTTTTCTCTAATCATATCACCCCGAGCAAGGTGGTGGCACCACTGATGCACATGGGGCTACTCAAGACTAAAATGATTGGAAAAGAGAAAGCTGGAAACCACATCCTAAACAGGAAACAAGGAATGAGCCTCTTCACCTGTTCAAAAGACGTGGGTGCAGTGTGAGCCGGGCGATAGTTAAGTCTATCTACTCCAATTGGGAACAAAAAAAAAAAAAAAAAAAAAAGAAAGCCGGGAACCACATCCTAAACAGGAAACAAGGGATGAGCCTCTTCACCTGTTCAAAAGACATGCCTGACTTTTTCCATGGAATTAGTAAGAGATGAATTCAATAGCAGAGTTTGAAGAGAATATTGAAAGTGAGCTTTTTTAGTGCCAGAAGAATGCTTGAAAAGGTCTGTCATTTACTTACAAAAAAAAACTTCTTGGAAAGAATGCCAAGACTCTGTACAATAGTAATTAAAGCAGGTAAATATTTTATTGACAAAGACAAAATTTGGTGCTGTTATATGACTATTTTTTCTTTAGTCAAGTGCTTATTTTCTTGGTAAAATCAAGACAAATACACTGTACTTAAGGAAATTTTATTTTTTTATTTTAATAAATAAATTTACTCTCTAGTATTTTAAGATATTTTTAGTGTAATTTTGATAAATATATGTTAAAATGAGATGGGAGTATTATTTTCATTTTTGTGTAATTTAAACAATTTATCCACCACACCCAGTATATAAAAAATTTAAAAAAATGTTCATTGAATCTGACAACTTCACACATACTGTCATTTGGATCCACGTTTGACCTCTGTTGACCCCTTGCTAGATTAATTAAGGCAATTTAAGTCAGTAGACAACACAGCCTGTCTGTGCTGTGGTTTTCCTGCAGTGATGAGTCTTTGATGCCCAGCCACTTTAATATCTGCAGAGGCATGATCAATGACGACTTGTCAGCATGAGTGATTTCCAGCACATCACTCCAGCTTGTTTCATTTGATCTTTAACTCTTTCCCATATTTTCAGTTGGCATCTGTGTCCTTTGCTTCATGCCAACTCACTGTATGTATGACCCGACCAAGCAGGCAGAGGACGGTACCAAAATGCAATTCCAGCAAGAATATTGATCAGTGTCTGCTGTTCACGTAAACGCTTTATAGAAGGTTCATTTTTATCTGTTTGACATGCAGTTTTGTAAAATCTGCAATAATTTGATTGATGAATTGGAACCTTTTAACACCCCCTCATAAGCTATTTCTTTATTTGATATCGTTTGGGGAGGACAGGTCTCTGCAACTTTTATGGCTATTTCAATCTTAACAGAAAGTAAAAATGAAAAGCTTCTTTATATAGGTGTGTGCATACCATAAAAAGAATTTATTTGGTGTAGATGTCGAAACAATTGTATTTAAAATCCTCAGATTTGGTATGGATATTTATTGGAACCAGCAGAGGTTTTAATTAAAAATCATGTTATTTTTTCTGTTTGTTACTCTTTTATTTAGTAAACATGCACATTATGCCCTGCAATTACCACAGATAGGTACTGGATCATTACATTTTGATAGAAAAAATAAAGAGATATCATATTATGATTCTATTTGTTCCTTCATTACTTATTAAGCACATGTATTATTTCCTGCCATTTGGGCACTTCAATGTGTCATAATGGTTAGCAAGCTTGTCTAGGTACATAAATTGGAACTGAAAAATGAGTTCAATCCTCAATGGATGCCTTATAATTTCAGCCTTGTGTCACTTCTAAGTAATGCTTAGAAAATCACTGTCATGCCCTATTATTGCCTTCGATATGTACTAGACCATTCCAATTTGATGGCAGGAAAAGATGACAGAAAAAAGAAATCAGAGACACTGTTTGGTTTTATTTAGCAAGAAAAACAATGTATAAATAAGAAAGAAAAGAATACAGGTGGCGATAATGTTCTCATTTATTTAACGTCTGCTTCAGTGATATGAAAAACTTTATTGGTTTTTCCATCTTCTCATTTGTCTCTCATAATTCTTTAGTGAACTGTATTTATATTGTTATTTATTAAAGTTATTAAGCTCAAATATTTAATGAGGCAATGGGGATTTTTATGTGGCTATTTTATAATCATGAAATTCACAAAAAGTGTATTCAGTCATTAACTTAAGAACTGCTTCATCATAAAATTAAAATATGAAAACCATGAAATTTTCACAGGTACTGTTGGTAACAATAAGTCCGTCATGAGGAAAGAGAGCATAGGTGAATTTAATCTACATTTCTTCTATAAGGATTTCTACATTATTATTTTTAATGTGTAAGTATAAGCAAGTATTATTGCATAATAGTTTAATATTACTTATAGACTAAATATATACATCAATATATTTTCTGTTTTCATTGTTCGGGCTGTTGTCCTCATCTTTATTGTCATATTCACAACATTTCATTCATTGTACATTCCGACCTTCTTTAAGTGATATTTATTTGAATTTCAAACCGAATCCAGAATAGTCATTCTGTATATTGGCGTTTTTGAAGAAATTCAGACAAATATCATCCAATGGTGGTTTGAGTGTACAAAGGCTGAAATGGCATGCATGCGACAATGAAGGTGAGAATTGTTCAAACAGTATAAATAGTTACAATACCTCTGTTAAAACGAGATTAGTTTTTTTTCTTCCATTTTTTGCATAATTTGGACAACAATTTATCGATCTCACACTGTACATACAAAAAACTGTTGCATGGATTGCAAAAAAATGAAAATAACACTGACATTTCATTTTAATGGATATATTTACCAAAATTACACAGAAATATTTTGAAATGCTAAACATTAAATTTATTCAATAAAATAGCCACTGGCTTCAACCACAGGCTCCGGACAACTTCAGGATCTCCTGCATTCCTTCTGGACAGTCTCCCTGTTTAAGTTAGTGAATGCTGCCGTATCAATTGCCTTCAGTTCATCTTTGGTGTTACAAGAAGTTTTGTTGGTCAACTGCTCCCCACACGTAATAATTAAGAGGGTTTCAATCTGGGAAGTCAGGTGGTCAGATGTAAGGGGTTTTGTGGTCGCAGAAATTGCCTGACAGCTATGACAGGGGGCTTTGAAAGGAGTTTTGTTGAACAATACAAACAAGGAGTGTCCAAATTTTTATCTCAAGTTTTTTCAATTTCTGAATAAGTTGTTTTTATTCTATTTTTATAAATTTAGAAGTTATTAAGACCCAAAAAATGCAATTCTTAATAATGACTGAAGGAACAGACAAAAGTACTCAGATTAAAAATAAAATTCAAATAAATTTTGGTAAGTTTACCAATTTCCTATAACAACTTAGTAAAAAGTTTTAAAAAAAATTATTAAAATAAAAATATTGTTCAACAAAACCTACTTAAAACAATTCTAGCTGCTTAAATACATCTTATCCACTGAGACATAAAGGATTACTGAGTGTCAGAAAATATGAGAAAAATATACTATTATGGAGATGAGACAATAAAAGAACAGGAATTAAGAAAACAGAAGATAACGATTGACAATACATTTACATTTTTGAAGATCAAAGAAAGCCTGGAAAAACAAGAAGCTGGAAGAGAGTTCCACAAGCGAGAGAAGAAACTGTTAGCATAGGGCTTATAATATGAGAAGAAAAAAACATAATTAAGAATGACAATAAAAGAACAGGAATTAAGAAAAAAAAAGACGCTAATAATACAACTGTGTAAATTTTCAAGAGGGTCGGTTTGGCCGTTTCGGAGTCTATAGGTAATGGACACACACACACTTGATTGTAATATAGAATTGTTCCTCCACTATATACACACAATAACTTCCTTGTCTGTTAATAAATTGGAGTAGATAAACTAAACTATCGCCTGGTTCACACTCCACCCACATCTATTCAACAGGTGAAGAGGCTCATCCCTTGTTCCCTGTTTGTGATGTGGTTTCCGGCTTTCTCTTTTCCAAATCTTTTCACTCCTTTCTTTTTTATTTTTTTTCAATTGGAGTAGATAGACTAAACTATCGCCTGGTTCACATTCCACCCTCATCTATTGAACAGGTGAAGAGGCTCATCCCTTGTTCCCTGTTTGGGATGTGGTTTCCGGCTTTCTCTTTTCCAAATCTTTTCACTCTTATGTAGCCCCCTGCATGTCAGTGGCGTTACCGCCTTGCTTGGGGTGAAATGATTAAAAAAAAAAAAAAAAAAAGATCACTGACATTGTATTTAAATTTTTGAAGATAAGACTTGACTGAAAAAGTAAGAACCTGGAAGAGAGTTACACAAGCAAGTAAAGAAACTGCTAGCATAGGACTTATAATAATACGAGAAGAAAGCCACTACAATACAAAAGAATATAAAGGAGAGAGAACAATAAAAGAACGAGAAATAAGAAGACAAAAGATAACAACTGACCTTGCATTTAAATTTTTGAAGATCAAAGTTGACTGGAAAGTAAGTGTGTAGAAGAGAGCTCTATAATTAAAAACTGTTGTATTTGTAATAACTATATAGACATATGCTGGATTGATCAGAAAGTCCTCAATAAAGAAGCGGAAAGGAAACAGCAAATCTTGATCTCTGTCTGGTGGAATTTCCAAGGAATACAACATTTTAAGTCTGTGCCAGACAGTTGCACCATTCATGCTAAACTGTATTGCCAGCAGCTAAACTGCATATACGACAAACTAAAATAGTAGCATCCTGATTTGGCCAACTGAAGTTAGGCCTTGCTTCACCAAGACAATGCAAGACCACACATTGTTTTGTTGACTAAGAGGTTGAGTTTTGTTTAACAGCATATCAACCTTTTCGGGGGGTTATTTAATGAGAAAAGGATAGGGTTTTAAAATATTTTTTTCTATATTTGGTTATTGTGAGAAAGTTGATTTAGTAAGATTTTGATGAGAAAATTTTTTTTCAATTCAGAAAACTGAAGAAGTCACCCATTACATCTGGCAAGCTAACTCCTTAGAGAGGAGAGAAACAAACAATACTACTTGTAACACGAAAGATGAACTGAAGGCAAGGATTATAGCAGCACTCACCAACTTAAACAAGGAGACCATCCAGAAGAGTTATAGGAGATGCTGAATTTGTCTGGAGGCCCTACTTGAATCCAATGGTGATTTTATTGAATAAACTTATTCTTTAGTATTTCAAGATATTTTTCATAATTTTGGTAAATATATCTGTTAAAATGAGATGTCAAGGTTATTTTAATTTTTGTATAATTTAGACAATAATTATTCAGCTCACCATACATATATACACACAGCGGCCCAATATGACCTCAACATTTGTGGAATGATCTAACGAACACAACTTTTATGTAAATAAAACTATTTTGCCAATTCTATTTCAAAACATTACAATTACAAACAAGACAGATACTAGTTTTTAAATTCTAGTACAAAAAGAAGCTGAAAGGTTATTGCCCCATCCTGCTTCCCAAAACCTGGTTAAATAACCAGACAAAAAAAGGTGGGGAGGGGGCACTTTTAAGAACCCAATTATTTTTTTTTTTAATATAAAAAAAAACAAAAAATTTAATCAAGGTATATATCCTCAAAGCTACTAAATCTTTTGTTATTAAAACCTGAGGAAGAATTCAAATTAATTAAAAAAAAAAAATTTTGTCACTTTCTAATGAAAAAAAATTTTTTTTTACTAATATATTTCATTTTTACAACTGCTTTGCCAAAGTGAAATATATTTCTGCCAGTATGTGGGGATAGGGGAAAGACGTTCATTCCCTCTGGCATCAAATGGGCTCGAACAGTAACAATATTCAGACATATCTAGCATATATGGTTTGATATTCTCCACAGAAATTGCTATCCAGATCTAACATCTATCCCTATATCTGAAACTGCCTATGGCCAAATTTATAAACGCAATTTTTTTTTTATTATACTATTTAGCAACGATAATTTAAAAATTGTCTTCTGTATTGAACCGTATATTGAATTAGAGAGAATTTGCTGACTGGTTACAATTACTTCCTACTTGTTCGGCAAGCCGGCCACATCACTGACTGAAACAGCATACTAAATTGAAATTGTCCTCAAATTAAGTTTTCTATCGACAAGCTTATTAAATCAATTCTCCAACCTTCGGTGCCATTTCATAATTGCATTTATGGAAAACCTTCACAGATAAACATTTTTTTTTCTTCATTTTTTTTTTTTTTTTTTCAATTAATTTATCAGAATTTATAAATTAGTCAAGTCTGTTGTATCTGCTGCAATTGTTTTTATTCTGCCTGAAGCTATTTTTATGTCTCCATCCATCTCCTCTAATTTTTCTTTTCATTATATATATATATACATATATATATATATTGCAACACCTTTTATTCAAAAACAAGAAAGATACAGAGGAAAATTTAGTAATTTGAAAATTTATTATTTCCATGCCATAGCATCTAAATTTATTTCTGTCGACTTTGATTTAATATTGCTGAGAAATCAACAAAATTGTTTTGAGATTTACCAAAAGAAATTTTACAAAAGCAAAAGAAGTTCTTATTGATTATGAATTTCTTTCTTGAAGAGAAATATCATCATCGTGAAACGGATGAGTCAGGACATTACTATTACAATCCAATGCTGCAAGAAGAAATATTACTCATTTAAAAAAAAAAAAAAAATTCTAATCCTGAGAATGACAATAAAATACATTCAGCAACAAGGACACTGATCAAATTTCTGAGGTGCAGGAACCACCTCTTAATTGCTGTTGTTCTCAGGTCCATTGAAAACCCAGGGGTGGTAGCACCTGCTAGGATCTCTGCTATGGGCAAATAGTGACCCCCCCCCCCAAATAAAAACAAAATCCATGAAAGTATAAAAATATATTTTTATGCATTAAAGCTGAGTATTATCTACCACATATTCAAATGTAAAAACAGAATAACATAACATTTTTATTACTTTAAAACTTCCCAAAAAATTAAATTTCAGTTTTCAGTTAGTTAAGTGCCATACATGATACACCCTTTGGGCGATCATGTCTCTTTCGAGACATGACTGACTGGGCAGAAAAGATTATCCCGCAGTAGGTTGCCATTACTTTCTGCGGTAAACTGGTTGCCGACTAAGGCTATAGAACCTAATCTGTCCTGTTATTTAACCCATAACTGGAGGGAAGAAACAGATTAATACCTTTCCCAAGGGTATTTGCACATAAGTGAATGCAAAAAATTTAACTGGAATTTGAACTCAGCTTCCCGATTTCTCGTTCCAAGCCGATATCCACTGCACCAGAAAAATAAGGAGTTGATATGCCATTAAACAAACAAATCAATCAATCAGTCATGCAGATTGGCTGTCATTTATTCAATTGTGAAAGCAGAACAGCAGCCAATTTTTATTACTTCAAAGCCCCAAGAAAATTAAATTTTGGTATTAAATGATCCATAAGTTATTGATATGCCACTAAAGAAACAAATCAGTTTACAAGTCATGTAGATTGGCTGCCATGTATTCAATTATGAAGACAGAACAACATCATAATTTTATTTATTCAAAGCTCCCAAGAAAATTAAATTTCAGCATTAAATGACCCATAAGGAATTTATATGCCATTAAAAATAAAAACAAATCATTAAAAAAAAAAATCCAGCTACTAAGCATTACTGGCTATATTCAAGGCAAAATAGTTTTATTTACATAAAAGTTGTATTCGTTAGATCATTCCACAAATGTTGAGGTCATATTGGGCCGCTGTGTGTATATATGTATGGTGAGCTGAATAATTATTGTCTAAATTATACAAAAATTAAAATAACCTTGACATCTCATTTTAACAGATATATTTACCAAAATTATGAAAAATATTTTGAAATACTAAAGAGTAAGTTTATTTAATAAAATCACCATTGGATTCAAGCAGGGCCTCCAGACAAATTCGGCATCTCCTACAACTCTCCTGGATGGTCTCCTTGTTTAAGTTGGTGAGTGCTGCTATAATCCTTGCCTTCAGTTCATCTTTCATGTTACAAGGAGTTTTGTTTGTTTCTCTTCTCTCTAAGGAGTTAGCTGGCCAGATGTAATGGGTGATGGGGTTGCAGAAATTGTCTGACAGCTATGACTGGGTTTTTCTGCTTGTGTGGCATAGTGCTGACTCCTGTTGGTAGGCATAATGTCTTCCAGGATCCACCCTCTTCACCCAGGGCAGCAATACCTCCTCAAAGGTTTTGATATAAATGTCTGCGTTGAGTCTTAGGTTTTGTAGGAAGATGAATGAAGGCATAATGTTGCCATCACTATTGATCGCTCTGAAAACTTTCATATTCGCCATTACTCACCTAACTCTTTCCGAATCATCTATACTGTCCTCAGATTGACATTCAAACATTTAATTAATACCTGACTATAATTTTAGTATTTAAAACAGATGTCCCACATTTTAAACAATGCTTATTACACTTATTTGCGAGCACAAAAACAGGGAACAAGAAATCAGAGAGCTAAATTTGAATTCCAGTTGATATTCATTGCATTCACTTACGTGCAAATACCCTTTGGAAAGGTATTAATCCGTCCCTTTCCTCCAGCTATGGGTGTAATAGGACAGATTGGGTTCTATAGCCTTGGTTGGCAACCAGTCTACTGCAGAAAGTAATGGCAACCTACTGTGGAAAAATTTCTGCCCAGTCAGCCATGCCTCTTTTTAGACATGATCGCACAAGCATGTATTACATATGGTAATTAACTGACTGACTGATAACAGACAGTGATTTTCTTACTTGACTCCAAATAAACAAACAGGACCAAAATAAATAACTTAAAAAGAAAGGAAGAAATCTGTCCAGGGACCATTTAACACAAAATGACCAAAGGTGAAGAGTAAATAAAAATAAATAATACATTAGTCATTCACAAGACAACAGAACATCGACATCTTTTCGCTTTTTCCACTGACAAGGCAGCAAACCAATCAGTTCAGTCTGCAAGCAAGAATACCATTTACAGAAGATAATCCCAGGGAAAACTCACTTAGATGAGACAATAAAATGAAATCATGATGAAAACACAGAGGAGCCAGCTCAATCTGTTTATTCTAAAGTCGAGAGAGAGGAAAGAAAAAGGCAAAAATACTCAAAAAGGAGGGTGTATGGAGTGAGTTGATGGAAGTGAATCGAACAGAGAACTTCCTTGTCTTAAAAGGTTTACAGTGAGAAAAGTCATTGGAGATGCAGAAAATCTTCAGCAAAATTACATTTGGAAACAAATTAACGAAATTTGAAAACTTGAAAAAAAAAAAAAATATTAATGAAAACAATTGGTCAGTGAACTGAAGATGTAATGGGTTATATAAGTCAAAGGTCATAAAAATTATAGATGAGAGAGAAGACAAAAAAAAACGATTGAGTGATAAACACTTAGAAATAAGTGGAAGGCTAGAAGAACACCCCCATCAACAAAAAAAAAAAAAAATTACTCAATGAATGAATAAAGAAGAAAAGTAATAAGATGTTTTTATATTAATTTTTTATGGCTTATCAACCCTTTTCAGGTTATTTAAAGTCAGAAAATATTAATAAATTCTAAGAATTTGGGAGTATAATGATTTTTACTGTTCCAATTCTACTAATTAAACCACACAAGAGGAAGACGGGGAGATTCATACCTTTCCCAAGGATATTTCAATATAAGTGAATATAACAAACGTGACTGGAATTGAAACTCGGCTTTCCAATTCTGAGCCAATAATGTAAATGCTTTTTCCCCAGATTCCCTGACTACATGAAATTAAGCGTGCCACTAAATTGGCCAGATATGCATTGTGGTGCACTGAATATCAGCTCAGAACAAGAAATTGGAAAGCTGAGTTCAAATTCCAGTTGAATTCACGCACATGCATTTACTCTTGGGAAAGGTATTAATCCATCACCTTTCCCTTCAGCTATGGTTTAAATAGCAGGACAGATTAGGTTCTATAGCCTTGGTTGGCAACCAGTCTACTACAGAAAGTAATAGCAACCTACCGTGGGAAAATTTTCTACCCAGTCATGTGTTCTTTGAGACATGATCGCCCAAGCGTGTGTCACATTTGGCACTTAAATGACTGACAAATTTTTGCATCAAGTCAACCCTTTTACCGTTAAAATAGTTAAATGTAACCACCTCTTCTACTCTAACAACTTCTTTTACCACCTGTGGAACTATCCTTTATTTACTTGTTTCCCTGATAGCTACAATCTCCAAAAATTTAAATGCAACATCAATTGCCATCTATCATCTTGAATCCTGTTCATCTTTTATCCTTTTCTCAGTACCCAGTCTTTTCTCTTACCGTAACCCTCTGTGCACTCATGACAATTTTGCTTTGTTTGGTGTGAATTTATTAACAAAAAAAAAAAAAAAATGCTTAACTTCAGTATAAGAACCTGTGTTTCCACATGATATGGCCGTAAGCCGAAAAGGAATAAAGGAAAAGTGCAATGGGTCATGTGTCAAAGGTCAGAAAACCTGATTTGGGTGAGAAAGAAGACAAAATAAAACTGAAATGATTAATGCCTAGCTGTCTGCAAGGATAGAAGAAATACTTGAGGCTCTATGGACAGGAGAACTTATATTTATTTTTGGAACGTTAAATCTTAGAGTAGGACATCTCGAAGGCAAGAGAGATCAGAGAAGGCACCGAGCCAACTACTTTGATGAACCTGGACAAATGGATGATGAAACAGGGTGAAAGGTTTGGCAAAGAGAAAAATGATGCTGAGGATCACTTGGAATAGGAAGCTGTGGAGAGCCATAACCACCCACATACTGAGAGGAAACTGCACACAGAAGAAGTATGGCAAAAAATATTCTTCAACTGATTGAAAAAAAAAAAAGAAAAAATTGCAAATCTGGATTTGCCAGGAAATGACAAGGTGGAGGTGGGTATTTTATCTCATTAAAATAGTATATTAACGTACAATTAGATTTGCTGCTTTTAATACAAAGAAACAATAACTTTAATATACTTTAAAAAATGTAATTGTTTACAAATTTAAATATAAATAACCAGTGTTTACTTATCTATGAACCTATTAAATGCTTATGAGCTCAAATATAAACAACCAATATATTTATCCCTGAACCAAGAAAATGGTTAAAGATTCAAATATAAATGATCGGTATTTGCCTATCCTCAAATCAAGTAAATGCTTAAAACTCAAATTTAAATGATATTTATGTTTTAAAAGTCAAGATTAACTCAGATTTAAAAGTATACTTTTTCCTTTATTTTTAGCACCATTGAATTATATGGAAACAATATCATATTATGTGGATTCTATGGCGTTTTCATATATCTGGTATTAACATCATTAATTTCATGAGTGGTTCCATCTAATGTGATGTTGGAAATAGGCTATGGTAGTTGCTTTTAAAGTGCATCACCAATCCTAATTAATGTGTATATCAGCGAGTTGAATGGCCAAACCCCTGACCGGTTATATTCTGTTTGTTGTTCTCTCTTAATGGTCAGTTAATTATCTACTGGATAGCGTTCGACAATGACCTTCCGTCTCACCATAGATTGAAAGGATTTCTCTTGATAGCGTGAAGACAGTTTCTGTTCAATGGCAAATAGTTCGAAACAGGGTCATCATCATTACACTGCTAGCCATAGATATACTTACTGCTTCATTTGCTAATTATGCTAATTTTCATCAACCAATTATTAGCTTCATGAAGTAAATTAAGTCACAAATTGATTGATATCTTTGGCTTATTGATTGGATCTCTATTTCTGGAGACTTGACTACAGACACTGTAAAAATGAACCATTTAGCATGATGGTTATTTGTTCAAAAAGATGCACCAATCACTCTTATAAATTTAGAAAATTTGGCACTAATTAAAAAGATTGGTTCACTGGTGTAAAAAACAAAGGAAAGGATTGTAGATTAATATTTCTCAGATCTTCTTCAAGGTGCAAACTTACATTGAAACACCAGTTCTCATATGATCACTAAAGTTAAGCAACATTGCGTATGGTCAGTACCTGAATGAGTAACCGCTTGGGAATACCAGATGGTGTAAACATGAATGTGTAGGTGATGTAAGGATCTTCAGTTTGGTTAGAAAATATATTTTGTTTATTATTGTAAAAAAACAGGCTCAATACCAGCACTACTATTTTTTATTTCCCATAAACCAAAATTCAGAGTTAGGTCTGTACCTACCATATAATTCAAACTCCTACCTCTCCCACCACCAAAAAAAAAAAAAAAAAAAACAACAACATACAGTAGGCTACCAGTGGCCTAAAACTTAATGGAGTTATGCTACAGTATACAATAATCTGTACCAAAACTATCTAAGGTCACACCACTTACCCATATATTGTGATACCAACTGTAATATATAGCAAACAACCTATAACAATACTGGTAGATACCATATATCACATCAGTATAACTTAGCAAACCTTTAAAATCCATCAAGTCAGCTGAAAAACACATTAAAGTTAAAATTAACTCCTTAATCTAAACTTATTTATAAATGGAACTTTGTCTGTGTCTGTCTGTGTGTGTGCGTGTTCGTTACCTATAGACTCTGAAATGGCTGAACCGATTTTCTTGAAAATTTACACAGTTGTACTATAAGTTTGTGCAAGTGTTCTTAGCTAGGTTTTGTGTCAAGGTACCCCTGATAAATATCGAAAATCAATAATCAAAAAAAATCGGGTTATAGAAGGAGTGGTCCAATTTTAATCAAATTTGATACACTCATCGACAAAGACATAAGAAACGATATTCAGAAGTCTCAAGGTTGCAGTTCTTACAATAGTGCAGAAAATCCATAATATATATAGATATATAAATGACAAGATGTTTGTGTATGTGTCTATTTATCTGCCTGTATATCTGTATTTTTTTCAGCCCTTTTATTTTAGTTTTTGCTTTGGGTTTGACTCTAAGTAGATATAATTGTAGTTCTTAGTCTCAGCCATGATACCATTTATTTAGAGGACTTATTTAGCCTTCTAAATTCAGTTTACAATGAAAAAAACTTATTTGATTTCGATACCAGGAAATCAAAATTTGACTTACATCCATTCATTCTTCTTTCAGCATACGGTTTCACTTTAACTGGAAACAACTATTGCTTTTTAGTCTTTCGTGCCAATGTCCAAAGAGTCTGAGCTCCAAGACCATGGATTAGTTTTAAAACTTTCATTACACCCAAGCAACACTGGGCTACAATGCTAGTCAGTATCATAAATTACACATAATACCAAGTAGTTCATTTTATAGTACTGTTACGTATCATATGTTAGGACCATCCTCAATATGACAATAAACTGCATCCGGCAGCAAAGTCTCTGATTGGGAGGTTGTCAAGAGTGTGAAACCACCTCTTAACTGCTGTTCCCAGAGCCATCCTGACCCGGAGTGGTAGCACCTGTTAGGGTTCCAGCTATGGGCAAATAGTTAACCCCTAAACTGGGGTCAAAACACTATGAAAGTATAAAAACTTTATAGTAAATATACTGGCAATACATTTTCCTAATGAAAAAATTATTACCAGCAACACATTTGTCAAAGAAATTACTAATGCTCACAAGAAAATTAAACTTTGGCATTAAATGACGTATAAAGAATTGATATGCCACTAAATAACCAAGCAATTATTAGGAGTGATGTTCCACTTGCTTACAACTTGGCGAAAAGAATACCTATGATATAAGTCGAGCCCTAGTTTTGGAAAGAATTTTTTAGGCTTCAAAACTCAATTTCAATGCCACAATTTACAGTGCTTTTCTTTGTTTAGTTTTTTTTTTTGCTTTTTAATCATTTCACCCCAAGCAATACAATAAAGATACTAAGAGACAAGGGGTGATTGAATGTTAATGAATATGACAAAAAGAAAATATTATTAAAGAGAAGGAATAAAAGAATAAAAATCAAGACGATAGAAGATAACTACTGACATTGCATTTAAATTTTTGAAGATCAAATTTGAGTGGAAAGCAAGAGACCAGAAAAGCGTTCAACAAGCGAGAAGAGAAGAAAATATTAGCATAGAACTTACAGTACGATCTAGTAATCATCTTCAGTGTAAAACCTAACTGCCAATTTAGTACTGCACTTAAATTCATAAAATCGAGATCCCAAAAGAGAAGTACATTTTAGATTTTTAGCAGAAAAAATAAACAATTATAACAAAAATGAATTCCCTGAACTTAGTATTTTTTTGTTTAAATAAGTCGTTACTTTTTTTTAAAGAAAATCTAATAAAACAGATTATTTGGATTTTTAAACAAAATGCAAAAGGTTACCGAGTGTGAAAGAATACAAGAATGAGAAAAACATTATTAATAAGAGACAAAGAGAATAATAAAAGAACAAGAATTAAGAAGACAGAAGATGATGATTGATATTGCATTTAAATTTTTGAAGATCAAATCTGATTGGAAAGAAAGAAACCGGAAGAGAAAACCACAAGCGAAAAGTGTGAAAGTAGAAACTGTTAAAAAGAAGGAAATAAGAAGACAGAAGATAACGTTTGACGTCGCATTTAAATTTTTGAAGATAAAAGTCGACAGAGAAGCAAGAAACCGGAAGGGAGTACAACAGAAGAAACTATTGGCATAAAACATACAGGAGAGCCATTTCAACTGTAAAATGATGAGACCTTGATGAGAAAAAGAAAATATTATTAAAGAGAAGGAATAAAAGAATAAAAATCAAGAAGATAGAAGATAACTACTGACATTGCATTTAAATCTTTGAAGATCGAAATCGACAGGGAAGTAAGAGACCGGAAAACAGTTCAACAAGTGAGAAGAGAAGAAAATATTAGTATAGAACTTACAGTATGATCTATTAAACATCTTCAGTGTCAGTCAGTTACGTGCCATACGTGAAACACGCTTGGGCGATCATGTCTCAAAAGAGACATGACTGACTGGACAGAAGATTATCCCGCAGTATGTTGCCATTGCTTTCAGTTGTAGACTGGTAGCCAGCCAAGACTATAGAACCCAATCTGTCCTGTTATTTAACCCATAACTGGAAGGAAGAGACGGATTAATACCTTTCCTAAGGGTATTTGCACATCAGTGAATGCAATGAATTTAATGGGAATTTGAACTTGGTTCCCCGATTTCTCGTTCCAAGTCGATATCCACTGCACCACAACGCACATCCATGTTCAGTGTAAAATGATGAAACCTAACTGCCAATTTAGTACTGCACTTAAATTCGTAAAGTCAAGATACCAAAAGAGAAGTGCATCTTTAAAGTTTCATGTTTCTTTTAACAAAATATTGTTTATTGTAAGTTGTTTATTTAATTTAAATATTTTTCAGTTAAATTTAAATTTAATTAAATTAACATTCTGTGTATTTAAGTAATTCTGTAATATTTTTATTAATCATAATTTAAAATAAATAATTATAATAAAAATGAATTCATCAAACTTAGTATTTATCACTTGTTTAAATATGTCATTACTTTTTTTTTAAAATATCTAATAAAACAGATTATTTGGATTTTTAAACAATCCATTTTTAGCAAAATACAAAGGGGGTGGTTACTGAGTGTGAAACAATATGAGAAAGAAAAAAACATTATTAAAGACAGAGAAAATAATAAAAGAACAAGAATTAAGAAGACAGATGATGATGATGATGATGATGATGATTCATATTTCATTTAAATTTTTGAAGTTCAAATCTGACTGGAAAAAAAGGAACGACAAGAGCGTTCCACAAGTGAGAAGTACAAAAGTAGAAACTGTTAGCATAAAGAAAAAGGAAATAAGAAGACAGAAGATTGACATCACATTTAAATTTTTGAAGATAAAAGTCGACAGAGAAGCAAAAAACCAGAAGAGAATACAACAGAAGAAACTGTTGGCACAAAACATACAGTTACATCTCTCAAAAGTCATGACGAGACCTTGCTACCAATCTGGTACTGCACTTCATGAAGTCAAGGTCCCAAAAAGGAAAGTTCATCAGAACAATTACCATGAAAAAATGAAAGCTGCAGAAAAGCTATTCTATGGGGATGGGAAAGTAACAGAAGGTGAGATGCCAGGTCAGGACCCATAACATTGCAGATTTTCTAGCAAGAAGATCAGACCAGATGTAGCAGCAATATTGAAAATCAACAAAAAAAAAACATATTGTGACTATAAACTTGACCTGGGTGTTATATTTTAATGCTGAAAACATATATGAATTAAATTGTTAGTTTCTACTCAACAATCTCAACCTTTTATATTATTGATACAGTTGTAGGAATCCTATTTTCCTTGAGAGTTTGAGTTTTGTTTAAAGGCATATCAACCTCTTGTGGGTTATTTAATGCCAAAAAAGTTGGGTTTTAAGGTATTTTTTTTTAATGTTTAATTACAGTGAGAAGGTTGATTTAATCAGATGTTCATGAAAAATCTATTTTTTTTTTTATTTTAGAAAACTGAAGATGTCTTCTAGTTTTGTATTAAAAAATGTATTGCTGGTAATAACTTTTTCTTTTTCGAATATATATTATGGTAGTAATTTTTTCCCCTTCAAAAATGTTTTATGGTAATTCTTTGTTCTTCAAAACTGTATATTTTTCTATAAAAGTCTATTTTTATGCATATATTTCTATAAAAGTCTATTCTTATACTTTCAAAGTGTTTTGACCCCAGTTTGGGGGTTAACTATTTGCCCATAGCTGGGACCCTAACAGGTGCTACCACTCCAGGTCAGAGTGGACCTGGTAACAATGGCAATTAAGTGGTTCCATGCTCCTCCCAACTTCCCAATTAGAGGCCTTGCTGCTGGACACAGTTTGCCATCATACCCAGAGCCTATTTTCAGCTAGAAGAGTAAGGTAATTAACTAAATTCATTAATTACTACAATGTCAGCAAAGAGACTTCAAATAAATAATTATTAAGCATGATTGGGAGGGTGGGGGATGTTGAGTTAAGTATCTAAAGAAAAATTAAAAATGCCATCTTTGAGTAATGAAGAATTTTAGGTTAAAGGAAGGTTACGCTTGATTGGCAAAGTTCTAATGCTGTTAATGTGTTGGTGCTTAGTCAAGTGAAACAATTTCCAAGACGTAAACATCGCCCACTTAACACTAACATCAGGCACACATTAATTTACCTGTATCTCTCTAAAGAGGGCTTTACGAACAAATGGGTTTACAGCTTTATTGGCGGACACATTTTCAATATGGCTTTTAACATACATATGACGATTAGAATAAAACCTAGACACATGTATCATTATTACATTGAAAAATACACACATGAAAAATAATATTGTTAAGATTATATTAAACCTGGAAAAGTAAAGGACAAGATATTCTAGTGAAGTAAAAACAAGAAATTTCTTACTTAAAATATTGCATTCAAATTTCATTTTTAGCTGCAATATTTTAAGAAATGTCTTATTTTTTGCTTCACTAGAATATCTTGTCTTGTTCTTTTCCAGGTTTAATAACTTGTGTTCTTTTGCAGATTTAATATAATCATAAGAATATTACTTTTTATGCACACATTTTTTCACTTAATCAATGATTTTTTCAGGTATTGCTATTAATTTAATATGAATTTAATGCCAAAAGCCTCATTCAACAATATTAAAAAGAAAAAAATTTACATGCAATTAAAAAAAACAAAAAAAATCATTTTTTTTTTCTTTTTTTTTTAATCATATCACCCCAAGCAAGGCGAAAACGCCACTGATGCGCAGGGGGCTACGTAAGAGTGAAAAGACTGGAAAAGAGAAAGCCGGGAACCACATCCTAAACAGGAAACAAGGGATGAGCCTCTTCACCTGTTCAATAGACATGGGTGGAGTGTGAACCGGGCGATAGATTAGTCTATCTACTCCAATTGAAGAAAAAATAAATAAATAAAAGAGTGAAAAGATTGGAAAAGAGAAAGCCGGGAACCACATCCTAAACAGGAAACAAGGGATGAGCCTCTTCACCTGTTCAATAGACGTGGGTGGAGTGTGAACCGGGCGATAGATTAGTCTATCTACTCCAATTGAAGAAAAAACAATAAATAAAAGAGTGAAAAGATTGGAAAAGAGAAAGCCGGGAACCACATCCTAAACAGGAAACAAGGGATGAGCCTCTTCACCTGTTCAATAGACGTGGGTGGAGTGTGAACCGGGCGATAGATTAGTCTATCTACTCCAATTGAAGAAAAAATAAATAAATAAAAGAGTGAAAAGATTGGAAAAGAGAAAGCCGGGAACCACATCCTAAACAGGAAACAAGGGATGAGCCTCTTCACCTGTTCAATAGACGTGGGTGGAGTGTGAACCGGGCGATAGATTAGTCTATCTACTCCAATTGAAGAAAAAATAAATAAATAAAAGAGTGAAAAGATTGGAAAAGAGAAAGCCGGGAACCACATCCTAAACAGGAAACAAGGGATGAGCCTCTTCACCTGTTCAATAGACGTGGGTGGAGTGTGAACCGGGCGATAAAGTTTGATTGACAAAAATGATAAAAGATATCATCAGAATTTAAATGTTGAAAACCACATTCAAAAATATTACACAGAAAAAAGTTATAAAGAATAAGATTTATTATTAAAAGCGTTAGTCACTCACTTGTGTACTTAAGTAGTTAGTCCCCCTTTTTCAGACTTCACATATTTTTATATAACTTTTTTTTTCTACTGAACCACAATTCAATAATTTTTTTTTTCAAAATGTAGCTAAAGAGATGTCCTATCTAACTCTGTAAACTGTTTAAAACTTGATTAAGAATTGAATTCATGGTGAAGCTTGAAAGCTGCCTTGATTCACTCAATGTTGAACTTCAGTACCACTGCCACGATTGAATGATATTAAACTAGTTTAAAATAACACCCATGAGGCAAAATATTAGCAGAAACTTTAAATGGAATATTGAAAGGCTTTAATTGATTCACATGACCCCATGCAAAGCAGTAAATTCATTAAGGAACAAAAGATTTCAAAGTGTGAAAGAATGAGAAAAAAATAGAAGCATTATTAAGGAGTAAGAACAATGCAAGAACAATAAGGAAGTGAGTAGATAATGACTGATATTGCATTTAAATTTTTAAAGATCAAAACTGGCTGGAAAACAAAGTCAAGTGGCTCTTAACAAGCTTTCTCCTGTTATTCCACCCAAACCTGACTCTGCCAGCCATTTTTATATGTTGCTTTCCCATGTGTTACAAGGATGCATTTATATTTATATAAACTAATATATACTTATTTATAAATGGAACTTTGTCTGTGTCTGTCTGTGTGTGTGTGTATCCGTTACCTATAGACTCCGAAACGGCTTAACCGATTTTCTTGAAAATTTATACAGTTGTACTATAAGCGTCTGTGAGTGTTCTTATCTAGGTTTTGTGTCAAGGTACCCCCGATAACTATCGAAAATCGATAATCGAAAAACTCAGGTTATAGAAGGAGTGGTCCAATTTTAATCAAATTTCATACACTCATAGACAAAGACATAAGATACGATATTCAGAAGTTTCAAGGTTGCAGTCCTTACAATAGTGCAGAAAAATCCATAATATATATATATATATAAAAGGCAAGATGTTTGTGTGTGTGTCTGTTTATCTGCCTGTATGTCTGTATTTTTTCAGCCCTTCTATTTTAGTTTTTGCTTCGTATCAGCTTCCCATCATAAATTACTTTGCTATTCATCTATTATCTAGTACTTCTCTTTTTAAAATCTAATTTCAATTTGTCACATCTATTTTCATTAAAATGTTCTCTTATATTAACAAGACCCTTTAAGACGAATATTTTTTTTATGTTCTTATCTTTTATTTTCTCAACTAATCGCTTCTAAAAATAATACATTATATACTGTCTTATTTTTTTTGTTGTTTTAAATTTTGGACACATCTTGCCTGCTTTGGATGCACTTTGCCCCAATTACTGTGTGTCTTCACACACAATTTTTTTAAAATATAATAACCTCCCTCCCCACTTTAATCATCTAATATCATGACCTTTTTTATTTTTAGTTTAATTTTGTTATTTTAAATCTCCCTATCAAAATATATACATGACCAAGTAAATTAAACACATTTCACTACCTGATGATGGTGTATTGAACACCGAAACTTAACTTTTGAGTTGCAGTATGCTATTATGATGATGATAATAATAATAACTATATATCTATGCTCTACTTCTGTACTGAGCACTTTTTAAATATCAAACTGTGGAATATATATCCATTAGTTTAAATCATTTATATTATTATCATGTATATAAATATACATAAATTTTAATCAATTCACCCCAAGCAAGGCAATAATGACACTAAGATGCAAGGAACTACTGGAAGTAAAAAAAAAAAAAATGAGGAAAACCAATTGGAAACCCAATTCTAAACATGAAACAATGGATAAAACTTTTTTTTTTTCTAATCATATCACCCCAAGCAAGGCGGTGATGCCACTGATGTGCATGGGGCTACTTAAGAGGAAAATGATTGGAAAAGAGAAAGCCGGAAACCACATCCTAAACAGGAAACAAGGGATGAGCCTCTTCACCTGTTCACAAGACATGGGTGGAGTGTGAACCGGGCGATAGTTAAGTCTATCTACTCCAATTGAGAACAAAAAAAAAAAAGGAGAAAAGAAAAAAAAAAGTGAAAGAAGATTGGAGAAAAAAAAAAAAAAAAAAAGAAAGCCGGGAACCACATCTTAAACAGGAAACAAGGGATGAGCCTCTTCACCTGTTCAAAAGACGTTCCAGCTCAAAAGAATGGAATGGAGTGTGAACTGGATAAATGGTGCACCTATCCACTCCTGTTGAGGGAAAAAATTCAAATTAAAGGCAGAGCTGTAAGGAATATTGGGTTGAAGTCGACTTTAAAATAAAATGAACATTGACGTCAACATAGTAGCAACAATGTTTCATGGATGTGCGTTATGGTGCAGTGGATATCAGCTTCGAACGAGAAATCATAGAGCCAAGTTCAAATTCCAATGGAATTCATTAATGCACAAATACTATTGGGAAAGTTATCAACTTGTTACTTCTCCCTTCAGCTATGAGTTAAATAGCAGGACAGTTTGGGTTCTATAGCCTTGGTTTGCAACCAGTCTATTGCAGAAAGTAATGGCAACCTACTGCAGGAAAAAGTTCTGCCCAGTCAATCATGTCTCTCTTGAGACATGATTGCCCAAGCGTGTATCCCATATGGCACTTTTACATATAAGACACACACACATTCTCTCTCTCTCTCTCTCTCTCTCTCTCTCTATTCCTGATACTGAGCACTTTAAAAAAAAAACATTTTTAGTGAATACTCGTATTTGTATTTTAATAATACAATCTGTCAAGTTCTATAACTTTGTTACAATAAACTATATATATATATATATTGCTGCTGTAATTTATTTTGAATAAAGGTAATATATTCATGAGAATCTAACTATAATGCACCAAATGTCTTTACTATCAATTTATCCGAGTGCTTAAAAGATGCTGAATTTCCTGCAAAAAGACATTCTAACTTCAAAAATAGGCCACCTTCTGAGGAGATAGCCACAAAATCTAATAAATACATGATTTATATCTAACCTTTCAAATCATGCAGACAGCCCAATGTCCACCTTCTGGACAGCCATGCAAACAACACACATTTCAACCTTTTTGACTCATGAAAAATGCACCTATGCTTTTTGATTGCCATGCAAACCACACATACCTCTACCCTTTTGAGAATCTACAGTGAATTTTACCATGTGAACAAAATATTAAATAACCTAAGCAGGAGTGAAAATCTATTAAATCAACTACCATAACCTAGTTAAAACAATTCTTCATGTCAAAGACTTCTTAAAAAGGACTGTTACTGTACAGTCTCAGCAAATACAAGTGACTTTAACTGGTATACGGTATCTGGTAAAACCATGGCGTATTCCTTCAAGATATAAGCAAACATGCCTCCCACCACAGTTTCAATTTTATTTAATATCTATAAATTCTGCAATGACCTAAGAGCACTTTGGAAAAATAAGTGTTTTCTACTAAGTTATATTTTTCCTAGACTGTTTGCTAACCAATGCTAAAATGTCCAGTCTACCCTGCTACTTAATCCAACTAAACAAAGAGGTATTCATATTTTTTTTTACCAAAGCATTAGTATGAAGTAGTCACAAAGTCTCAAACAAAACAGGAAGTTTATTTAAGAATTCCATTTTGCAGGCTGTAGTCTGGTCTATATTTCTGTAATTAAATATCAGATTTAACCCTTTATGGCAGTTGAAACACCCAAACCCACCACAAAAATATCAGCTTCCAATGTTCAACCCACGATAACTCACTGCATGTATTACCTAGTTAAGTACCATACATGATACATGTTTGGGTAATCATGTCTCTTTCAATCCATGACTGATTAGATAGATTTTCTCGCAGTAGGTTACCATTTCTTTCTGTGGTGGACTGGTTACCAACCTAATTTGTCCTGCTATTCAACTCATAGCCGGAGGGAGAAGAGATGGATTAATATCTTTCCCAAGAGTATTTGCATGTAAGTGAATGCAACAAATTCAACAGGAATTCAAACTCAGCTCTCTGATGTCTCATTCTGAGCTAAGATCATGTCTCTTGATACATGACTGACAAGGCAGAAGATTTTCTCACAATAGGTTGCTATTTCTTTCTGCGGTAGACTGATTGCCAACCAAGGCAATCTGTCCTGCTATTCAACTCATAGCCGGAGGGAGAAGAGATGGATTAATATCTTTCCCAAACGTATTTGCATGTAAGTGAATGCAACAAATTCAACAGGAATTCAAACTCAGCTCTCTGATGTCTCATTCTGAGCTAAGATCATGTCTCTTGATACATGACTGACAAGGCAGAAGATTTTCTCACAGTAGGTTGCTATTTCTTTCTGCGGTAGACTGATTGCCAACCAAGGCAATCTGTCCTGCTATTCAACTCATAGCCGGAGGGAGAAGAGATGGATTAATATCTTTCCCAAACGTATTTGCATGTAAGTGAATGCAACAAATTCAACAGGAATTCAAACTCAGCTCTCTGATGTCTCATTCTGAGCTAAGATCATGTCTCTTGATACATGACTGACAAGGCAGAAGATTTTCTCACAATAGGTTGCTATTTCTTTCTGCGGTAGACTGATTGCCAACCAAGGCAATCTGTACTGCTATTCAACTCATAGCCGGAGGGAGAAGAGATGGATTAATATCTTTCCCAAACGTATTTGCATGTAAGTGAATGCAACAAATTCAACAGGAATTCAAACTCAGCTCTCTGATTTCTCATTCTGAGCTAAGATCATGTCTCTTGATACATGACTGACAAGGCAGAAGATTTTCTCACAGTAGGTTGCTATTTCTTTCTGCGGTAGACTGATTGCCAACCAAGGCAATCTGTCCTGCTATTCAACTCATAGCCGGAGTTAGAAGAGATGGATTAATATCTTTCCCAAGAGTATTTGCATGTAAGTGAATGCAACAAATTCAACAGGAATTCAAACTCGGCTCTCTGATTTCTCATTCTGAGCTAAGATCATGTCTCTTGATACATGACTGACAAGGCAGAAGATTTTCTCACAGTAGGTTGCTATTTCTTTCTGCGGTAGACTGATTGCCAACCAAGGCAATCTGTCCTGCTTTCAACTCATAGCCGGAGGGAGAAGAGATGGATTAATATCTTCCCCAAATGTATTTGCATGTAAGTGAATGCAACAAATTCAACAGGAATTCAAACTCAGCTCTCTGATGTCTCATTCTGAGCTAAGATCATGTCTCTTGATACATGACTGACAAGGCAGAAGATTTTCTCACAGTAGGTTGCTATTTCTTTCTGCGGTAGACTGATTGCCAACCAAGGCAATCCGTCCTGCTATTCAACTCATAGCCGGAGGGAGAAGAGATGGATTAATATCTTTCCCAAACGTATTTGCATGTAAGTGAATGCAACAAATTCAACAGGAATTCAAACTCAGCTCTCTGATGTCTCATTCTGAGCTAAGATCATGTCTCTTGATACATGACTGACAAGGCAGAAGATTTTCTCACAGTAGGTTGCTATTTCTTTCTGCGGTAGACTGATTGCCAACCAAGGCAATCTGTCCTGCTATTCAACTCATAGCCGGAGGGAGAAGAGATGGATTAATATCTTTCCCAAGAGTATTTGCATGTAAGTGAATGCAACAAATTCAACAGGAATTCAAACTCAGCTCTCTGATGTCTCATTCTGAGCTAAGATCATGTCTCTTGATACATGACTGACAAGGCAGAAGATTTTCTCACAGTAGGTTGCTATTTCTTTCTGCGGTAGACTGATTGCCAACCAAGGCAATCTGTCCTGCTATTCAACTCATAGCCGGAGGGAGAAGAGATGGATTAATATCTTTCCCAAACGTATTTGCATGTAAGTGAATGCAACAAATTCAACAGGAATTCAAACTCAGCTCTCTGATGTCTCATTCTGAGCTAAGATCATGTCTCTTGATACATGACTGACAAGGCAGAAGATTTTCTCACAATAGGTTGCTATTTCTTTCTGCGGTAGACTGATTGCCAACCAAGGCAATCTGTACTGCTATTCAACTCATAGCCGGAGGGAGAAGAGATGGATTAATATCTTTCCCAAACGTATTTGCATGTAAGTGAATGCAACAAATTCAACAGGAATTCAAACTCAGCTCTCTGATTTCTCATTCTGAGCTAAGATCATGTCTCTTGATACATGACTGACAAGGCAGAAGATTTTCTCACAGTAGGTTGCTATTTCTTTCTGCGGTAGACTGATTGCCAACCAAGGCAATCTGTCCTGCTATTCAACTCATAGCCGGAGTTAGAAGAGATGGATTAATATCTTTCCCAAGAGTATTTGCATGTAAGTGAATGCAACAAATTCAACAGGAATTCAAACTCGGCTCTCTGATTTCTCATTCTGAGCTAAGATCATGTCTCTTGATACATGACTGACAAGGCAGAAGATTTTCTCACAGTAGGTTGCTATTTCTTTCTGCGGTAGACTGATTGCCAACCAAGGCAATCTGTCCTGCTTTCAACTCATAGCCGGAGGGAGAAGAGATGGATTAATATCTTCCCCAAGAGTATTTGCATGTAAGTGAATGCAACAAATTCAACAGGAATTCAAACTTAGCTCTCTGATGTCTCATTCTGAGCTAAGATCATGTCTCTTGATACATGACTGACAAGGCAGAAGATTTTCTCACAATAGGTTGCTATTTCTTTCTGCGGTAGACTGATTGCCAACCAAGGCAATCTGTCCTGCTATTCAACTCATAGCCGGCGGGAGAAGAGATGGATTAATATCTTTCCCAAGAGTATTTGCATGTAAGTGAATGCAAATAAATTAACAGGAATTCAAACTCAGCTCTCTGATGTCTCATTCTGAGCTAAGATCATGTCTCTTGATACATGACTGACAAGGCAGAAGATTTTCTCACAGTAGGTTGCTATTTCTTTCAGTGTAGACTGATTGCCAAACTGCTGGCAATCTGTCCTGCTATTCAACTCAGGCCGGAGGGAGAAGATGGATTAATATCTTTCCCAAGAGTATTTGCATGTAAGTGAATGCAACAAATTCAACAGGAATTCAAACTCAGCTCTCTGATGTCTCATTCTGAGCTAAGATCATGTCTCTTGATACATGACCGACAAGGCAGAAGATTTTCTCACAATAGGTTGCTATTTCTTTCTGCGGTAGACTGATTGCCAACCAAGGCAATCTGTCCTGCTATTCAACCTATAAAATGGAGGGAGAAGAGATGGATTAATATTTTCCCAAACGTATTTGCATGTAAGTGAATGCAACAAATTCAACAGGAATTCAAATCCTTAGCTCTCTGATGTCTCATTCTGAGCTAAGATCATGTCTCTTGATACATGACTGACAAGGCAGAAGATTTTCTCACAATAGGTTGCTATTTCTTTCTATGGGACTGATTGCCAACCATGCAATCTCCACTCTGCTATTCAACTCATAGCCGGAGGGAGAAGAGATTGATTAATATCTTTCCCAAGAGTATTTGCATGTAAGTGAATGCAACAAATTCAACAGGAATTCAAACTCAGCTCTCTGATGTCTATTCTGAGCTAAGATCATGTCTCTTGATACATGACTGACAAGGCAGAAGATTTTCTCACAGTAGGTTGCTATTTCTTTCTGCGGTAGACTGATTGGCCAACCAAGGCAATCTGTCCTGCTATTCAACTCATAGCCGGAGGGAGAAGAGATGGATTAATATCTTTCCCAAGAGTATTTGCATGTAAGAATGCAAACAACTAACAGGAATTCAAACTCAGCTCTCTGATGTCTCATTCTGAGCTAAGATCATGTCTTGACAGCACAATTTGGACAAGGCAGAAGATTCTTCTACGTAAAGGTTATTTCTTTCATGGTAGACTGATTGCCAACTACAACTGTCCCTGCCATTCAACCTAAGGAAATGGAGGGAGAAGATATGGATTAATATCTTTCCAATATATTTGCATGTAAGTGAATACAAATAAATTCAACAGGAATTCAAACTCAGCTCTCTGAAGTCTCATTCTGAGCCAAGATCATGTCTCTTGATACATGACTGACAAGGCAGAAGATTTTCTCACAGTAGGTTGCTATTTTCTATGTATAACTGATTGCCAAATCATAGCAACTGTCCTGCTATTCAATCAAGGGTCAGAGGAGAAGAGATGATTAATATCTTCCAAGAGCATTTACAAGGAATGCAACAAATTAACAGAATTCAAACTCATTTCTGATACCTTGTTCTGAGCCAAGATCATGTCTTTGACAGAAGACTGATGGCAGAAAGATTTTCTCACAGTAGGTTGCTATTTCTTTCTTATGTAGGACTGATTGCCAACCAAGGCAATCTGTCCTGCTATTCAACTCATAGTCGGAGGGAGAAGAGGGATGGATTAATATCTTTCCCAAACGTATTTGCATGTAAGTGAATGCAACAAATTCAACAGGAATTCAAACTCAGCTCTCTGATTTCTCATTCTGAGCTAAGATCATGTCTCTTGATACATGACTGACAAGGCAGAAGATTTTCTCACAGTAGGTTGCTATTTCTTTCTGCGGTAGACTGATTGCCAACCAAGGCAATCTGTCCTGCTATTCAACTCATAGCCGGAGTTAGAAGAGATGGATTAATATCTTTCCCAAGAGTATTTGCATGTAAGTGAATGCAACAAATTCAACAGGAATTCAAACTCGGCTCTCTGATTTCTCATTCTGAGCTAAGATCATGTCTCTTGATACATGACTGACAAGGCAGAAGATTTTCTCACAGTAGGTTGCTATTTCTTTCTGCGGTAGACTGATTGCCAACCAAGGCAATCTGTCCTGCTTTCAACTCATAGCCGGAGGGAGAAGAGATGGATTAATATCTTCCCCAAGAGTATTTGCATGTAAGTGAATGCAACAAATTCAACAGGAATTCAAACTTAGCTCTCTGATGTCTCATTCTGAGCTAAGATCATGTCTCTTGATACATGACTGACAAGGCAGAAGATTTTCTCACAATAGGTTGCTATTTCTTTCTGCGGTAGACTGATTGCCAACCAAGGCAATCTGTCCTGCTATTCAACTCATAGCCGGCGGGAGAATGGATAATATCTTTCCCAAGAGTATTTGCATGTAAGTGAATGCAACAAATTCAACAGGAATTCAAACTCAGCTCTATGATGTCTCATTCTGAGCTGGAATCCACATGTCTCTTGATACATGACTGACAAGGCAGAAGATTTTCTCCTGACTGAGTTTGCTATTTCTTTCTGCGGTAGACTGATTGCCAACCAAGGCAATCTGTCCTATGTGCTCCATAGCCGGAGGGAGAAGAGATGGATTAATATCTTTCCAAGAGTATTTGCATGTAAGTGAATGCAACAAATTCAACAGGAATTCAAACTCAGCTCTCTGATGTCTCATTCTGAGCTAAGATCATGTCTCTTGATACATGACTGACAAGGCAGAAGATTTTCTCACAATAGGTTGCTATTTCTTTCTACTCTTAGGCCATTGATTGCCAACAAAGCCAATCTGTCCTACTATTCAACTCATAGCCGGAGGGAGAAAGAGATGGATTAATATCTTTCCCAAAACGTATTTGCATGTAAGTGAATGCAACAAATTCAACAGGAATTCAAGCTTGGCGCTCTCTGATGTCATATTTCTGAGCTAAGATCATGTCTCTTGATACATGACTGACAGGCAGAAGATTTTTCTCACAATAGGTTGCTATTTCTTTCCTGCGGTAGACTGATTGCCAACAAGGCAATCTGTCCTGCTATTCAACTCATAGCCGGAGGAGAGAAGAGATGGATTAATATCTTTCCCAAAGTATTTGCATGTAAGTGAATGCAACAAATTCAACAGAGATTCAAACTCAGCTCCTCTGATGTCTCATTTCACAGGCTAAGATACTTCTCTTGAAATTACATGACTGACAAGGCAGAAGATTTTCTCACAGTAGGTTGCTATTTCTTTCTGGTGGGCCGGTGCCAACCAAGGCAATCTGTCCTGCTATTCAACTCATAGCCGGAGGGAAGATGGATTAATATCTTTCCCAAGAGTATTTGCATGTAAAGTGAATGCAACAAAATTCAACAGGAATTCAAGCTCAGCTCTCTGATGTCTCATTCTGAGGAGCTAAGATCATGTCTCTTGATACATGACTGACAAAGGCAGAAGATTTTCCTCCACAGTAGGTTGCTATTTCTTTCTGCGGTGGACGGTGCCAACCAGGCAATCTGTCCTGCTATTCAACTCATAGCCGGAGGAGAAGGGTAAGTTAATATCTTTCCCAAGAGTATTTGCATGTAAGTAGATAATAAATTCAACAAATTCAAACTCAGCTCTCTGAAGTCATTCTGAGCTAAGATCATGTCTCTTGATACATGACTGACAAGGCAAGAAGATTTTCTCACAGTAGGTTGCTATTTCTTTCTACGTGGAAGCTGATTGCCAACCAAGGCAATCTGTCCTGCTATTCAACTCATAGCCGGAGGAAAGAATGGATTAATATCTTTCCCAAAATTATTTGCATGTAAGTGAATGCAACAAATTCAGCAAGAATTCAAACTTAGCTCTCTGATGTCTCATTCTGATAGAATCATGTCTCTTGATACATGACTGACAAGGCAGAAAATTTTCTCACAGTAGGTTGCTATTTCTTTCTGCGGTAGACAGTTGCCAACCAAGGCAATCTGTCCTGCTATTCAACTCATAGCCGGAGGAAAGAGATGGATTAATATCTTCCCAAGAGTATTTGCCGTAAGTGAATGCAACAAATTCAACAGGAATTCAAAGCCTCAGCTCTCTGATGTCTCATTCTGAGCTAAGATCATGTCTCTTGATACATGACTGACAAGACAGAAGATTTTCTCACAATAGGTTGCTATTTCTTTCTGCATTGTGACCTGATTGCCTTCAAGGCAATCTGTCCTGCTATTCAACTCATAGCCGGAGGAGAAGATGGATTAATATCTTTCCCAAGAGTATTTGCATGTAAGTGAATGCAACAAATTCAACAGGAATTCAAACTCAGCTCTCTGATGTCTCATTCTGAGCTAAGATCATGTCTCTTGATACATGACTGACAAGGCAAATTTTCTCTGATAGTTGCTATTGCTTCTTTCTTTAGATAGACTGATTAGCAACCAAAGGCAATCCTGTCCCTTATTCAACTCATAGCCGGAGGGAAGAGATGGATTAATATCTTTCCCAAGTATTTGCATGTAAGTAGATACTGCTCAATTCAACAGGAATTCAAACTCAGCTCTCTGATGTCTCATTCTGAGCTAAGATCATGTCTCTTGATACATGACCGGCAGCAGAAAGATTTTTCTCACAATAGGTTGCTATTTCTTTCTGCGGTAGACTGATTGCCAACAAACGATACTGTCCTGCTATTCAACTCATAGCCGGAGGGAGAAGAGAGATGGATATATCTTTCCCAGAGTATTTGCATGTAAGTGAATGCAACAAATTCAACAGGAATTCAAACTTAGCTCTCTGATGTCTCATTCTGAGCTAAGATCATGTCTCTTGATACATGACTGACAAGGCAGAAGATTTTCTCACAATAGGTTGCTATTTCTTTCTGCGGTAGACTGATTGCCAGCCAAGGCAATCTGTCCTGCTTATTCAACTCATAGCCGGAGGGAGAAGAGATGGATTAATATCTTTCCCAAGAGTATTTGCAATATGAAATTAAGATACAACAAATTCAACAGAATTCAAACTTAGCTCTCTGATGTCTCATTCTGAGCTAAGATCATGTCTCTTGATACATGACTGACAAGGCAGAAGATTTTCTCACAATAGGTTGCTATTTCTTTCTGCGGTAGACTGATTGCCCAGCCAAGCCAATCTGTCCTTATAGTAACTCATAGCTTGGAGGAGAGAGATAGGATTAATATCTTTCCCAAGAGTATTTGCATGTAAGTAGATACCAGCAAATTTAACAGGAATTCAAACTCAGCTCTCTGATGTCTCATTCTGAGCTAAGATCATGTCTCTTGATACATGACTGACAAGGCAAGATTTTCTCTGACAGTTGCTATTTCTTTCTCGGTAGACTGATTGCCAACCAAGGCAATCTGTCTAGCTATTCAACTCACCAGCCGGAGGAGAAGGAATGGATTAATAATATTTCCCAAGAGTATTTGCATGTAAGTGAATGCAACAAATTCAACAGGAATTCAAACTCAGCTCTCTGATGTCTCATTCTGGGCTTAAGATCATGTCTCTTGATACATGACTGACAAGACGAAGATTTTCTCACAATAGGTTGCTATTTCTTTCTGCGGTAGACTGATTGCCAACCAGGCAATCTGTCCTGTGCTCCCTTAGCCGGAGGGAGAAGAGATGGATTAATATCTTTCCCAAGAGTATTTGCATGTAAGTGAATGCAACAAATTCAACAGGAATTCAAACTTAGCTCTCTGATGTCTCATTCTGAGCCTTCCAGAATCATGTCTCTTGATACATGACTGACAAGGCAGAAGATTTTCTCACAATAGGTTGCTATTTCTTTCTCGCATTTGGAGCTGATTGCCCAGCAAGACAGGCTGTCCTGCTATTCAACTCATAGCCGGAGGAGAGGAGATGGATTAATATCTTTTGAGTATTTGCATGTGTAAGTGAATGTAACAAATTCAACAAGATTAAACTCAGCTCTCCGATGTCATTCTGAGCTAAGATCATGTCTCTTGATACATGACTGACAAGGCCAGAGAATTTTCTCACAATAGGTTGCTATTTCTTTCTGCGAGTGATGATTGCAACCAAGGCAATCTGTGCACTATTCAACTCATAGCCGGAGGGAAAGATGGATTAATATCTTTCCCAAGAGTATTTGCATGTAAGTGAATGCAACAAATTCAACAGGAATTCAAACTTAGCTCTCTGATGTCTCATTTAAGGCTAGAATCATGTCTGATACACCGGCTGACAAGGCAGAAGAATTTTCTACACAATAGGTTGCTATTTCTTTCTGCGGTAGACTGATTGCCAACCAAGGCAATCTGTCTGCTATTGCTCTGCTTGGAGGAGAAGATGGATTAATAGCCCAAGAGTATTTACATGTAAGTGAATAAACAAATTCAACAGATTAAACTCAGCCTCTGATGTCTCATTCCTGAGCTAAGATGCATGTCTCTTGATACATGACTGATGTGAAGATTTTCTCACAATAGGTTGCTATTTCAACAGTGGAGCTGATTGCCAGCAAGGCAATCTGTCCTGCTATTCAACTCATGGCAGGAAGAATAGTTAATATCTTTCCAAAATTGTTGCATGTAAGTGAAAATGCAACAAATTCAACAGGAATTCAAACTTAGCTCTCTGATGTCTCCATTTACGGAGGCCTAAGATCATGTCTCCTGGAAAGTACATGACTGACAGGCAGAAGATTTTCTCACAATAGGTTGCTATTTCTTTCTGCGGTAGACTGATTGCCAACCAAGGCAATCTGTCATATTTAGCCTCATAGCCGGAGGGAGAGGAGATGGATTAATATCTTTTCCCAAGAGTATTTGCATGTAAGTGAATGTAACAAATTCAACAGGAATTCAAACTCAGCTCTCTGATATGCATTCTGAGCTAAGAATCATGTCTCTTGATACATGACTGACAAAGGCAGAAGATTTTCTCACAATAGGTTGCTATTTCTTTCTCTGGTGAGCTGATGCCAGCAAAGGCAATCTGTCCTGCTATTCAACTCATAGCCGGAGGGAGAAGAGATGGGTTAATATCTTTCCCAAGAGTATTTGCATGTAAGTGAATGCAACAAATTCAACAGTCAAACTCAGCTCTCTGATGTCTCATTCTGAGCTAAGATCATGTCTCTTGATACATGACTGACAGACAGAAGATTTCTCCTTTGTGGTTTTACCCTTTATATAGATGGAGGCTGATTTGCCAACCACGGCAATCTGTACTGCTATTCAACTCATGGCAGGAGAAGAGATGGATTAATATCTTTCCCAAGAGTATTTGCATGTAAGTAGATACAACAAATTCAACAGGAACTCAGCTCTCTGATGTCTCCTATTCCTGAGCTAAGATCATGTCTCTTGATACATGACCCAGCCAAGGCCAGAAGATTTTGCCACAATGGGTTGCTATTTCTTTCTGCGGTAGACAGATTGTAACCAGGCAATCCTGACCTGTCAACTCACTTAGTAGGAGGGAGAAGAGATGGATTAATATCTTTCCCAAGAGTATTTGCATGTAAGTAAAGTGCAACAATTCAGCAAGGAACCTTCAAACTCAGCTCTCTGATGTCTCATTCTGAGCTAAGATCATGTCTCTTGATACACTGACTGACAAGGCAGAAGATTTTCTACAATAGGTTGCTATTTCTTTCTCGGTGACTAGTTACCAACCAGGCAATCTGTCCTGCTATTCAACTCATAGCCGGAGGGAGAAGAGATGGATTAATATCTTTCCCAAGAAGTATTTGCATGTAAGTGAATGCAACAAAATTCAACAGGAATTCAAACTTAGCTCTCTGATGTCTCATTCACAGGCTACGTCATATGCTCTGATACATGACTGACAAGGCAGAAGATTTCTCACAATAGGTTGCTATTTCTTTCTGCGGTAGACTGATTGCCAACTTAGAGCAATCTGTCTAACTATTCAACTCATAGCCGGAGGGGAAGAGATGGGATTATCTTTCCAAAATTATTTGCATGTAAGTGAATGCAACAAAATTCAACAAGGAATTCAAACTCAGCTCTCTGATGTCTGTTCTGACTAAGATCATCTCTTGATACATGACTGACAAGGCAGAAGATTTTCTCACAATAGGTTGCTATTTCTTTCTGCGGTAGACTGATTGCCAACCAAGGCAATCTGTCCTATATTCAACTCATAGCCGGAGGAGAGAGATGGATTAATATCTTTCCCAAAGTATTTGCATGTAAGTGAATGCAACAAATTCAGCAAATTCAAACTCAGCTCTCTGATGTCTCATTAGAGCTAAGATCATGTCTCTTGATACATGACTGACAAGACAGAAGATTTTCTCACAATAGGTTGCTATTTCTTTCTGCGGTAGACTGATTGCTAGCCAAGGCAATCTGTCCTGCTTATTCAACTCATAGCCGGAGGAGAAGAGATGGATTAATATCTTTCCCAAGAGTATTTGCATGTAAGTGAATGCAACAAATTCAACAGGAATTAAACTTAGCTCTCTGATGTCTCATTCTGAGCTAAGATCATGTCTCTTGATACATGACTGACAAAGGCAGAAGATTTTCTCACAATAGGTTGCTATTTCTTTCTGCGGTAGACTGATTACCAACCAAGGCAATCTGTCCTGCTATTCAACTCATAGCCGGAGGAAAGAGATGGATTAATATCTTTCCCAAGAGTATTTGCATGTAAGTGAATGCAACAAATTCAACAGGAATTCAAGCTTAGCTCTCTGATGTCTCATTTCACAGGCTAAGATCATGTCTCTTGATACATGACTGACAAGGCAGAAGATTTTCTCACAATAGGCTATTTCTTTCTGTAGTGAACTGATTGCCAACCAAGGCAATCTGTCCTGCTTATTCAACTCATAGCCGAGAGGGAGAAGAGATGGATTAATATCTTTCCCAAGAGTATTTGCATGTAAGTGAATGCAACAAATTCAACAGGAATTCAAACTCAGCTCTCTGATGTCTCATTCTGAGCTAAGATCATGTCTCTTGATACATGACTGACAAGGCAGAAAGATTTTCTCACAATAGATTTCACTATTTCTTTCTGCGGTAAGGCTGATTGCCAGCAAGGCAATCTGTCCTGCTATTCAACTCATAGCCGGAGGGAGAAGAGATGGATTAATATCTTTCCCAAGAGTATTTGCATGTAAGTGAATGCAACAAATTCAACAGGAATTCAAACTCAGCTCTCTGATGTCTCATTTCTGAGCTAAGATCATGTCTCTTGATACATGACTGACAAGGCAGAAGATTTTCTCACAATAGGTTGCTATTTCTTTCTCTTGATAGACTGATTGCCAACCAAGGCAATCTGTCCTGCTATTCAACTCATAGCCGGAGGAGAAGAGATGGATTAATATCTTTCCCAAGAGTATTTGCATGTAAAGATGAATGCAACAAATTCAACAGGAATTCAAACTCAGCTCTCTGATGTCTCATTCCTGAGCTAAGATCATGTCTCTTGATACATGACTGACAAGGCAAGAAGATTTTCTCACAATAGGTTGCTATTTCTTTCTGCGGTAGATGATTGCCAACCAAGGCAATCTGTCCTGCTATTCAACTCATGGCAAGAGAAGGATGGATTAATCTTTCCCAAGAGTATTTGCATGTAAGTGAATGCAACAAATTCAACAGGAATTCAAACTCAGCTCTCTGATGTCTCATTCTGAGCTAAGATCATGTCTCTTGATACATGACTGACAAGGCAGAAGATTTTCTCACAATAGGTTGCTATTTCTTTTCTGCGGTAGACTGATTGCCAACCAAGGCAATCTGTCCTGCTGTCCAACTCATAGCCGGAGGGAGAAGAGATGGATTAATATCTTTCCCAAACGTATTTGCATGTAAAGTGAATGCAACAAATTCAACTGAATTCAAACTCAGCTCTCTGATGTCTCATTCTGAGCTAAGATCATGTCTCTTGATACATGACTGACAAGGCAGAAGATTTTCTCACAATGAGTTGCTATTTCTTTCTGCGGTAGACTGATTGCCAGCCAAGGCAATCTGTCCTGCTATTCAACTCACCATAGCCGGAGGAGAAGAGATGGATTAATATCTTTCCCAAACGTATTTGCATGTAAGTGAATGCAACAAATTCAACAGGAATTCAAACTCAGCTCTCTGATGTCTCATTCTGAGCTAAGATCATGTCTCTTGATACATGACTGACAAGGCAGAAGATTTTCTCACAGTAGGTTGCTATTTCTTTCTGCGGTAGACTGATTGCCAACCAAGGCAATCTGTCCTGCTATTCAACTCATAGCCGGAGGGAGAAGAGATGGATTAATATCTTTCCCAAACGTATTTGCATGTAAGTGAATGCAACAAATTCAACAGGAATTCAAACTCAGCTCTCTGATGTCTCATTCTGAGCTAAGATCATGTCTCTTGATACATGACTGACAAGGCAGAAGATTTTCTCACAATAGGTTGCTATTTCTTTCTGCGGTAGACTGATTGCCAACCAAGGCAATCTGTCCTGCTATTCAACTCATAGCCGGAGGGAGAAGAGATGGATTAATATCTTTCCCAAACGTATTTGCATGTAAGTGAATGCAACAAATTCAACAGGAATTCAAACTCAGCTCTCTGATGTCTCATTCTGAGCTAAGATCATGTCTCTTGATACATGACTGACAAGGCAGAAGATTTTCTCACAGTAGGTTGCTATTTCTTTCTGCGGTAGACTGATTGCCAACCAAGGCAATCTGTCCTGCTATTCAACTCATAGCCGGAGGGAGAAGAGATGGATTAATATCTTTCCCAATGGTATTTGCATGTAAGTGAATGCAACACAGATTCAACAGGAATTCAAACTTGCTGAGCTAATATGAACTGAAGCACAAAGCACAGCGCCAAGTATCAGTTAAGTGCTATACAGGATACATGATTTGGAGTATCATGTCTCAAAAGAGACATGACTGACTAGGTAGAAGTTTATCCCACAGTAACTTGTCATTACTTATTGCGGTAGATTGGTTTCCAGCCAAGGCTAAAGAACCCAATCTGTCCTATTATTTGACCCATAACTGGAGTGAAGAGAGGGATTAATACCTTTCCCAAGGGTATTTGTGCATAAATGAATGCAAGAAATTCAACTGGGATTCGAACTCAGCTCCTCAATTTGTCGTTCCAAGCCAATATCCACTGCACAATGCACATTCTCATGTATACTCTGACATCATTGCAAATGATGAAGAAAGTCACATATATAGTGAGACTTTGTACTACAGATAGTCAGACTTTGAGAGTCACTATTTACAGGTGTGTTGAATGCTAAAAGGGGTAAAGAAAAAAATTTAGAGAGAGCAGTTGAATGTCTTTATAAGAGGCAGTTAAGAGAAAAGATTTCTGTAAGAAAGGAAGAAGAAATATACACAGCAGATGTATGTGGGAGATGCCTGAGAATATTACAGTGTGGTCCTTTCTTAGTATAAATGGCCCCATCAATACAGATGCCAAACGTTAGACAATCACACAAACAGCCCCATAACAACTACACAAACACAAATCTGTGTGCACTTATGCTTGCCTGCTGCCAACATTAGCATTATTTATTACAAAATAATATTGATGCATTGAACAAGAGTAATTCCATAAGAAAAGATCACGAAAAAGCACTCCTGTCTTTATCATAAAACTAAAGAGACGGAAGAGGAAAGTGGGGAAAGGTCTAATCATCAAAGCTCTTATCTGCAACTGGTCAGGCCAAAGACAGTGATTCTTTCCTTTCTCCTCACCTATGAACATAGTTATTTGAATTGTTTCAGAGTTAGTTCTCAACTTATGTAATAAATGCACTCAAACACAGTAATATATACACACGCATTATGTATGCCTATATAATATCAAATCACACTGAAAACACCTTCTCCTCACCTATGAACATAGTTATTTGAATTGTTTCAGAGTTAGTTCTCAACTTATGTAATAAACGCACTCAAACACAGTAATATATACACACGCATTATGTATGCCTATATAATATCAAATCACACTGAAAACACCTTCTCCTCACCTATGAACATAGTTATTTGAATTGTTTCAGAGTTAGTTCTCAACTTATGTAATAAACGCACTCAAACACAGGAATATATACACACGCATTATGTATGCCTATATAATATCAAATCACACTGAAAACACTTTCTCCTCACCTATGAACATAGTTATTTGAATTGTTTCAGAGTTAGTTATCAACTTATGTAATAAACACACTCAAACATAGGAATATTATGTATGCCTATATAATATCAAATCACACTGAAAACACCTTGTCTCATTCGATCACCAAAGGTAAGCAATGTCAAGCCAAGTCAGTGCTTAGATGGGGAGTGCTTGGGAATGTATTTGTAAGTGACATCTATGTTTCAGCTTTAAAGCAAAACACAATGGGTTTATGAGACAAAAAACAAATTAATCAATACCAGCAAAATAAATATGCATACATACATGCTTACACATACATACATAACCATATGCATAGGCATACACTGTTGATATGCCACTAAACAATAACAAACCAATCAATTAACAAGGCTAAGAAGCCCCCCACATACTAAAAGGGGTCACATTTCAGGTAGATACTTTCAGAAAATGGTATAAACTAAACCAATGTTAGTCTTTTGCTTCAAGTATAAGTTAGACTAATGTTCATCTTTTTAAAAAAAATGGGTTTTGACATTAAATAACCTAACAAGATTTGATAGATTAACCCAACTACATTAAAGGCACTACCAGAAAATTTGGTTAGATTAGGTTAATTAATTTAAGGACATAACTATTGTTTGTTTATAAAAGTTTTTATTATACCAAAGTTAAAAAATTAAACACAGGAGGTTTGGTTTTATATGACTAAAATCTTGTTTACACTCAAGTCAAAAAGAGTATACAAAAGTGGAGTTTATACTAGAGGCAAAAGAGGAGTTTATACAAGAGACAAAAGAGTAGGCATAAGTGGAGTTTATACTAGAGACAAAAGAGTAGGCATAAGTGGAGTTTATACTAGAGACAAAAGAGTAGACATAAATGGAGTTTATACTAGAGACAAAAGAGTAGGCATAAGTGGAGTTTATACTAGAGGCAAACGAGTAGGCATAAGTAGGTTCTAATACTAGAGACAAAAGAGTAGGCATAAGTGGAGTTTATACTAGAGACAAAAGAGTAGGCATAGGGTGGATTTATGCTGGAGACAAAGAAATTGACATAAGTGGGGTTATACTGAGAGACAAAAGAGTAGACATAAGTGGGTTGCTAGGAGCAAAAGAGTAGGCATAAGTGGAGTTTATACTAGAGGCAAACGAGTAGGCATAAGTGGATTTTATACTAGAGACAAAAGAGTAGGCATGATGGAGTTCCTGTAGAACAAAGAGTAGGCATAAGTGGAGTTTCATACTGAATAAAGTAGGCATAGGTAGATTCATACTAGAGACAAAAATGAGCACAGTGGAGTTTATACAGAAGAGGCAAACGAGTAGGCATAAGTGGAGTTTATACTAGAGACAAAAAGAGTAGGCATAAGTGGAGTTTATACTAGAGACAAAAGAGTAGGCATAAGTGGAGTTCATACTAGAGACAAAAGAGTAGGCATAAGTGGAGTTTATACTAGGGGCAAAAGAGTAGGCATAGAGTGGAGTTTATACTAGGGGAACAAAGAGTAGGCATAAGTGGGTTATACTAGAACAAAAAGAGTAGGCATAAGTGGAGTTTATACTAGAACAAAAAGTGAGCATAAGTGGAGTTCATACTAGAGACAAAAAAGTGAAGCATAAGTGGAGTTTATACTAGGGAACAAAAAGAGTAGGCATAAGTGGAGTTTATACTAGGGGAGCAAGCAAAGATGACATAGGTAGAGTTTATGCAGAACAAAGAGTAGGCATAAGTGGAGTTTATACTAGAGCCAAAAGAGTAGGCATAAGTGGAGTTTATACTAGAGACAAAAGAGTAGGCATAAGTGGAGTTTATACTAGAGACAAAAGAGTAAGCATAAGTGGGTTATACTAGAGACAAAGGGAAGTAGGCATAAGTGGAGTTTATACTAGGGAACAAAAGAGTAGGCATAAGTGGAGTTTATACTAGAGACAAAAAGGTAGGCATAAGTGGAGTTTATACTAGAGACAAAAGGAAATAGGCATAAGTGGAGTTCATACTAGAGACAAAGAGCCTGAGCATAAGTGGAGTTTATACTAGAGACAAAAGAGTAGGCATAAGTGGAGTTTATACTAGAGGCAAGCAAGGAAATGAGCATAAGTGGAGTTTATATAGAACAAAAGAGTAGGCATAAGTGGAGTTTATACTAGAGACAAAAAGAGTAGGCATAAGTGGAGTTCATACTAGAGACAAAAGAGTAGGCATAAGTATGGAGTTTATACTAGAGACAAAGAAATGGGCATAAGTGGAGTTTATACTAGGAGCAAAAGGTAAGCATAGTGGAGTTCATACTAGAGACAAAGAGTAGGCATAGTGGAGTTCATACTAGAGACAAAGAGTAGGCATAAGTGGAGTTTGCTGTTGAGTAGGCATGAGGTGGAATTTATACTAGAGCAAAAGAGTAGGCATAAGTGGAGTTTATACTGAAGACAAAAGAGTAGGCATAAGTGGAGTTCATACTAGAGACAAAAGAGTAGGCATAGTGGGAGTTTATACTAGAGACAAAGAGTAGGCATAAGTGGAGTTTATACCAGAGACAAAGGAAGTAGGCATAAGTGGAGTTTATACTAGAGACAAAAGAGTAGGCATAAGTGGAGTTTTATGCTAGAGACAAAGAGTAGGCATAAGTGGAGTTTATGCTAGAGGCAAACGAGTAGGCATAAGTGGAGTTTATACTAGAGACAAAAGAGTAGGCACACAAAGTGGAGTTTATACAGAGACAAAAGAGTAGGCATAAATGCAGTTCATACTAGAGACAAAGAGTAGGCATAGTGGAGTTTATGCTAGAGACAAAAGAGTAGGCATAAGTGGAGTTTATACTAGAGACAAAAGAGTAGGCATAAGTGGAGTTCATACTAGAGACAAAAGAGTAGGCATAAGTGGAGTTTATACTAGAGACAAAAGAGTAGGCATAAGTGGAGTTTATACTAGAGACAAAAGAGTAGGCATAGAGAGTGGAGTTTATACTAGAGACAAAGAAGTAGGCATAAGTGGAGTTTATACTAGAGACAAAAGAAGAGTGAGCACATAAGTAGAGTTTATACTAGAGTCAAAAACAATATACATCAGGTAGAGTTTAGATTGAACCTGCAAGTATCCACTTTGAAGTAGAACAATTTCAGGAAATGGCCTCTTACAGGTGATGCTGTTGACATAATCTAAGCTTTGTCCACAGAGCTGTAAAAATTGGAGGAATTTGAATTGACTGCACAAACCTAAAATGATATAAACAACTTTTTGCCACTATCTTTCATGAGTAATACTCTTGATGAACAAGTGAGCGAATAGCCAGCCAAGAACTCCTTTGTAAAAGGTAATGGAAATTAGGTGTTAGTGTAAGAAATCTTTTGCATGGTCAATTTCTCCAAACTTTTGGATAGTACACTGGGTGTAACCAGATATATATAGAATTCCATTATGCACACTTTAATATGTGTTTGCCAGCATGTGATTTTGACATTATGTGCAGGCATCTTTTCAAATATGCGTATACGCATGTTTAAAGATGAAAATAAAATGTGGGACAGTCTCTGTGTGCGTGTAAAAGAGAGAGATAACCTCAAGTGTTACAGGTTCACAAATTTGCATTATTGCACGTGCAAACCTGACACATCTCTGACAGATATAAATGGGAAAGAATAGTAAAGAATAAACTAATAAACAGAAGATAAAAGAACTGAAAAGAAAAAGAATCCAGCAAATACTAAATGTCAGCTACTTCATTCTCAGACAGGAGATGCAAAGCAGCAGAAAAATGGAAAATTCTTTAAACTCTGAAATTGGAAAATTGCATGAGAAACACTCATCTTTTATTATTCTGGAGGTTGTTTTTTTATAATTTTCTTTTTATTATTTTTGAAAGGCTAGGTCTTTTTGCCATATTTTTTCTCCCCTGGCCATTAAATGCATATTCGTTTTAGTTTCGAAAAAAGGACCAAGTCAGGTAGTTACATAAACAGAAAAAATTGCATACGTATATGCTCTGAATATAACTTTCTAACAAACAAAAATAAGCAGAAGCCAGAAGCTCTTTTTGATTGTTATTTCTTTTTTTGCAATAGCAAATAAATGAACAAAAAAAAAAAAAAAAAAAAAAAAACACATATATATACGTATATATTAATAAATATACATATTATCCTATGTCTATGGCACAACTCGGAGTTTCATGTGTTATGCAATCATCAGGCGCATATTTTAAAATGACAGTCAGTTTAAAATATGCACCTGATGATTGCATAATGTATGAAATTCCGAGTCATGCTATAGACTTAGGACTTGCCTAATGACGAGACAGAAATCTCGAAACATAGAAGTTTCCGTGTCGCAATGTATTTTTAATTAAAAAACAAATTGAATTATATATATATATATATATATATATATATATAAATAATACAGCTCTGTGTCATACATTGAGCACTATTTTATTAACACCTGAATAATAATACTATACATATGTGCAGCAAATTGACATCAGTCAGGGATTCTACCTCTGCGCTATGGGCGCTCAATGGAGGAATGCAGATTTTAGCGTGTTACATACACAATGTAAACACATGCAAGTAGCCGAAAGTGTTCGAATTCATTACTGAATGAATATATATATATATATATATATATATACACACACACACTCTCATACCCTGATTGAGCACTCTGGAAGAATGGTAGACTTTGAAAAAACAGTAGCTACTCTAGCATCTACACATCGATCATTCAGTAATGAATTAGAACACTCTCAGGCGTGTGTATACATGATATATCACATGCTAAAAGTCTGCTTCCTCCTACCGAGCGCCCATAGTTCAGAGGTAGAACCGCCGACTGACGCTAATTCAGTCAGGTTTCAATCCTGGGTAAAAAACAATCGGATGTCTAACTGTACTGATGAGCTGATACAGTGAAACAGATCTGTCTGCAGATGACTATATATATATATATATATATATATATATTTTTTTTTTTTTTTTTTTTTTTTTTTTTTTTTTTTTTTTAATCGTATCACCCCGAGCAAGGCGGTAACGCCACTGATATGCAGGGGCTACGTAATAGTGAAAAGATTGGAAAAGAGAAAGCCGGAAACCACATCCTAAACAGGGAACAAGGGATGAGCCTCTTAACCTGTTCAATAGACGTGGGTGGAGTGTGAACCGGGCGATAGATAGATCTATCTACTCCAATTGAAAAAAAAAAAAAAACAAAGTGAGAAGATTGGAAAAGAGAAAGCCGGAAACCACATCCTAAACAGGGAACAAGGGATGAGCCTCTTAACCTGTTCAATAGACGTGGGTGGAGTGTGAACCGGGCGATAGATAGATCTATCTACTCCAATTGAAAAAAACAAAAAACAAAGTGAGAAGATTGGAAAAGAGAAAGCCGGAAACCACATCCTAAACAGGGAACAAGGGATGAGCCTCTTAACCTGTTCAATAGACGTGGGTGGAGTGTGAACCGGGCGATAGATAGATCTATCTACTCCAATTGAAAAAAACAAAAAACAAAGTGAGAAGATTGGAAAAGAGAAAGCCGGAAACCACATCCTAAACAGGGAACAAGGGATGAGCCTCTTAACCTGTTCAATAGACGTGGGTGGAGTGTGAACCGGGCGATAGATAGATCTATCTACTCCAATTGAAAAAAACAAAAAACAAAGTGAGAAGATTGGAAAAGAGAAAGCCGGAAACCACATCCTAAACAGGGAACAAGGGATGAGCCTCTTAACCTGTTAAATAGACGTGGGTGGAGTGTGAACCGGGCGATAGATAGATCCATCCGCTCCAATTGAAAAAAACAAGAGAGAGAGAGAGAGAGAGAGAGAGAGAGAGAGAGAGAGAAAGAAAGAGAGCAGGAGGGAAGGAGGATTGATGTGGAGAAGTTTGTCACTTAACTGAGCAGAGTCATGCTGACTTTAAAGTTTTGAAGTTTCATGAAGGCACCATTATGGTGTCCTCACAGCTTTTTGTTTCCATAACCTTTTAGATTGTAGTATTGGTAACCTTAAGTGGGAGGAGTTTAAAATCTATCCGTAAAAAAAAATTTCTTTTCAAAGATTTTTAAGTGATCTTAAATTTTTGATCAGGAGTGTATGTGTATATTTTGGTATTTCTAAATGTTATTTATATTACTTAATAGTAATATTTTAATATAATACAATACTTTAATATATATATATACGCTCATTCAGTGAAATGAATTAGAGCACTCTAGCTATTGGGCACGTATAATGATATGCGCTAAAAAGTCTGCCTACTTCCACTGAACGCCCATAGCCCAGGGGTAGAGTCACCGACTGACGCCATTTTGGTCAGGCTTCAATCCTATTTTAAAAAGCAATCGGAGTCTAACTGTACTGATGAGCTGTGATACAGTGAAACAGATCTGTCTGCGGATGACAATATATATATATATATATATATATACACACACACACATATACACACACGCATATGAACTTTCCTACCTCCTCACAGACCACTTACCTATATATGCACAATATGTTCAGGCATCAGAAAGACAAACGGATCTCGATATGTAAAGTCACAAGGTTATTTGCCTAAAGAGTCAACTTCATGCCCGAATCACATGTAACAACACAAATATCATTATGGACACTTAATATATTAAACAGAAAGCGAGCAATATTAATAATAATAATAATAACAATAACAATAAATCTACACTTTAAACAAAATGTTCATGGCTTCTTGCACTTTTTTCTTATACATCTAATCTAAACTTATTTATAAATGGAACTTTGTGTGTGTCCATTACCTATAGACTCTGAAACGGCTGAACCGATTTTCTTGAAAATTCACACAGTTGTACTATAAGCGTCTGCGAGTGTTCTTAGTTAGGTTTTGTGTCAAGGTACCTCCAATAAATATCAAAAATCGATAATCAAAAAAATCGGGTTATAGAAAGAATGGTCCAATTTTAATCAAATTTGATACACTCATAAACAAAGACATAAGAAACGATATTCAGAAGTTTCAAGGTTGCAGTTCTTACAATAGTGCAGAAAATTCATAATATATATATATATATATAAAAGGCAAGATGTTTGTGTGTGTCTGTTTATCTGCCTGCATGTCTGTATTTTTTTCAGCCATTTTATTTTAACTTTTGCTTCAGGTTTGGCTCTAAGTAGGTATAATTGTAGTTCTTAGTCTCAGCCATGATACCATTTACTCAGAGGACTTAATTAGCCTTCAAAATTCAGTTTACGACAAAAAAAATTATTTGATATCGATACCAAGAAATCAAAATCTGACTTACATCCATTCATTTTTCTTTCAGTCTACAGTTTCGCTTTAACTGGAAAGAACTTTTGCTTTTTAGTCTTTCATGCCAACGTCCATAAAGTCTGAGATTAGTTTTAAAGCTTTCATTACACCCAATCAATGCCGGGCTATACTGCTAGTATTTTAATTTTTCTAAATATTATCCATATTATTTATAATATTGTAATATATTTAACAATATAGAAATATTTGTAGTTTAATACATATTTCAATAAAAGATTTCAACCATTAATAACATATTAGTTTCAAAATGTATTTATTTATAAAAAGTTTGCTTTATACTTGTGTATATTATTTCGTTACAGTTTTAAACAGGAATGTATTTCATTTTATCATTCACACACATACTAACATTGCAAACTTATAAACACTCACATTCATACATTAAACCTCTCATACACATAATTTTAAAAATAATCCATCATTTAAATACAACTGACATGTGCATCATTTTACACACATACATTTAAACAGAAACTTATACACACTTGCATTTAAAATAAACATCTATTGCTTTTATTACACATAGCACACATATATATAAACAGGCATACATTTAAAAATGATCATCTATTGCTTTATTACACGTGACACATATCTGACCAATGAAATCAAGCCTCAATCAACATTACAATATACTGCTTTTGTTTATTAAATTCTTTTTTTAATTCTTAAATCCAGGTCTTATTAACAAATCTATGTGGCTTCCCTGTGTCTCTTTACTTCCATGGCTTCTGCTCCGATGAACTTAGATCACTGGTGCCCACTAGGTTCGAATTTGCACGAGATACTAGATTAGCAACTAGATCCCACCCTTTTACAGTGAAACTGATAAAATGCAACAGTTTCTTTTCTTGTACTTCTCGACTGTGGAATTCCCTTCCACATGACTGCTTCCCCGACGGCTACAATCTCCAGGAGTTTAAATGTAAGGTCAATAGACACCTCCTAACACAATAACTCGCTTCCATTCTTTCAAACACTCTTCCCATCCTCCCAACTACCTATCACCCACCTTCTGATATTTCCTATATCTAACCACTCTTTCTATTTACCTTCCCCAATGTAGCCCCAAGTGCAACAGTGGCAGTGGAATGCCTTGCTTGGGGTGAAACAATTAAAATAAATAAATAAATAAGGTGAAACATATTAAAGACACTTTTTTCCTACCTGTTCTTTACTTATTCTATCATCTTGTTGGATTTCAATCCATATCTTCAACTCATATCCTTCTCAGTTTTTATTCAACTTTTACAATCAAAACGCCCGATAGAGTAAAAGGGACACTAACTTACATCGCCTGATCTTGTTTTCTACTAGTTTTAGAGTTGTTTTACTATTTTTACTATTTTAATATGGTGTAGATTACTGTAAAATTTCCAATTCCGATTCTCAGTTGTAACAACCATTCTGAAGTAAAAATTCTCTATGGTCTACTAAAAATATTAAAAATATAATATAAAAATATTAAAAATATAATATAAAAATATTACTAAAAATATTAAAAATATAATATAAAAATATTAAAAATATAATATAAAAATATTAAAAATATAATATAAAAATATTACTAAAAATATTAAAAATATAATATAAAAATATAATATAAAAATATTAAAAATATTACTGTTAACCACAAATTTGCTATTTTTTCATGTAGACTCCCAGGATCCATATGGACCCCAATTGAGAACCACTGGTTAAGATCATGGTTTAAAATTGGCTTTGACCAAATGAAAACTGAAGGAGGAGCAGCCTTCTTTTAACTTCATGGGCTGGTGCTACAGAACTATAAAGCACTTTACCAAATTACAGAAATCATATCATTTGAGAACTTTCAAAAGCAGCAACAACAAAAATGAATAGCAAATCTAACTTTAAGAAAAAATTACAACACAATAAAGACGTAGATCATCCACAATACTTCAAACAAAAGGTTAGGATAGAAACCTCCACCAATACTGGAACAAGCAATAACAATAACTCAACTTGTCTTGTGAAAATTTTTTATATAAATTTTGTAGTTTGGCCAATAAATGCACTATGTTTCCTTATAAAAAAAACAGATAATATTAGTATTATCAAATCCCAGTTGAAGTTGCTGGGTTTACTTTTACATGGACATGCTTAAGAAATATATAAATTCATCCCTTCATCGTCTCAAATCCAGTTATGGGTTAAACAAAGTAGACTGGGTTCTTAAGCCTTGTTCGGCAACCCACCTAAGAGAAGGACAACTCTAAATTCAAGATCAATTCTACCTTGCAGCTATACCTACTCAGGAAAAAGATGTCAGGAGTCAACTCTAAAGAAAATTTTGGACTAAGAATCCTTAAAGTAGTTTGTGTTCATAGCTAGCAGCTTTGTGCACCGAAACTTACCTGGCACAGGCCAGGCGGTTCTGGGAAAAAGATGCCTGAGGTTGCCCCACCCCATTTCACAAGAGGGGTGGATCAGTGGTCACCATCAAGGCCGAGCAATTTTATCCCTAGCCTGAATGTTCATGCTTGGGTGCCCACCTTTCCAAGCTTGAATTCCAGTTAAATTCTTTGCATTCACTTACACGCAAATACCCTTGGGAAAGATATTAATCCATCTATTCCCTGCAGTTATGGGTTGAATAACAGGACAGATTGGGTTCTATAGCCTTGGCTGGCAACCAGCCTACCACAGAAAATAATGGCAACCTACTGCAGGATAATCTTCTTTCGAGACATGATCACCGAAGCGTGTATCATGTATGGTACTGAACTAAATGACTGACTTGTTTCATGACTCGATCCTCTGTGTGTAAGGGATAAATGTGGTTACTTTTCAAGTTTCCACTTTTTGATACTTATTGAGTGCCCATATACCACATCTAAACTACACTTAGAAAATTATCTTACCTTTCCACTGTATCTTTATGGGAACATGGAGAGGAGTTGAGTAAACCTACTGCAGGAGTAACAATCTGAACCCTATATCTATCTGCCGAGGACTTGTATACTTGAGAGAATCTATGCGAGAAATGCCATCCAGAGCACAACTATATAGTCTCCCAAGACTGATGGACATCTAAGTGTGGATATTCTGTTTCTTCATGCTTATTATTTCAATGACCAAATATGGCAAAAAGGATCAAGGATACAAGAGAAATTACTGTCATTATTTGATATATATATATATATATATATATATATATAATATATCAATAGCATGAATTTTTCATGCTTACAATATTCTTCATGGTTGGGACAAGACTTTTTCAGTTTCCACCTGTGCGTATGTGAATATATAGATCTCAAAAAGGTAACTTCTTGATGTTATTGATCTGGGAGCAGTATGCCCCAATCCTTATGAATGCAACTGGATAGAAAGAACTGTTCAGGAGGCGATGATGTTTGTGTTAGCACAAATTCACAAATCATCGTGACTGAGGCCTTGAGCGTATTAGCTTTGTTCAAACCGATTTTGCCAACTAAGATCTGCTTAGCATAGTTGCAGTATAATCAGCAGGTGAAGTCTGTGGGTGTTGAATAAACATGCCTGAACAGGTGTCTGCAACATGGATTGGCCAGACATCCTAGTGAATGAGTCGTCAACTATTATCAGGAAAGACTTCTTGATGTTATCATCCTGCAAGGACAATCCCAGTGTGCAAGTGTGAAATGATACCACAGGTAAGAAACTGTCAATGGTTAAACTAGTAAGAAGTCCCAATTCATAGAAAATGAGGGCTTAAGCATAGTGGTCTTGTTCAACAACTGACATGACCAGATCATGTACTCTCACCCCAGATATTGCATCTATGGTCTGCTCAGCAAAGTTACAGTATAAATCTCAGTTTGACTGTAAAAGAAACACAAATGTGCCTGAGCTGTTGTCTGCAACCAAGAGCAATTTGAAAGCCAACCTAGCTGACATGCATACTGAAAAATAAGCAAGCAGCTATATATATATATATATATATATATATATATATATTTGTTTTTTTATTTAAAATTAATATAGTTTACATTGTGGCACAGAAATTTCTATGTTTCGAGATTTTTACCTCATCATCAGGCAATGTTAGATCATTGTGGTAAAAATGATTTTCATTTGAATATAAGAAACAATATGTCTGTTATTTATCGATGTGAAAAGACAGAAAAAATATTTTGTATGTGTTCATTTTAACTAATCAGAATAGAGATTCACTTTAAATTTGAAAAAAGTTTATATTTTTTGGAAATACATGATTTCTTCTTTCAATCTTAACTGATATATATATATATAATATATATATATATATATATATATCTCCAGGTGAAGAGAATCCAAGGTTTTATGATTCTGAGTCTCCTGGCATTTAATTTTTTTTATATAAACAGTGCTCAAAATAATAAATATTGTAGAGGTAATATAATCAAATTATTATGAATGAAATGTACATTGCAACATGGAAATTTCTATGTTTCTAGATAGAATCTCATCATCAGGCAATGTTGGATGTTGGTTGTGAAAATGATCAAAGTACATTCAATTCATATATATATATATATATATATATATATATATATATATATAAATCCATGGCTAGCAACTCATATACAAGGATACCTGTCTACAAGGGTGAGTAGATAATTCCTGTTGGAGACGCTTTGCTCAATAACATTTGAGTTTGTTCAACACTCACAAAGCCCACCTATGCTGAGTAGACCTTAGTTACAGTTTCTAGGAAAGAGAGAGCGCTATCTAGTGTGAACAACAGTCTGAACAAGGCAAGAATGCTCAAACCCTCAGTCATGATGACTAGGAATTTTGTGCTAGCATAAAGACTGATTGTGGTGAAAAAGAAGTCATCACTACGGGAGTGGAATTAGACATTGTTCAATGTTCTAAAAAGGGAAAATTAACAACGAACATTGGCCACATGCTTGGTGTCAGTTGTTCAACTGACACTTAAAAGTTGGGTAAATCAATAAGTATATGCAATTTTGAAATTACGCACTTAAACTAACAATGAGGCATCGAAAAGTGACACCACATGTGCACATGGGCTGGAGGTTAGTTAGCCACGTGCAGTATTCCACCATTCAGTCAAGTGGCAAGGAGCAATGAGGTCAGAGGTATGGATGCTTTACTCAGTAATTGCACCATCAAGGAAGAATGTGTTATAATGCACTTTTTGTACCCAAAGGGAGTCAAACCTATGGGAATGCACTATCAGATGTGGGTGCAGTATGGAGCATTTACTATGAATTAACAAAAGACATACGAATAGTTAAAATACTTTAAAGAGACTAAATTCAATTTGATTACATTGCAAACTTATTTTAATTCTCTGTCATAGGGTGAGTGTGTGCATATTGTAATGAACAAAAACGGATGTGGTCATCTATCAACATTGCACACCATTGAACAGATCCTTGATCAGGGAGAAATGGAGGTAATCATGAGTATCAGTTATTGGTTTGCACAAACCATATTGCATGATGACTTTGGATACTGTACTGGGTGCTGATACAGCTTACAACTCAGCATAAAGAGTAGTATGGAGATTTTGCAAACCAGTTCCACCAATGTTACCAAAAAAATCCTAGTATCTCAGACTGAATTGTTAGAAGCAACAAAACAGCATTCTACCCTGACCAACCAGAGAGCAAGCACTAAGAGACAGAATAGAAAAATCTGTCATTCCTTGTACGCAAGAAATTCTAATTTTTTCTTCATCAGGAGAAATGAAAGTGCTGTATAAAAATTGCCTTTACTTTCTTTTTTTTTTTTAAGTGTATATGTGTGAATAAAGTATTTCTAGGCAGCAAATATTCATTTAAACATAATTGATTAAAAAGAACCTGAAAGGTCTGTCTGTTTTTATCATATTTTTCCAAGTTTCAGATAAATTGTTTAGTATTGTGCTCAAAATTTGTGAATAAACTGTCTAAAGTTTATCCACAACTTACAGGTTATTTTTAATCAAACTTGTGTGTGTATATATATATATATATATATATATATATATATATATATAAGAAAAATTAAGACAGACACATTATTTCATGGTGGATCGGAAGTATAGGCCTATTTCAGGCAAACCATCATCAGCTTCTGTCTTTATTTAACAAAGGATTTTACACGAATAACGTGCCTGTCTTAATTTTTCTTATATTTGCTCTACATGTATTTATATGCATATATGTTTAGAGCTCTCTTAGAGAGTTATTCTACCACTGTATGTATAGGATACTCCTTTGGATTCTTCTATACCCACACTGCATGCTGATATATGTGTATATATATATATATATATATATAAATATATAAATATATATATATATAAACAACAATATATCAATGGAAGACAGTAAACTGCCTTTGAAGTTATGAAAAAACAAAAAGTGCTCAATATATTCAAGAGAAAGTAGAGTGAAAATAAACTCACAAATTGTGAAATATGCACCAAGCTACCAAGGTTTCAACTGTTAAGTATTGTCAAGCACAGGTACGGAAATTCTAAAATTTTAATTTAAATTTATACTAATAATAAACATTTGTTCCTCACTATTTGGTGCAGCTATTGAGTTTCATGCGCATGGCAATCATCAGGTACAAACTGAAAAGTTTGTAAATGAAACAGTTGTAGTCTCGGAAGTTAAATGGCCAGATGTAAAAAAAGACATAGTCAAAGAAATTTTCTGACAGCTATGACTGGGTTCTTCTGCATGTTTGGCATAGTACAGAGTCCTGTTACCAGATATTGGGTCTCCAAGAAGACACCCACTTGATCCAGAACAGCACTACCTGTTCAAAGCACTCAATGTAGGCCTCCATGTTGAGTCTGAGGCCCTCATCAACAAATTTGGGAGTCCCCCTTTTTTTCTTTATCAAAATGATCAGACTGAGTTTTCCAGGCAGCCTTATTTTCATAATCACCATTAGACTTATCTAACGCTTTCCAAATATTCTGCACTGTCCTCAGATTGACACTCAAACACACTGAAATATTTGTATTGGAGCCTCCAACACAAATATCAAGCAGTATAGCATGCTGTTTCAAAATTTCTCACAGAGTGAATTGTGCCATGGTGCGCTTTTTATCACAACTGCCCCTACTATACTGTACAGCCAACAAAATCTAAAACAAACAACATGCTTGCACAAAATTATAATATCAAATAGTGAAAATTTATCCATCACACCCTGAATAGTGTAAAATTGCGAAACTGACATGCCTGATACAGATATATATTCATATATCCATACAGTCTCTCCAAAGAGAGAGAAAGACAATACACATAAAAGGTTTATCACTTAGCAGATTGATGTTGCTATCAGATTTTTATATATATATATATATATATATATTTTGGTAAATGCATAGGTAACTGGTTCTTTACAGCTTTATTTAAATCTATTTCTTTTAGATTATTAAAATACTTATAAATTTCAAAATCAGTTCAAATGGTCAGACAACAGATTCTTTTTTTAAAGAGAAGAATCACTTCTTGTTTGGTTTAAGAATTTTACAATATCAATAATTCCATAGCCTAAAGTTAAAAAAAAAACACTGTTTCCAGTACTTACCTCATATAAAAAAAACATGCATTCGTATACATCTAAGTATGTACACACATCCACAAACATACACATATACAGCTACATATATACATGTATCGACAGACACATGTATACAACTACATATGCGAATGTATCAAAACACAAACACTCATATACAGCTACATATATGCCAATATCTATATGCACACACACTTACATATATATATAATTACACACACACATCTGGTGAAAGTGACCTGAACTCAAATATCTTTTATTAAGTATCTCCAGATGTATAGAATCTAATATGAATGGGTTTTATTTAAAATATTCATCTGTAAGTATCATAGAATTGTCAGTTAGAGACTGAGTGAAAATCAGTAGTATATATATATATATATATATATATATATATATATATATATATACTATTTATTATAAATTATAGCTTAGAATATGTACAAATTTTTAAATTTGTACATGTTCTAAACTATAATTTATAATAAATATTCACAGCTCTATATTGTATATCGAGCACTGTTTTAAATTTATGTTTTGAACGTTGTAAATTTTTCTTCATTCCTTATTCACTCGGATATATATATATATATATATCTAAACTTATTTATAAATGGAACTTTGTCTCTGAGTGTGTGTATGTGTATCCGTCACCTATAGACTCTGAAATGGCTGAACCGATTTTCTTGAAAATTTACACAGTTGTACTATAAGCATCTGCGAGTGTTCTTAGCTAGGTTTTGTGTTGAGGTACACCCGATAAATATCGAAAATCGATAATTGAAAAAATCGGGCTATAGAAGGAGTGGTCCGATTTGAATCAAATTTCATACACTCATAGACAAAGACATAAGAAACGATATTCAGAAGTTTCAAGGTTGCAGTTCTTACAATAGTGCAGAAAATCAATAATATATATATATAAGGCAAGATGTTTGTGTGTGTGTGTGTGTCTGTTTATCTGTCTGTATGTTCTTTATACAAATCCACAATTTTTATCCGATTCTCACCAAACTTCACACAAATATTTTTTAAGCTAAGTCTGAGCTCCAGGACCATGGATCAGTTTTAAAGCTTTCATTACACCCGAGCAACGCCAGGCTACACTGCTCTTATATATATATATATATGTGTGTGTGTATCTGGTTATGGAAAGACTAAAGTGAATAAAAATAAAAAATAAAAATATTTTTTAATAGTCATAGTGGGCAGGGTAATATACTTTCTTTGATTGCCAACTGGAAGAAGGAAATGTAGCAAATATTAACCCTCTAGGGCCATTCGTATCATATTTGATACAGTATTTCCCTATAAGGAAACATTTGGTATTCATTGACTGAGTAGTCAGTACTGCTTTCATTTGAAATTTATAAAATATTTCTCTTAAAAAATTTTTCAGGAAAATATTTCTTTCAAGGCTTGTTTTCATACTGTATCAAATATGATACGAATGGCCCTAGAGGGTTAATATAGGGAAAAGCAAAAACAAAAATAGAAAAAAGAAAAAAAGAAAAGAAAGAATGTAATGAAAAATAATAAAATCCAAGTTGTTTTTCATTTTCATGCTTGTTTTTTGTGCTATTGACATACAATAAACCATCTCCAGAGAAACACATATGGGACATGATCAGAATGAAAACGCTTAAATGACTAACATAAATCAGTCCCCTTCCTTCTATTGCCTCGAGCTGACTAGAGCTTTTATTTATTTCTCTTTCTCAAATATTTAAGAGACTAAGCGCAAAATGCAGGGTCAGAAAATATTGAAAATCCAAATGACCTTATAAAAAGGCATAAACCTTCAAGCTCCACAGATTGATATTTTTACGCCTTTTCAATCTTTTGCAGGTTATTCAATATATTTTTAATTCATATTTTTAGTTTGTAAAAATTTTTTATTGTTTTGGAGATAATGATTTCATGATACAATTTTTACGAATTAACCCATAGTTGGGAGAAGAAAAGGTGGATTTATACCTTTCCCAGGGTTATGAAAACACAAGAAACACAAATATGATCTAATAGAATTAAAACCTGTGGGTTATTTAAAGCCAGAAAATACTTTTAGATTGTAACAATGGGGGATGAGATAATGATTTACTGATGCAAGTTTGACTAATTAATCCATATCTGGGGTAGAATATTTGGATTCATAGTTTCCCCAAGGGTAATTTTGGTAAGTGAATATAATGAACCCCACTGAAATTGTAACTGGCTTTCTGAGACATTATCCATTATACCACCCACACATCCAAGCTTACAGCACCTGGTTTTCCCAAGTGGTTACTCTTTTAAGTACTGACCAGGCTTGGCATTGCTTAAAAAACTCCACACAAGTGTATACAAAGAAAACTCATTTTTTCTCATACAACTTCACAAAATTTAATATAATTAAAATTTGGAAAAAGTGATAGATGCCAAGTAACAAAAAAAAAGAAAATTGTTTTAAGAATGCTTTGAGGGTTCAAGTAATCTATAATACTCAAACGACACATTCTGTAGAAGACATAGCAGAGTAAAAACCCAGTGTAAAATATTTTACTTTACGTAGACATGGAAAAATATATATACATAAGTGTGAAATTGTTAGGGACAGGTATCTGACTGCTTTCTTATGTATGTGACAGTATTGAAAAGGACTCAGATCAATGCGTGTGTGTGTGTGTGTATATATATACACACACACATTATCACAATTCAATATTTATATATATATATATATATATATATATATATATATATATTTTCCATTTGTAAATGAGTTATTACACAACCTAGGTTTCTACCATGAGTGGTGTCTCCGGGCAATTTTCAATAACTGATTTTACTGTTTACCTTTTTTTCTTTTTTTTTTTTTTTTAAAAGAACGCTCACGTAACAGTAATTTTTTTTTTTTAATGCTCACATGGCAGGGAATTTTTGAACACACAATTTTTAAAATTACAAAATTATATATTTAAACTCCTTCAACTTCACTCTGATTTTTCTGTTTCAGTATAAACCATATTGGATAATACATTTAATAAATAAAAAAAATTGGCATCCCAGATTTATATCAATGAAAATTCAATTCAAGAAACAGTCAGTTCAAAATATACACCTGATGATTGCATAGTGCATGAAACTCCAAGCAGTGCTTTAGACATAGGATGATTATATATATATATATATATATATATTGAACTGTGATAACGCTAAGTGCCAAGATTGTTGTTTTTTTCTTGCTAGTCGCTAGAGCACTTTAGAGAGGGGTAGATTTCATATAAATGGTGACTACTTATGGCTTAAAAAATTCAATAAAATAGAAAAAATACTTTGGTTTATCCTCTTAATGATAACACACATTTTGACAATAAAACTTGTTTTTATTAAGTTTGGGGCCTTTCTTCATCATTCTATGCTGTTTTTATTCAGTGAAAAAGTGAAGGTACCTAGAATTTATGCATTATTTAATGAATATCTGATGGGAATAAAAAAAATACAAAACAACAAACACCACCAAATTTTTATTTGAACTGATTGATGTGCAAAGGAACCCTATAACTCCAGTTCCTCATGATATATGTATATATGTGTGTTTGTGCTGCTCCATTCCATTTGAAGAATACAAGAGCAGCGGCAGCAGCAGCAGCAGTGTGGTGCCATCAGCAGAACAGTGTCGGCTACAGTAGGAGTTAGTCCGTCAGTCCGTTTGAGGCTGGAAGCCTCTACAGAAGCGGTATTGTAAGTGTTTGAAAGAAAGAGAGCACACCCGGTCAACTCTTGCCTGTGGACAAAAATCCAACTTAAGCAAAGAAAATTGTCTGGTTAGTGCATACCATAATTCAAGAACAAGCAAACAAAACTTAAAATATAAGAGCAATCAGTTGGACACAAGTAAAAAAATGTTTTTAAGAATGGAATGAAGAGATAATTGACTGTATTGAGTAACGCTTAAATTGAATTCAATTAGAAAAAAAATATTTTCTAATTTTTTTTTTTTTTTTTGAAAAGAAATTTATGTTTGAAAGAAGAAATTCTTAAAGTGGATAGTTTGTGTTTAATTAAAGTCTGGAGATATAAACAAAAAAGGAAAAATAATTTTTGTAACTAAAAACATTTTCTTTTTTTTAAATAAAACAAGAAAAAAAAACAGCTACAATTTGCAAGAGCAAAGAAAAGAAAAAAAATTAAATCCTTAAAATTTGGAATGCAAAACTAGAAGAACACTTCCAGAAAGGTAAGTTAGTTTTTCATTTTTCAAAACTTTGTACAGCTTTTCGTTTTTGAAAATTTCAATTTTTTTTAGCACTTAGTTAATCATAACACGGAATATTTCAATTTTCTATAAATAACATTAACAAGCAAATACTTCCATAGAAATTAGAATTTTCTTGCTGATAATATTTACATTTATACCAATGTCTTCATCGCCATCATTATTATTATTATTATTATCATCATCATCATCATCATCATCCTGATGTTTTGGTTATTGTGCACTCTGACCTTTATCAGGTATCTGTTGATCCAGGTAACAAATTTCAAACTAAGCAATTTATTTATTTATTTAATAGATTGTTTTTGTTCTGCTGTCTATGTCTAAGGATATCTTGTTTTCTGGACAACTCAATCTTTGTTTGGCCAATGCCCGCTGAGTCTAAGTCTACACTACCCAGGCCAGAGATTGAACTCACAATTACAATGTCAACCAAATGTATGAACTGATGCTGGGTTATTCACATATAATTTTTATTATTTTTCCTGTATTTACATAAATATTTACAAAAAAAATGCTATAAATGCAATCATATTATGATGGCAATATTAATTAATAGAATTAATCAATCAATCAAAATGGAGGGTGCTGAAAAGTTCTCAACCCAACCAAGAAACCCTTTCAAAAGAAATTCTAATCGTTGGTCACAAAGTGGGTTAAGGGAACAACTTTTCAGCACGCTTCCTATAAAGTTTTCATATAATTTACTTTAAGTCATTAAACTGATTTCAAAACACATAAAAAGATATGTGTGTGTGTGTGTGTGTGTGTGTGTGTGTGTGTGTGTGTAGGGTTTGGCTGACTGTAATGTGTAGAATCTTTACTTCCTACTATTACAGTCAAATCACATACATCATTAAATCTCTACCTTGATTGGCCTCTTGAGCCATATACCAGGAGAACATTTTTTTAGATCCTTTTATGCATCTTTTGTTAAATATGACAGACAAGTAATATTTTTTTTATTTTCTTTGCACCCTTACAATAAAAAAAGAATTTTTAAAACAAAAAAGAATTTTAAGAACAAAAAATGATATAATTCCTTGCCAGTCATTTAAAATGCATTTACAGACACATACACACATAATTTATGTGTGCAAACACATATATATGTATAATTTGTATGCAAAAATATGCACACACACATACACACATATGTGTGTGTGTATGAATACACGCAAATATTGCACATATATACTAATGTACACAAATATGCACATATATACATAGATATATATGTATATATAATTTCTATAAAGAAGAAAAAACAGTGAAATCCCATGAATGTTTTGTTTAAAGTGTAGATTTATTGTCATTAATATTATTAATATTCAACTTTAGACACAAAACACGTGTAGCAACACAAATACCATTATGGACACTTAATATATCATACAAAAAGCAAGTAATATTAATAACAACAATAAATCTACACTTTAACCAAAATGTTCACGGCTTCTTGAACATTTTTCTTCTATACCAGTTTCTCTCGTTGGAACAACCCCTATTTCTGTTTTATATATATATATATATATAACTGCAAATTTATTTTTGAACATGTCTCAAAAAACCCACCAAGTATAAATGCAGAGAGGAAAAAAATGGTAACAATAAAAGAAATGAACTAAGGACTTGATCATTAGTCAAAGTACTAGTCAAAAGAAAAAAACCTCGAGATGAGGAACCTAACACGTAAGTGTTCAATACAATAGCAGAGCAAATAAATAAGAGCTCATATATATATATATATATATATATATATATATATATATATATACACACACACACACACACACACATACACACATTATATCAAAGATGATTTTATTTTGATTTTTAACTATGGATTGTATTATGCGTATATCTAGTTTATATATGTTGATAATACAAATATAATAGCATCATCCACATAAAACAGTTAAAATATGATAGAAGCATTATTAATAAAAAAAAGAAAATCTAATCAACTATGAACATGGCCACAATGTGCTGACCATATTTGGAAAATAAAATATTCCTATAACTCTAGTTACATACATAACACAATCCAGACATCCAGTTAAAAGTAAAAAATAGTATCATCCTTAATAATGGCTAAAGTGATAGCCAAATGCACTTGGACATACAAAACATTTAGACAATACCTACATAATTTATGTCCAGGAAAGAAAACTATAAGAACGCAACAAAAATTAAATAAAAAAAACTGACAGTATCTTGTCAGTCATTTTTAATGAAACTTGTATCCAAATACACTATATATATATATATATATATATATATATATATATATATATAATGAGAGAGAGATAAATGTCAATAAATGGCTAAGACATATGAATAGGCTGAAAAAATGTAAAGGTTATCTTGCATGGCACGGGTTAGAATAGAAATTGCACTGATCTTTTCAGCATGACTTTTCATAGTCAAGTATACTTTTTTCTTCGAGTAGAAAAGGTGAAATAAAATAAAGACAAAGAAGAAACTCATAATAAGTCTTTTACAATCTCAAACGTATTTCCAGCCATTTAGTTAAGATCAAATTGAAATAACTCTTCATTATTCATCAAATCAAATATAAGAATTTCAAACTTTTAAAACAACTTCTTTACAAGAAAGAAAAAAAAGGTCCTCCATAAATAGACTTTTTTTTAGACTATATATATTTTTTTTGCATGTTCATTATTTTTACATAATTTAATTTTCAGGCATGATTTTTTTCTTTTTTTTTGTGATGGTGTGAAGTTTTTTTGTTTTTTTTTCTTAACACAATGTTCAAGTCTGTGGGTTACAAAAAACAAATACAAATAAATTACATCTGGACATTGTTGTAGAGGGGTTTTTTTTTGGTGGGGGGGGGGGGGGGATTTGACCTGTACATTGTGTAAAAGAACAAAAAATGACTGGAACATTGTCATGAAGTGTGGGGGATTAAAATAAAAATCCAATCTGAACATAGTGAAAATAAAAAATAAAAAAATGTTCAGATTTGTTATCAACTGCCCTCCCAGCACCACCACCTTTATGACCAACATTGTCACAAAGGTGATGGTGTGGGGTAGATATCAAATCTGGACATATTTATTTAAGATTTTTTTTTTAAGTCTGCAGATGTTTTTTTGTTTTTTTTGCAATGGGGTCCTGAAAACTATAATTAGTATTCAAGTTGAGGCAAAACTTCAAGAATATTTAAAAGCTGAATTTCAAAATAACAAATGTAGATTACTGGAACTAAGCTTTGATTGGTGCTACACAATATTACTTCAAAAACCTTACAAACTTATGCACACTGACAATTAATCAGTCAACCCACAGTGTGGAAAAATCTTTAAAAATGTGCAAAAAATTTTATTTTCTTTATTTTATATATATTTCTTACCTTTGTCATAAGAAGTTTTTTATAATTTGACCATCAAAGAAAACTGAAAGGCTCCACTAAATTCTCAAAACATTGATTAATTGGTATTTGTGATTGAAATTTGTATCAAAATGCTTGTGTTCACAAATTAAAGGAAATTAAAGTCATTCATTTTATACTGCAAAGAAAAATATATTTTTGTTTGCATTATATATATATATATATATAGATACATATGCACACACACACACACACACACACACACACACACACATGTGATAAAAATAATAATAATAATGATAATATATGCGCATTAAACAAAGTGGGACATCAGGATTATTTTCCAAATATCATGATAAATTTTATTACATTTGATAGAATGTATATTATGCCCTACTGCCATTACCTTAGATAAATGAATAATTTCATTTTAATCGCAAAGAAAGACAGTAGAAAAAAAAAAAAGAAAAAAAAAAAATATGTATATATATATATATATATATATATATATATATATATATATATATATATATATTCTTTATGTGCTGTGTCCCTTCAGGACGTAGGTGATCATGAACTCCAACTTGGCTCTGTCCCTTGTTACTCTCAAAATTCTTCCTCTTGGCATCATTCCCGAACCCCACTCTGCCATCCACTTGCTCAATCTTATCAAGTAGGTCTCGCGCTGCTTTCCCCTGTCTCTCTTTTCCTCTAGCTGCCTTGAGAGTATTAAATTCTCCAGGCTCTCCTTCCTCATTACATGTCCCAGAAACCTCATCTGTCTCTTCTTTATATTAAGTATGAGTTTTCTCCTCGTTTCCATCCTCTCCAATACCTTGTTGTTGGTCACATGCTCAGTCCATGGTATCCTCACCATCCTTCTGTAAATCCGCATTTCTGCTGCCTCAAGTCTTTCCTTTATTCTTGAGGAGATTGTCCGACATCCACTTCCATACAGAAGGACAGGTATCACATAGCAATCCCACACTCTCCTCTTTGTTCCAATGAGATTTTTCTGTCTTTCAGTACTCTAGTTAGCTTTTGAAATGCCATGCCTGTGTGTCTCTGGATCTCAACATCACACTTTCCACCCTCTGTCAGCACGGTTCTCAAGTATTTAAATTTCTTTACTTTTTTTATTTTAGTTTCTTTGACCTGTAGTTGGCATTTTGGGGTGTTCTTTTTGCTGATGACTATACATTCAGTTTTCTTGAAGTTTATGCTTAGTCCTTTCTTCTCACTTTCTCTTGCTACCCTCTGTAGGAGGTCCTGCATTCTCCTTTCTGTGTCTGCTATCAGCACTGTAATGTGCATATCTTACATTGTTGAGATTGTGTCTGCCAATGACGAATCCTGGCAAGGGTTTTATTGATCTCAAAATTGTTTCACTGTATAAGCTGAATAGATCCAGTGAGAAAACACATCCTTGTCTAATGCTCCTTTCTATTTTTGTATACCTGCTGAATTCACTTTACTATCCGTCTGCAAGTGGTTTGCTGCTAATATATGTTCTTGATTATCCTAAGATCGTTTTCAAAAATGTTAAGGTGATCAACCATCTCTATCAAGTCTTGGTGGCGTACTTTGTCAGATGCCTTTGTGTAGTCTATAAAGCACAGATAGAGTTTCTTCTGCATTTCTATTGCTCTTTCTGATAGCATCCTGAGCATGAATATCGCATTCCTTGTTCTGGTATCTTTAACAAAGCCACACAGTTTTTCTCCTATTTGTGGACCAAGTCTACTGCATGCTCTGTTCATCTGAATCCAGATGATGAGTTTTGTTATGTGACTCATTAAGCTGATTCTTCAGTGGAGTTCACATTCCTTTGCACCTGGCTTCTTAGGTAGTGCTATAAAAATTGATCTGCTTAGGTCCTGTTGTAGATTTTGTTTATTTCTGTGAGCCAGCCTATGCCATAGTCTTCTAAAAGTGTCAACATCTCTATTACAATCCCATTGGTTCTTGCTGCTTTATTTCTGTTCAATTTGGCCATTGCCGATTTCACTTTGGTTTTTAACATTTCTGGTCCATCCATATTTTTTTGTATATTGTTGGCTGCTCTCCATTGTCATGGAAGAGATCAGCAATATATATATATTATTAATTATACTTTAGAACATTTAAAATCTACCAACTACTACAAAATAGTACAGTTTGTTTCGACATTGAAAGAACAATGTCTCATCAGGTAGTTAATAATGATTAATTTTATAGTAGTTGGTAGTTTGTACATGTTATAAAGTATAATAAATAATTATTGCTTTAATTTTATATTGAGTACTGTTTTAAATTAATGTTTTGAACGCTGCAATCATTTTCTTTGTTCCTTATTCATATATATATATATATATATATATATATAGTTATATAACTGGACATTGAAGTTAACACCCAAAAGTGATAGTCTGTTTCATGCTACCTGAAATCATCAGGCCATGTTTATATCAGTCAGTTAAGTGCCATACGTGATACACGCTTTGGCGATCATGTCTCAAAAGAGACATGACTGACTGGGCAGAAGATGTATCCTGCAGTAGGTTGCCATTGCTTTCTGCAGTAGACTGGCTGCCGACCAAGGCTAAAGAACCCAATCTATCCTATTATTTAACCCATAACTGGAAGGAAGAAACAGATTAATACCTTTCCCAAGGGTCTTTTTATACATAAGTGAATACAAGGAATCCAACTGAAATTTGAACTCGGCTCCCCAATTTATCATTCCAAGTCGAAATCCATTGCACCACAACGACATTCCATAACTTAACTGACTCGTGTTTATATAGCATACCTTAAAACACTCTCTCTCTAGAAATATATATATATAAACTTCATCACTTGATAAGACAGTATTGAAACAAAATGGCTACTTTTGTAGTGATATAACATATTTACGTTATAAATTCTAAATAAATAAATATATATATATATATATATATATATAAAGAGGTACTCTTATTTTTTATAAGGAAGCATACATAAAAATAATGAGAAAGAAAAGAAAGAAGAAAGAAAGAAAGAGGGAAAATATTAAGTGAAGTAATAATGCTCTCATACATTTAACGGCTGTTTCACTAAAATAGAAGACCTTGTCAATTTTTAATCTTTCATCTGAACCCGCTTACTTTGACCCCTATTCATACATTTCTTTAGTATTTCTTAACAGAGTTAGAGTGTTGTTGATATATTTTGTTGATGTTACTGGGCTCAACTATTTAATTATGCAATGGGGAAATTTCCATAGGTATTTTATAATCGTTAAACCTGCAAGGAACGTATTTTTAGAATTATGATACATCAGAAAACTCAAATATGAAAGTCACAAAATATTCGTAGATGCTGTGTATAGTCCTCATCATGTGGTACTTCAGGATCATTTACAAATATTGTTTATCAATTATCATTCATAATTCTCCTGCATTAAAAATCTTGGTACACTAAAGAATCCAATATTTGAATCCATTGAACCAACTAATCATTGCTAATAAAAGGAATGAAAATAGAATCAACTTTGTCTTTGTAACAGATTTTTTTAATGATTTCACTCCAAGCAAGGCAATAAAGCCACTAAGATTTGGGGGGGGGGGGGGTTAGTGCAATTGTCCCCAATGATTAATCCACAGATACCAGGCTACACAGAAAAAAAAAAAGTTTCCATTTTATTGACTATCATAGTCTGGTTTGCTGTATTTTGTTATGTGTGTAAATGACACCAAAACCTCCACAAGGTCCATGGAAAAACTTGCATGTCTTTCATGACACCGATCCATGGGGCAAAATAGTAAACGCAAAAAAATACAAGAAAAATAAAATGTTATTATAGAGCAAGAACAATTAATGACAGAAGATAATGATGTTGCATTTAAATTTTTGAAGATCAAAACTAACAGGGAATACAAGAAACTGAAAGAGGTTTCCGCAGGCAAAAAGCCGAAAAAGATTTCCATAAGTGAGAAACATGAAAGAAGAAACTGTTTGCATAGAACTTACATTTACATTGCACAATTTCAACTGTAAAATGACAAGACCTTGCTGCCATTCTTGTAGCATGCTTGAATTCTTTATTAGATTAATTAATAATCTTAAAATGCTATTTAAAATTTTTGATTAGCCATTAATTCATAGAATACATAAATGAATAAAGTCTTAATGAGAATACTAATTTGAGAAACTAGTACTCTTCTAAGAGTAGAGACTTGAAAAAAGGGACTTAACAGATGCCAACTTAACTTGAGTTGGCCTATTATAACTGTTCTTTCACTCCAAGCAAGGCAATAAAGCCACTAAGATGCGGGGAGGGGGGTTAGTGCAGTGGTCCCCAACCACTAAGCCACAGATACTGGGCTGCACAAAAAAAAAAAAAGCTTCCATTTTATTGCCTATCATAGTCTGGTTTATAGAATAAAGATCAGTCAGTCAGTTAAGTGCCATACGTGATACACGCTTGGGCGATCATGTCTCGAAAGAGACATGACTGACTGGGCAGAAGATTATCCCGCAGTAGATTGCCATTGCTTTCTGCGGTAAACTGGTTGCCGACCAAGGCTATAGAACCGAATCTGTCCTGCTATTTAACCCATAACTGGAAGGAAGAGATGGATTAATACCTTTCCCAAGGGTATTTGCGCGTAAGTGAATATAATGGATTCAACTGGAATTCGAACTCGACTCTCCGGTTTCTCGTTCCGAGCCGATATCCACTGTACCACAATGCACATCCGCAGATGTGCGTTGTGCTACAGATATTGTGTCTTTTATATCATAACTATTCATTCTTTAGTATTTCTTAACAGAATTAGAGACAAAATCTTTGAAAGGATATAGAAGAAATAACAAATAAAATGCTATAAGATTTTTTACATACATAGCTTTGTACATAGAAAATTAAAATACTCTAAACTAGGGCTATATAAAGTGTAAATTTAACTTGAGTCGGTGTCAATAAAGTTTTACCAACACTAACTACAGTGATCCCTTAATTGATTCCAACTCCACAGCCTTTATAATGTTCCTTGAAGTAGAACTTAACTTTTGCAAAATAAAAATTATGATCTAAAATTAGAATAAGACTATTAATGGCACCTACTATGAATCCATCATAAAATTCCAGAATAGAGAATTAATAAATTCTAAATACAGGGTGTCCACCTAAAAAATTACATCATTTTCTAGTTTAATAACATAGCCAATGCTCACTGAAGTGATGCCAATTTTTAACAAAATGTCTAAAACTAAGTTGACAGTGTGGACTTATCTACCAGGAAGATGGATTGTGAGTGACAGTAATAATGACAATATTCTGTCGAAATGGCCACCACATTCACCTGACTTACACCTTATGATTTTTTTTTCTATGGGGCTATGTGAAAAGACAGGTCTATATCCCCTCTCTTCCAAAAAGCCTAAAGGAACTTAAGCAGTGAATCACTGAGGTGCCAGAAAATGTTATCCAAGACATGCTACAGATTGTTTAGCAGGAGCTGGGCTACCAACTTGATATGTGCTGTGTCACAAGTAGTGAACATATTGAAACTTTGTGAAATCGATCATAAAATCCCTATGAATATCTTGTTTGAATTTTGATAAATCTTTTATTGTTTAGCATGAAGCCTAATTAATTTTGCCTGGGACACATAATTACTTAGATATTCATATCTGAAATTATGTCAATTTTTGGGGACACCCTGACTTTCTAATATCTCTGTGCATGAACAATATAAAAGGTGCAGCAGAAATACCATCCACATAATGGCAAGATATTAGTGGCAGTGGTGTTTCCTTCTGGGAACCTTATATGAGGGCTATTTCTGCCACTTATGTGCATTGTGGCGCATTAGATATCGGCTTGGAACAAGAAATCAGGGAACTGAGTTCAAATTCCAGCTGAATTTATTGCATTCACTTACGCGCAAATACCCTTGGGAAAGGTATTAATCCGTCTATTCCTTCCAGTTATGGGTTAAATAGCAGAAAAGATTGATTTCTATAGCCTTGGCTAGCAACCAGTCTACTGCAGAAAACAATGGCAACCTACTGAGGGATAATCTTCTGCCCAGTCAGTCATGTCTCTTTCGAGACATGATCGCCCAAGCGTGTATCATGTATGGCACTTAACTAATAGGAGATTAGTAAATTAAACACAGAACAGGCTGCACTAAGGGGTACTCTTGTCCAACATCACAAGATGTGAAAAAACCAAAACTGTTATGTTCTTATAATGTTCTTTAGACCTAAAACCATGTGAATGGCATCCAACACATTCAGAAATGCATAAACTAACCTGTATATATAGAACTGTTTTCTCCATTTAAAAAATGGCTCCAAGAAAATTAATCCTTTAGGTCTTAAAGACAATCCTTCATCAAATCATATAGACTGGCACTACAAAATCACAAAGAACTTCCCTAAATAACAAAAAAACAAAAAATGCTTCTTGAAAACTTCCAACAGCAGTAACAACTAAAATGGATAGCAGATATAACTAGAACAGAAAATAATAACAAAATCAAGATGTTAGCTGTCTACACTACCAAAAGCAAAAGGTTCGGAAAGAAATTCCCATCAATACTAGAAAACATAACAGTAGTGGATTTTAGAAGCCTATTTTCCTGAAAAACTGTGTTATGGTTAAGATTTTATAAATTTCAACTGATAGTAACGGTAAGTGTTCAATCAATGAACACATTGTGTTTCCTGTATAGAAACACAATTATTTTCACCATTATCATTTTACAAAATTCGAAACTTGTTTAAAAATAAAATTCAAGAATTTGTGTTAACAACATTTTTAATATTATTGCCCATGCTTATCTGCATGAAAATGATTAATTATATTTGTGCAATAATTTTTTTTTCTTGCATGAATTTCTGGCTGAAGAGTTATTATTTACATTTACATGTGCTCATCTTTGTTATTGTTTCAATGCTGTTTCGTCCATTGTGTTCTCTGACCTTCTTCAGGAATTTGTCAATTTGCATAATTTTTTACAAACTGAACCCTTTACTTTTTTTTTTTTTTTTCTAATCATATCACCCCAAGCAAGGCGGTGACGCCACTGATGCGCATGGGGCTACTTAAGAGTAAAATAATTTGGAAAAGAGAAAGCCGGAAACCACATCCTAAACAGGAAACAAGGGATGAGCCTCTTCACCTGTTCAAAAGACGTGGGTGGAGCGCGAACCAGGTGATAGTTAAGTCTATCTACTCCAATTAAACTTGATCTAGAAAAGCAAATTGTTCTCCGCGTTCTCCTGCTCATGTCTAGAGATATATATTTTTTTAATCATTTCATCCTAAGTAAAACAATAAAGCCACTAAGTTGAAGGGGTTACTGAGTTCAAAAGAATATATGCAAAAGAAAAACAGTATTAAGGAGCAAAAACAAGAAAAGAACAGGAATTTAGAAGACAGAAAATAACAAATGACATTGCAATGACTGGAGAAGACAGAAGAGAATTCTTGCCAGGTTCTGATTTAGTGCTGCTTAGTAATTGCTTCCCCTTTTTCAACTGAGGTTAAGTCTGTACCGCACTGACCAGGGATTGAACACACAATACCTATGCCATCAATTTTTTTTTTCTAAAAATAATTGTAAAATAATATATTTAAAATATTAATTGTAAAATAATACATCTAAAATAATAATATTAAAATAATATATCTAAAATATTAATTGTAAAATAATACATCTAAAATATTAATTGTAAAATAATACATAAAACTAAAATATTAATTGTAAAATAATACATCTAAAATAATAATCGTAAAATAATATATTTAAAATAATAATCGTAAAATAATATCTTTAAAATAATAATAGTAAAATAATATCTTTAAAATAATAATAGTAAAATAATATCTTTAAAATAATAATAGTAAAATAATATCTTTAAAATAATAATAGTAAAATAATATCTTTAAAATAATAATAGTAAAATAATAATTCTAAAATAATAATCGTAAAATAATGTATCTAAAATAATAATTGTAAAATAATGTATCTAAAATAATAATTGTAAAATAATGTATCTAAAATAATAATTGTAAAATAATGTATTTAAAATAATAATTGTAAAATAATATATCTAAAATAATAATCGTAAAATAATAATTGTAAAATAATATATCTAAAATAATAATATTAAAATAATATATCTAAAATAATAATAGTAATTGCTTCCCCTGTTCCAACTGAATTTATGTCTGTACTACACTGACCAGGGATTGAACACACAATTACTATGTTACCAAATTAATTTTGTTTTATTTCTAAAATAATAATGCAAAACATTCTCTCCTACATCTTTCTCATCTTTTTGTCACCACCTGATTTTCTCTCACTATAAACATCCACATAAGATGCACTCAGACTAATTCAGTGAACATTTACAGAGGTATAAATGTTTGGATAAAATTCAAGTAAACAATAATCAAAGGATGATCAATTAGACATGGAATTTTCTGGAATAAAAAAAAATCTATAATCATGAAAACCTCCATTTCAGATGCCAGATAAAGAGGAATGCAAAACAAAGATTGGTGGGATTGCTTAGACACTTCTCACATTCAAATAACAGAAAGAGAGGAGTTCTCTCGCAGTAAGATTGCCAGATACTGCCTATATTCAAATACTAGAAAAAGAGTTGTACTCTCTCATTGACATTGCTAGACATTTCTCATATTCAAATACCAGAAAGATATGAAAAATTTCAATTATATCACTCCTCTTCTTTTTCCAAGTACAGAAAGTCATTTCCTTCATAAATAATATCAAATACAGTCATCAAGTCACAAGGGTTCAAGTCCTCTAAGATGTAAATAATACTCATTAATGATAACCATAAGTGTTACTGGTTATATTAGCAATGAATTTGGTCTAAATAAAACGGCAAGTCATTTTCTTTGTTTTTTTTTACTGTGTATGACTTCTGAAATATCTAATTTTAAAAGAGAAAAAAAAATCAAATTAATTTAGGACACTACTTTTAGAAATTTTATGACTTATCTTAAAATTTCACGATAAAATTTTTTTAATTGTGTATAGAAAAAGGCTTATCTCCTCCTCTAATTATCAAAATAATTTGGCCAACATAATAAAATTTACAAATAAAAAATTTAAATAAAAATAAAAAGTCTTATTTTGGTAAATAGATAGCCGAGTAAAATTGTTTTTCACAGCTTGTCTAAAAAGGCTAAAGCAGCCATATAAGTTTTTGAAACAAAACCAGACCAAAATAGAATTGTTAGTCAGTCGTGAAAGTACATCTCAACTGAGTTTTGTTTTCAATATGTTCTTTAAAATACTGCATGTCTTCAATTATGTCTTGCAGAGCTGGTGACAATAGCAGCTTCTTAATAAAGTCAAATTGGCATCTCAAGGGAAGCCACGTCACGTCGATGATAGAGTCACCAAAGTCGAAATGCCAATTAAGTCACTTTCTCATCGACATGACATGACTTCCTCTATCTTTTTACAAATATTTTCATGGCAACTGCTCTGATGAGTTTTTTTTTCCCCCTGGTGCCCCATCCACATGAATTTAAGCATGCTACTAAATTGGCATCTAGGTCCCACTCTTTTACCAATGAAATAGTCAAATATAACCACCTCTTCTATTCATACAGTTTCTTCTTGCACTTTCCACCAGTGACACTCCCTTTTACTTGCTTCCGTGATATCTCCAATCTCCAAAATTTTAAATGCAACATCAATTGGAGCCTATCCATCTTTTATCCTTTCTTCAATACCCACTGTAAGCATTCTTTCCTCAACCCACTGTGTGCACTAGTAGCAGTCTTGCTTTCCTCGGAGTGAAATGATTAAAAAAAATTTTTAGAAACAATCTCATCCATCTGAATATAAAACCCTTTCATGGTTCCACAAAAAATATTCCCTGCTTTCAAAATAAATAAATAAATAAATTCATACTACTCCCTGGTCTCTGGTCTTTTTAACAGCAGTAGAAGTTTATCCTTTGTTTTCTGTTTAGGATTGGGTTTCCAGTTCCTTCTAAAGTCTACTTCCAACTCTATATTTCTAATGTCTCTGCCTGAGCTTTGAAATTTTATTTTCTAATTATTTTTTTTCAATAGTAATGATAATATTAATCATTTGCCTACAAAGGAACATTTGGTATTCATTGACCAAGCAGCCAATACTTTTTGTAGTTGAAATTTACAAAATCTATCTCTTAAAACAATTTTTTAGGAAAACAGGTTTCTCAAGACCAGTAGCTTTATCATTCTTTCCAGTATTGATGGAATCTTCTATTTAATGTGGTGTTAAATGCTAGCATCTTGATAATATCATTATTTTCTCTTCAAGTTGCATACGCTATCCATTTTAGTTGTTGCTACTGTTGGCAGTATTCAAGTGATCTGGTTTCTATCATTTTGTACAGTTCTTTGCTTGTAATTCTGTAGCAGCAGTCCACTTTCAAAGAAAGATTATATTTGCCAAAACCATCAGGCTTTACTAGCTCAAAACCTTTTTCCACTATTGATCTTAGGAAGCAGCTGGATGTAGTTGACACTTTAGATATTTCTGAATTGGTTCGGCACCATGTATGACTTCTATTTGAAAGCCTTGATCTGATAATGCTATTTTTAAGAAGATTACTTGAGTTTCCAGGTTGATATTTTGATTTTGTAGTAATTTGTAGTATTTGGCAAAACTACCTCTTGAATAACCTAGGTTGGCTTATCATCCAATTTACACTCTTCCCTGGTCTTTTGAAATGGTGGAGGGATTACCCTGTTATATTTATTAAGGCTAGATTTCCATTTCCTTCTAGTCTCTTCATTCTCTTTCACTCCTAGTAGACCCTTGCATCTTAGTGGTATTATTGTCTTGATAGGGGTGAGTTGATTAAAAACAAAGCAAAAAAAAAAAATAAACATCAACTTGTGTACTTCTTCTAAATAAATAAATGGCAAATTCTGTCTGACTGTCCACTATATAAATATGTACCTTTTTGGAATCACAATGATTTCTGAGATTGAAAATCTGTCCTTCATCTGGTGCTTGAGCCTCAAGCATCTCGATTTGTGTCCAGATGAGGAGGGAACAGTTAAAAATTAAAATCTTAAAATAACTGAAAAAAATTAAATTAGTGATTTTAAATTTTTTAAGAAGTTTAAAATTTTAAAATAACTGCAAAAAATTAGTGATTTAAATTTATATTGAATTTAAAGTAAAGCAAAACTTTTGTGAATTTAAAAATTTTTGTTTTAAATTCAGTTTAAAATATCTCCAAAACATTGAGAATTAAGGAAATCAATTTTATTTCTTCAAAATGCCAAGGAATCAGTTTGTTGTGTTGTGGCTTGTACCATGTGATATCTGGTTGCCCGGATGTATAAAAGACGATGTGCGCTTGGCATGGAAGGGTTGTCATTATCATGGACTTCATGAAGTAACACCTAATACTGCGAAAGACTGTAAATACTGTATATACCTTATGGCTGTAGCACTCTGGTAATAAAGTAGTTTATCTACATTTCACTGTGTATCTTTTCATTCCACGATACAACACAGTTTTAAAGTGAGAGATTTCATGATGTGAGATTTTGAAGTTCCAAAGTTTATGAATTGAAGAACTAAATTTCTGTCTGAATTAGAGCTTTGGTCCAAATCAGTGTTAAATTGATGTTTTGATATTCCATCATATGAACTGAAGAATTCAAAGTTATTTCTTCAAAATTATCATTGCAGTTTTCTAAGCAGGAACAAAGGTCCCTTTAGTTTTGAAATGATCTTTTATTCCAAGCCAATTTTTAATCTCTCTAAATTTATATATTATATTCAATTTAACATCACCATCTTTCGTTCCTTATTCACTCTATACATGTTTTTAACCCTACCACGTTTTGTCTTACTAAAATTGCTTTCCTAAGAGAATTACATTGGTTGGTTGGTTGGGTTTTATGGCATATCAACCTCTGTGGGTCATTTCATACCAAATCATTTGTTGTATCACATCTTTTTGACCCATTATCCCAAGATTATTTTTTTTGTAACATTTTTTGGATCAAATCAGTTTTTCTTAAATTATCCATTGGTTTGGGTCAAGTTACTTTAAAACATTCATTGCATTAAGTCTTGCTCTTTGCATCATATATATCTTTGGGTTTGGTTAGTGTTATATTTTCTTTTATAGATTTACATTTTCAGAACAGTATTACGGTTTGTTTTTGCAAATAGTTCTTTCAGACTGTTGGCATTGTAGTCACATTAGATGGTGTATCTGGTATGTTCTTAGAAGCAGACAATGCTTCAGTAGACAAAAAAATGATTGTCCTACAAAGAGAAAACAAGAGATTCCAGGTTGTCACCTGTGAGATCATGGGGGAGGGGCAACAAAGGAGAAACCAAGACTTACCTGGAAAAAAGAATTTATTCTCTGTGCTATCTTGTAAATAAAGAAAATCAGGAAAAGAAAAGATTGGGTCAACTTAAGTAAGTCTCTAAATATGGTAATTGTGGTCACAACCTTTCTTCCCCATAATAAAAAAAACGCCAATTTCAAGCACATTTAATCAGCTCTTTATGGTTGAAGACAGAAAAATAAGCTAAAATTTCTCTAAGAATTTCAGTCTAGCACCACATATGATTCACTCACACATGAATTTGGATATCACACTTTCTGATCCTTTTTGAATTCTCAGCTTCAAATTCTCACAATTTCAATTAGGGATTTCTAAATTTCTTGTTTTCCAAGCCAATTTTCGACATCTCCTTCTTTCCAAAATTATATATTCAATTTCTCTTTTCCAATCTATTCACTCTTACGTAGCCCCCTGCACACCAGTGGCCTTACTGCCTTGCTTGGGGTGATGTGATTAAAAAAAAAAAAAAACATAACCATCTTTCTTTCCTTCTCCATTCTCACCTCATACATGCTTTTTAACCCTATGACCTCCTGTCTTTATAAAATTGCTTTCTAAAAGACAATTATATTGTCACACAATATTCAATGCCATACAGAAGGATTGATATTACATAGCAGTTCAGTACTCTTTACTTTCTTTATAATTAAATTTTCCTGTTTCTTAGTACTTCGTTTAGCTTTCTTTTGATTTTTTGGTTACATTTTGTATCCTGTTAAAATACTTTCTAAATATTTAAACTTAATAAACAAGGCACAGTGTATAAAAATGTTGGTTGATGACTCCAAAAGTAACTTGACCCCAAACAGTTGCGAATTCAATCCCTGTCCACAACAGAGAGAACCAAAAACTTAGAGATTTATTAAGGGGAATTAGCTGAAACAGAAATATCCAAAGGTATGGAACATGCAAGTAGAACAATTCACCCCCATTGACTTAATAAAGTGTTAAAATTCCAACAGATATCAACTGAAGAAAGCTGGAGTGTAAAAAGGCTAAAACATTGTGGATATGGCAATAAAGATGAGGACAACAGTCCAAATAGTGTAAATAGTCACAGCACCTCATCTCAAAAATATACAGATGTTAATAAACAAATGTTAAACTTTTTTTTTTCAGGTGGGGGTTAATATTGTAGAAAGATTAATGCTTACAGTTTCTTGGTGTACACAGCTTATACTACAAAAATTAACATTTTTTTATGTCTTGGTTGGGTGATTATCTTTAAAAGAACAACTATAAATAAAAAGTAGATAGGTTTAACTATCATCCACTTCACCCTCAACCGGTCTTTTGAACAGGAATAGAGGTTCATCCCTTGTTTTTTGTTAAAGACTGGGTTTCCAGTTCTTTCCAAAGTCTTCTTATTCTCTTTCACAAATAGTAACCCTTTGCACCTTAGTGGAATTATTGCCTTGCTCAATTGAACTGACTAAAAGAAAAAAAAATGGAAGGAACCATTCTACTATATCTCCTAAAAAGTCAAGGCAATACAGAGATTCAATTTTCTAAATACCGGTTAGATATGGCACAAGGTCAAAAGTATGAGGTACCCAATGAGGATCAAACTTGCTCCTTAGTTGTAATACGAGACAAGCTTGCTAACCATTACACCAAGTTGAGGCAATATGGAGATATTAAAAAAATGAAGCTGTGAAAAATCATAATTGCTTATGTTCTGAGGAGACATGGTATTTTTTGTTTTTAAAAATGATATTTTTCAAATACATTCACAAGCATAAATAACAATAATTGGTTTTTCACTGTCTAATCATAGAGCTATACTGAACGGCAATTCTGAAAATAAACTTTCCTGAACACATTTACTAATTGATATTAATCAAAATTATTTTCTTTCAGTATTGATTTTATAAAAAAAAAGTAGAAATAAAAAAAAAGACTTCAGCATTCATATCCATTTATCTCCAGACACAAACTTCATCAAACAGAATCACAAAGTTCTTTCTACTCCTAATGCTTTTGTATTTACATTCTTAGCTAAAACTTTGTCAATTACTGAAATTAATATTTTTTTTTTTTAATCATATCACCCCAAGCAAGGCGATAACGCCACTGATGCACAGGGGGCTACGTAAGAGTAAAAAGATTGGAAAAGAGAAAGCCGGAAACCGCATCCTAAACAGGAAACAAGGGATGAGCCTCTTCACCTGTTCAATAGATGTGGGTGGAGTGTGAACCGGGCAATAGTTTAGTCTATCTACTCCAATTGAAAAATAAAAAAAAGAAAAGAGTGAGAAGATTGGAAAAGAGAAAACCGGAAACCACATCCTAAACAGGAAACAAGGGATGAACCTCTTTACCTGTTCAATAGACGTGGGTGAAGTGTGAACCGGGTAATAGTTTAGTCTATCTACTCAAATGACATAATGGAAAAATTTTCCGTAAGACACATGTTGTCCTTCCTTCCATACATGACTTAGAAGGCAGAAGATTTTCCTGCAGCAGATTGCCATTTTTTTTTATGGTAGACTGGTTGCCAACAAAGGCTATAGAACCCAATCTGTCTTGCTATTTAACCAATAGCTGAAGGGAAAAGAGATGGATTCATACCTTTCCTATGGTTAATTGTGTGTAAGTTAACGCAACTGGAATTTGAACTCAGCTCTTCAATTTGTCATTCCGAGCCAATACCCATTGCACCACAATGAGCCAATTTCATTTAGATTTCCATTTTTTTAATGTTTTCATCACTTTTGTTATTAAATATCCCACATTGTGAAAAAAGATCAAGAATGTTCAAACCGGATACAATTTTATTAATGATTAAAGTACTTTCTAAACGTTTTCGTCTTAGTTAATTATTTTACCTTTTAATTAATTAGTGCAGCATTTTTAAAATCAAAAATTGAGGTCAGTTTCATTAAGAGGAGCATTTTTTTTTTTTTTTTTTTTTTTTTTTTTAATCGTACCACCTTGAGCAAGGCGGTAACGCCACTGATGCACAGGGGGCTACGTAATAGTGAAAAGATTGGGAAAGAGAAAGCCGGAAACCACATCCTAAACAGGAAACAAGGGATGAGCCTCTTCACCTGTTCAATAGACGTGGGTGGAGTGTGAACCAGGCAATAGATGGATCTATCTACTCCAATTGGGGAAAAAAAAAAGACAAAGTGAGAAAATTGGAAAAGAGAAAGCCGGAAACCATGTTCTAAACAGGGAACAAGTGATGAGCCTCTTAACCTGTTCAATAGACGTTGGTGGAGTGTGAACCGGGCGATAGATAGATCTATCTACTCCAATTATTTAATGGGTTGTTTTGTAATTAATATCCGTAATATATATAGTCAGACAGTTAATTGCCACATGATACACATTTGGGCAATCATGACTCTTTCAAGACTTAACTGACTAGGCAGGAAATTTTCCTGCATTAGGATTCATTACTTTCTGTGGTAGCCTGGTTGCCAACCAAGGCTACAGAACCCAATCTGTCCTACTATTCAACCCATAGCTGGAGGGAGAAGAGATGGATTGATTCCTTTCCCAAGGGTATTTGAGTGAAAGTGAATGAAACGAATTTGACTCTAATTTGAACTCTGCTCTCTGAATTCTCATCCCAGCCAATATACATTACACTGTAATGAACATCTGTAATATATCCACATATCGCAAATGCAATAGGGGGCAAGGGGGCACAAAACTACATTTTTGTGATAACTTCATAATTGAAATAAATAATATTTATGGCCCACAGGTTCCTATTGCTTAGACCTTGCCCCATTATTCAACCTCAAGTGGAATCATTACATTTGAGTCAATCTTTTCACTCTTTTATTTATTTATTTTTTCTTCAATTGGAGTAGAGAGACTAATCTATCGCCCGGTTCACACTCCACCCACGTCTATTGAACAGGTGAAGAGGCTCATCCCTTGTTTCCTGTTTAGGATGTGGTTCCCGGCTTTCTCTTTTCCAATCTTTTCACTCTTTTATTTATTGTTTTTTCTTCAATTGGAGTAGATAGACTAATCTATCGCCCGGTTCACACTCCACCCACGTCTATTGAACAGGTGAAGAGGTTCATCCCTTGTTTCCTGTTTAGGATGTGGTTCCCGGCTTTCTCTTTTCCAATCTTTTCACTCTTTTATTTATTGTTTTTTCTTCAATTGGAGTAGATAGACTAATCTATCGCCCAGTTCACACTCCACCCACGTCTATTGAACAGGTGAAGAGGCTCATCCCTTGTTTCCTGTTTAGGATGTGGTTTCCAGTTTTCTCTTTTCCAGTCTTTTCACTCTTACGTAGCCCCCTGCGCATCAGTGGCGTTTTCGCCTTGCTTGGGGTGATATGATTAAAAAAAAAAAAAAAATAGCTAAATCCACTGCTAGGAAGGTTGGGTCACTGTGTCTGGCCAGGAAGTTTTTTCTGCCTGAATCCATCTTGCACATATACAAATCAACTATACATCCGTGTATAAACACAGCTGTCAACTCTGGTCAGACACCCCAGCTATTCATCTCAGTGTTCTCGACAGGCTCCAAAGAAGAATCTATAATGTGATAGGTCCTGACTTGGCAGCTCGACTCCAGCCACCTTCTCACCAGTGGGATGTGGCTTCCCTCTGTCTCTTCTACAAATATTTTCATGGCTTCTGCTCTGATGAACTTAACTCACTGGTGTCCCCACCACAAGAATTTACTCGTGCAACAAGGTCTCACCATTTTACAGTTAGATCAACCAAATGCAGCCAACAATTCTACTCCATTAGCTTCTTTTCTTGCACTTACCACCTGTGGAGCTCCCTTCTGTGTATACTTGCTTTCCTGACAGCTACAACCTCCAGGAATTTAAATGCAATGTCAATTCCAATCTCTTATCCACATCACCCTGTATATCTTTTTCTTTTCCTTTCTCTCTACCTTCACAACTCTCTTCACACCTGTGTTCCCATCCTTCTTTTGCACTTTCTCTAACATCCCCTGTAACTGGTTTGTTTTTCTCTTCACTCTCCTCTCCTGCCTAAATTTTTACTCTTATGTAGCCCCCTGCGCATCAATGGTGGTACCGCCTTGTTTCGAGTGAAATGATTAAAAAACAAAACTACAAATATTACTGTGACAATCTTCATGTTATTTCCATTTGTGGCAGATCACAAACCGTGTGAGTTATTTACATTAATTACACTGACTATTTTCCTCATCTCTGTTATTATCACAAAATGTTTCAACCAACTTTTCTTCCAGCCATCATCAGGTGTATGTCAGGAAATTTTTGACTGGATTTATTTAACCCACAGAGATAGGTTGTTCTTAGTCCACAAGGGTATCTCATCTAATTCTTATTTTGTCCTGCTCAGTGATTGCTCGTCCTGTCACCACTGAGTCTACATTTGTACTGCCTTTGTCAGAACGTCAATATTTTATTATTCAGCAGCAGATTTCTTTAACATTTATATAAATACAAGTATCACCCAAAAAGTAATTCTTGCTGTATTCACCCAGAACATCAGAGACAAGCACTGATGAAATGACAGTTGCTCCAGCCAATAATCCATGATTTTTGTTGTTAAACATATCAGTACAATGGCAGTTTGGCAAAATAGAATCTGACATGAAAGTGCACAAAAAGTACTTAACTCCCACCATATGAAAAAAAAATGTGTCTATTGTCATTTGACACTTTTTGAGTGTTTATGGAAACCAAACAATGGATGTGAGGCCAGTTAGGTGATGGTTAATGCATTTTTGCAGTGATATATCTGAAAAAGTGTGTTACCTTCATCAGTACAGATATCTTAGAAGTTCAAGATGCTAAAAATTTGCTCATTCTAAAAATGTTATTGAGCTTCACTATGCATGATCTATTTGCGATGGAGACTTTGAGGATGCCCTTCTAATAATAGACATCATAATATAAGTCTCTATCAATATTGCACCAAATTATTTTCCAGATCCCTTTTTTCATATAAGAGTAATAATTCCTCTTATCTCTTTACTTGTGTTTTGCAACATTCTCAAGTTCTTGCAAAAAAAAAAAAAAAAAACTATAGTAAATAAAAGGATTTTTGTTCATGTTTTGGGAAGTAGGTCAGGTGAAGAATTTCTTAACACCCACACATAACACCAGGATTTTTCAGCATCCAATACCGATTTCATCCCACCACCATCAAGATACCTGGATTTTTCTGTCTCCTCACCCCCATTACAATGACAACTGAATTTCTCTTGCTCTCCCCACCAACACAAAGACACCTGAATTTCTCTTGCACTACCACCACCACAAAGACACCAAGATTTTTCTGCCCCAACACCACCACCACCACCACCACCACCACCACAAAGACACCTGAATTTCTCTTGCTCCGCCACCACCACAACGACACTAAGATTTTTCTGCCTCGACACCACCACCACCACAAAGATACCTGGATTTTTCTGCCTCCCCACCCCCACTACAATGACAACTGAATTTCTCTTGCTCTCCCCACTACCACAAAGACACCTGAATTTCTCTTGCTCCGCCACCACCACCAAAGACACCAACATTTTTCTGCCCTGACACCACCACCACCACCACCACCACCACAAAGACACCTGAATTTCTCTTGCTCAGCCACCACCACAAAGACATCAAGATTTTTCTGCCCCAACACCAACACCACCACCACCACAAAGACACTAAGATTTTTCTGCCCTGACACCACCACCACCACAAAGATACCTGGATTTTTCTGCCTCCAATATTTCTCTCCCTACTTATCAAGATTTTTTTCTTTCACTTCTCAACTACTATGATACCAGAATTATTCAGCACTCCTCATACATAACAGCTATTTTTCAGCACACCCATGTACATCAGAATTTTCAGTTAACAGCAACAAAATTTTTCTGCATTCTATGACATCTTTGAATAACAACAATCATCACTGGAGTTTATGTCTACTACATCTAAATTACTTATCCTCTTGGACTTTTTTTTTTTTTGTCATTGCTATTTAAAATAAAAATACAAAAAGTAGGAAAACAGTAAAAGTGTCATCAATAAGCTGCCCTTACTTGGCAGTAAAGTTTAATCTATCTTCAGTTTTCCTTGCAGGCATATATAGGTTACAAAGATATGTCAATAAAAAAAAGTTATTTACATTTATTTTAAACAATTTTTTTTTTGTTTAAAACAAAGGTAAATGGACATAAGAGACTATTGTTGATACCGTATCAATTTCAGATAATCCTGTTTCAGATTATAAAATTCCTTCAATCTGGGCAAAGATGCATAAAAAAAATTTTTTTAAATATAAATGTTATTTTTCAGTTTTATTTACAATTCAAACGTCTCTCTTACTACAACTTTACAGACACAGTTTCATCTTTTATCATATATTATAAAAACCATGCGTAAAACTCAACTACTTTTTAAAAATTATTTAGTAATCTTCCAATTGCACTGCAGATTGCGTAATGATTATCAGTGAAGCAAAAGGAATTGACAAACTTGGAAAAAGAACAAATCTATATCTTCTGCTCCCAACTATAGGTTAAATAACAAAGTAGATTCGACTTACTAGAGAGTGACAATCAGCCTAGAAACACTAATCTGAATTAAAAGAAACTGAAACCCAGTCTACTATCTTTTGAAAGAAAAGTCAAGGTAATGCACAGTTTATAGATAAAATGAATTTTTGAAGGGCTATGATCACCTAATCTTGAAGGAGCATGGCATTAAAAACTAAAAAAAACAAATAAAGAAATGCGTCTAAGGAATGCTATCAACAGCTATATCAATACCTCCAGTGCCACAGATATATACAGACCAACAATACAAGAGGGTAGTTCCAGAAAAAGCCTGTTATAATCTGCACAATGTGCAGGGGACAACAGTCAGTTAAGTGATATACGTGATACACACTTGGGTGATCATGTCTCGATAATCTTCTGCTGGATAATCTTCTGACTGGGCAAAAGATTATCCAGCAGTAGGTTGCCATTACTTTCTGCAATAGATTGTTTGCCAACCAAGGCTATAGAACCCAATCTATCCTATTATTTAAGCCATAGCTGGAGGGAAAAGACAGATTAATACCTTTCCCAATAGTATTTGCACATAAGTGAATGCAGGGAATTCAACTCGATTTCTCATTCCAAGCCATTATCCACTGCACCACAACGCAACAAGACAAAAAACAAATTTCAAAACTGTAAAAAAAAAATCAAGCAAACAAATGTATGTACATCTTTGAATGCAGTTTCTGCATCTCTACTGCAACAGAATGTCTTTGATTTAAAAAAAAAATTATGAAGATGCTTGAAAAAGTGGTAGTCAGTGGGCTCAGGGGAATAAGGCGGATGTGGCAAAATTTTGTACCCAAATCTTTTTGCAGCGTCATCCTAGCAAGGACTTACGGCCTATCATGTTGAATACACCAGTTCTCACTCGATCACCAAAGTTAAGCAACATTGAGCCTGGTCAGTACTTAGATGAGTGACCGCTTGGGAATACCAGGTGCTGTAAGCGTTTAGTGATGGATGTGCGTTGTAGTGCAGTGGATATCAGCTCAAAGAGAAATCAGTGAGCCGAGTTTTAATTCCAGTTGAATACCCTGCATTCACTAAAGCTCTAATACCCTTAATCCGTCCCTTCCCTCCAGTTATGGGTTAAATAACAAGAGTAAGACTTGAGGACCCTGCCCTTAAAAACAAATCTCAATGAAACTTGATACTCAGAAAGAAAATGTATTACTAGACACAAAACTTATATAAAAAAACAACAATAAATTGTTGAAAGAAAAAGGTATTACCAGCAATAAATAAATAAAATTTAGTTGGCAATAAATGACCCGCTGAGGTTGATTTGCCATAAAAACAAAACCAACCAACAATCATCCTAGCAATATTCGACTGAGCATCAGTATGAAGCAGAATTGGATTTTGTCAATTAACCAGTGCTGGTAACATTTTGTTTAACAGAATGTGCATTGCATCCAGTTGCTGTCAGTAAACTTCAGCAGTGATGCACTGGTTCAAATTCCAGAAAATTGCAATGGATAATTGAAATGGCAAACAACCGGACATTCACCACAATTTTCTGTTGGTGGAATTTCAATTTCGAAAAGTGTTTGGGTCCTTCGTTGTGATCAAACCATTGAGCTGATCATTGATCCATCAAGATATTGTTTATTCAAATTTCTCAGATGAAACACATTTCAAAAATGTTGAACTTTCACCAAGTTCTGCAGAATATATATATATATATATATATATATATATATCGAGTTTCTTCAGTTTGCCAATTTTCTTGAGATGGTCCAATATTGTTGAAATGTTGACACCCATTTTGATTGTCAATGAACATCATCTAACATCTTGATCTTCAAGACTTGTATTCCCACTGAGGAAATACAGAAACCAGCACCACACTGTGTGATCAGAAGAAATTCCTTCACCCTAAGCTCTGTTAATGTTGATAGCAGTTTGAGAAGCATTATGACAAAGATTGAACTAATGCAAAAAAACATAGACTTAACTATCGCCCGGTTCACACTCCACCCATGTCTTTTGAACAGGTGAAGAGGCTCATCCCTTGTTTCCTGTTCAGGATGTGGTTCCCGGCTTTCTCCTTTCCAATCATTCTACTCTTAAGTAGCCCCATGCACATCAGTGGTGTCACCGCCTTGCTTGGGGTGATATGATTAAAAAAAAAATATCTCTTTTCCTGTACTAGGACAGCTGTGTACTAGACAATTGCATCCCTAGACAAATGCATCCCTGGATAATTGCACACTTCAGATAATTTCTTGAAGCCTTGAAAGGAAAGTACCATAAATTTTGAAAAAAGAATCGGGAATAAAAGGAATTAAATAAAATAAAATAAAAAAATAAAAGTTTTTGTTATAAATGCAATGACAGTTTAAAAGTGTTTAAAAAAATATTTCAAAAATTGAAAATTATTGTAGTTTCACAAATTAATCAAATTTATAAATAGTGTGATAGACTAAACTATCGCCCGGTTCACACTCCACCCACATCTATTGAACAGGTGAAGAGGCTCATCCCTTGTTTCCTGTTTAGGATGTGGTTTCCGGTTTTCTCTTTTCTAATCTTCTCACTCTTATGTAGCCCCCTGCACATCAGTGGCGTTACCGCCTTGCTGGGGGTGATATAATTAAAAAAAAAAAAAAAACTCTTCTTTTAAGAAATTTATCGTATTTTCATGAGTATACTTATCTAATACTGCCATGATTCTCTTTTTTGCAGTTTTATTTTTGATAACAGAGTTGTTATGTTAACTATCTTGTTTTTTTTAGAATAATTAAAAGTTATCTATATTTCTGAGATGAGGTAATATTTACACTATTTACATCATTTGGATTGTTGTTCTCATCTTTGTTGCCATTTGTACGATGTTTCAGCTGTTGTACACTCTGGCCTTCTTTAGGTGCGAGTGATTGTAATAAAGGGTTCGGTTCGAAATTCCTAGCACCTGAAGAAACATACAACAGCCGAAACGTCATACAAATGGCAACAAAGATGAAGACAGTAGTCCAAATAAAGTAAATAGTGTAAATTAAAAGTTGGAATTAGCACCTCTTAAGAAAATATGGTAACTTCAAAAAATTACCAGAGGTACACAATTATCCAGGGACACAAATGTCTGAATCACAAATGTTAGTCCACCTTCTTTTCCTATGTTCAAAACGAAGGGTTGATAATGTTTTAAGTTAAATTCTGAAAGCAACATATATTAATAAACAAAGAGGAAACTTTAATCATTAGGAGCAATATATTTTTGTGCAACTATCATAATAATATGTTGGAACGCAATTAAAAGGTTTATTCTAAAATTGGGCATTATTTTCAAATCAACCTAATACTATTTTCTAGTGGGCTGGGTGGTTAACATTAATTTTCTGACCATGAGACCCAGGTTCGAATCTCATAATGGTTGCTTTATCAGGAAGGCGTCTTTTTGATCTTATTGGTCTGGAAGAGGTGATGCCAGCATATGGCACCTTTGTAAAGTGCCTGAAAACCATACAATAGGCTGACCCAAGCCTTGTGATGGAAATTAGATAGATGGCTCCCTTGGAAGAAATCACTTCTATTTTCTTTAAAACTTCTTGTAACTCACATGTTTATTCTCAGCATTCTTCTATATAACATTTTTTCTTTTGCCCCAGAATTCTTCTCCATCTGTGAGATGATCCAGCATTCACTGCCATATAAGCAGACCAATATTACATAACAATTTAGTACTTTTCTTTGATTCCAATGAAATTTTTGTTTCTTAATATTTTGCTTAGCTTTTGAAAGGCATCTTCCACTATTCTAATTTGCTGATGGATTATCGCATTTTTGTCTTGTTAAAACACTTCCTAGATATTTAAATTTATTTACTTGATTTCGGTACCTCTAACTTGTAATTTGCATTTTAGTTGATTGCTAGCAACTATATATGTTTCCGATCTTCTTACAATTGATGTGTAGTCCTTTTTTCTTGCTTTCTTTTACTACCTTCTGGAGGATTTCCTTTAGCTGTCTTTCTTTCTCTGCTATTAACACTGTGTCATCTGCATAGTTAATATTGTGCCCAATAATCATGAATCCTGGTCAGACTTCTAATTCTCTCAAGATCCAGATGATGTTAGAATCGAATAAAGGAATGATTCTCAACCATCTTTTTTACCAATTGACCACTTTTAATCTTAATTACTTTTTGATGGACCCCCATGACCATTCAATAAAAAAAGCTTATCTTATTTTTTTTTACTAATAGATAAGTTTAGAAATTGTATTATAGAAATAGTAAATGTTTGTTTTATTTTGAAGTAAAACTAATTCAATAAAAATAAACTTGTACTTAGGAAATGTATTTTATGAAACATTGTCCTGGGTATGACAATAAACTGCATCTGACAGCAAGACCTCTGATTGGGAGATTTTGAGGAATGTAGAACCACCTCTTAATTTGCTGTTGTTCCTAGGTCCACCATGACCCAGGGTGGTAGTACCTGTTAAGGTCCCAGCTATGGGTAAATAGTTTATTCCCAAACTAGGCAAAGGTTCAGTGCCTGCTCAACCCCCACCAACCTCAGGGTTACAAGCTGCCATAACTTGGGCAGCAGAGCCATACAGCAGTCATCAACAGACTTGTGGCTTGAAGTTTTCAGCATTCAGGAGATGATCTTTTTATGAAGATATTGCCCATGTGTAGAAGCAGTGGAGCTCTCAGACATTGTTAACATCTAAGATGTCAGCCAATACAGTCAATTCCATTAAAATTTTTTGTTCCACCAGGCTCACCAACAGATCCTGGAGAGGCTGGTCGGCCCAAAATGTCATGGAAAGAGTTTATGGAACATGCCCATAGGGAGTGGAAGCTCTCTGCAGTCAACCCTCATGACAGATACACTTGGAGATCTGGAGTGAGATCTGCTATGTGTGCAGCTAGCCAGCTACCTGGAAGGAGGCCTATTCGTGTGGATGATGGTTCTGCACATGCATGATAATAAAAATATCCACTACAGAAGAAAGATTTACATACATTAGTAAAATAACTTGTAATAAACCATTTTAAAATACGTGAGTAATGTGTTCCAACCCTCAACAAATACCTTGACATCTGTTATTCTTATTTACTGTATTATTATCACCATTTTAGCTTTCATATTTTTCAAAAGGTGGTATGCATCAGAAAAAAACCAAATTCCAAATTTAATACTTGTCTATATTTCTGAGTATTTACATTATTCAGACTATTGTCCTCATCTATGTTGCCATTTGTACGACATTTCGGCCATTGTACACTCCGGCCTTCTTCAGGTGCTAGGAATTTTAAACCAAACCCTTTATTACAAACACTGGGGTATATGAACTCCATTCCTTGCATAGTAATGCCTCAATTGAAAGTCATGAGTTATCTCTCTCTAAACCTACAAGTTACTTGTAAGTGTACAACAGCCGAAACATCATACAAATGGCAACATAGATGAGGAAAATAGTACGAATAATGTAAATACTGTTCCAAATTTAAGTTTCGAATTTTTATTAAAAAAAGAATTACTCAATTACTTTTTTGTTACTTTGTTTCAAGTTGGAAAAACTAATAAATTTTTAAATTGCAGCAAAAGTAATATCAGTTTTTTGGAACTAATACTTTTAATATCTCTCACCTAGCCACACACACACACACACATATGTGTGTGTGTGTGTGTGTGTGTGTACACTACTGGCCATAATTATTAGGCTACCCCAGTGTTTTAAAAAAATTATGTATTTCATTCTATTTTTTAGTATTTACTGCCAAGTGAATAATGGTATATAAAAATATAATGGTTCTTTTGTTAATACTGCACAATAACTTGTGCATCAAATGAATTTATAAATATTTGATAATTACCTATATTGCAGTTTCATCAATGAAAGAATGAAGAAAATTTTGGGTGATTCAGACAAGTTCATTTTTGCTTCCTTGTCATGTAAAATTTTGCAAAGTAATAATAACAAAAGAACCATTCTATTTTCAGTTAGACTTATCCAATTGACAAATACTAAAAATATTATGAAATACATCATTTTCTTTAAAAAAAAAACTGGGGTGGTCTAATAATGATGGCTGGTAGTGTATACATAGGCCCTCAGTGTGAGTAGTTTTTCCAGAAATTATCCCTTATGCTGAAGAGGTTAATACTGTCATTCCTTCCTTTATATATAACCCTTATATAATCTACATATTAAATTAATTCCATTATTAATATTTGATTTTTTAAAATATTTTATATTAATTAATGTATATTAATATAAAAAGAAAATCCACTACAAATTGCTACAATCCGACTGCATGGAAATGGGTGGGCATGTCATATTGAGATTGGGTACTGTAGATTTCTGGGACAACCAATTGTTTTCTTTCTTTTGAGGGTAAGCATCACTGGCCAGAGCCTGAAGTATGCTTCACATCATCTCTAGAACATGGTTCAACAGGTATTGGGTTGCATCACATCAAAATAAACAAAATTGATTGAAGTGTGCTTGCAATATAATGCTACTTCAAATGTGAAACACGTTTACCTTTCAATCTACATCATTGATAATGGTCAAGTGTGTTGTGTATTGGTTAACCATCAGAAGCAAACACTTTCAACACAGCATTGAAAATCTGACTTGCAGTTATATGAAAATCACAAGCGATGAGCTTAGATCACTGGTGCCGCCTAAGCACGAATTTACATGAGATACTAGATTAGCAACTAGGTCCCACCCTTTTACAGTTAAACAAATAAGATGTAACCATAAATTCTACTCCAACAGCTTCTTTTCTCGCGCTTCCCGCCTGTGGAACTCCCTTCCACAAGTCTGCTTTCCCGACAGTTACAATCTCCAGGTGTTTAAATGTAGGGTCAATAGATACCTCCTATCACACTAACTCCTAACTATTCTCACAACACTCTCATCTACCCAACCCTCATTCTCGGTATCCTCACCCGCCTATCACCCACCCTCTGTTATTTCCTATATTTAATCAGCCTTTCTCCACTCTACGTAGCCCCCTGCACAGTAGTGGCAGTGGCATGCCTTGCTCGGGGTGAAACGCTTATAAAAAAAAAAAAAAAAAAAAAAAAAAAAGATGAACACTTCAACACAAAAAAAACAATACCTCCTCTAATGGCAAAAGTTGCTGTTGGCACCAGGTTTGGCATTAGCATCTTAGCCACCAAAATTGTCACCTACCATGGCTGGCAGCTGACAAGGGTAGGGCTTCACACATGCTTTCACACCTTGTATGTAGAAACCAGTGTAGATTACTGTAGAAATCCCAATTTTCAGTGTTAACAACCATTCTGAAGTGAAATTGCTCTATGGACCCTCTAAAATATTACCATGAACACCCAATCTGTTATGTATTTTGTGTGGACCTCCCGTAATGTTACATGGACTCTGGAGTCCATATAGCTCCTGGTTGAGAACCACTGGAATAAACAGTGTTGAAAAAGAACAGCTTGATAATTTTCAGGAAAAGGAACAAGAAGAGAAAACCGAGGGGAATTGATTTTAAAGTTGAGTCATTTTGAATAAGAGAGTATGTGATTATCAACAATTTATGATCAACTGGGAGAGTGAAGAAAGGATTTTTTTTTTTTTGCAGTAATTGAAATAATGAAAGGGAATTCTTTTTCTATAGATCCTACAGTGAATAATATTGCAAAGAACAAAACTTGAATTGAAAAGACAAATTTAAAAAATAAAATGAAGTAGAAATAAAACTAGGACAAAGATGAAATAATTTCCAGTAGTTTATTTCACTGATCCCTTGTTCCCTGTTTAGGATGTGGTTTCCGGCTTTCTCTTTTCCAAATCTTTTCACTCCTTTCTTTTTTATTTTTTTTCAATTGGAGTAGATAGACTAAACTATCGCCTGGTTCACACTCCACCCTCATCTATTGAACAGGTGAAGAGGCTCATCCCTTGTTCCCTGTTCAAAATGTGGTTTCTGGATTTCTCTTTTCCAAATCTTTTCACTCTTACATAGCCCCCTGCACGCCAGTGGCGTTACCGCCTTGCTTGGGGTGATATGATTAAAAAAAAAAAAAATCCAATAATTAAAATGCGATGAAGATATTATTTATTATTTTGATTTTTAATCCTCTATTCAGTGTACTGAGAAGAGAAAGGACACTTATATTCAGAATCAGAAAGAAACAGTTAAAATTTCTAGGACATATGAGGACAGAGGGCTTGGGGAATTTCATATTCACAGGAAATATTAAGGGCAAAAGTTACAGGGGAAAGCAGTAGACCACCTACCTGACAAGCTTGTGCAAATGGATTGAAAAATATAAATTATAAATATACTATTTACATTGTTCGGACTGTTGTCCTCATTTTTGTTACCATATTCACCTTCAGTATCTGTCTAAATTTCTAAGATGAGGTATTGTGATTATTCACACTATTTACATTGTTCGGACTGTTGTCCTCATTTTTGTTACCATATTCACCTTCAATATCTGTCTATATTTCTGAGATGAGGCATTGTAATTATTCACACTATTTACATTGTTCGGACTTTTGTCCTCATCTTTGTTACCATATTCATCTTCAATATCTGTCTATATTTCTGAGATGAGGTATTGTAATTATTTATACTATTTACATTGTTCAGACTGTTGTCCTCATTTTTGTTACCATATTCACCTTCAATATCTGTCTATATTTCTGAGATGAGGTATTGTAATTATTCACACTATTTACATTGTTCAGACTTTTTTCCTCATCTTTGTTACCATATTCATCTTCAATATCTGTCTATATTTCTGAGATGAGGTATTGTAATTATTTATACTATTTACATTGTTCAGACTGTTGTCCTCATCTTTGTTACCATATTCACCTTCAATATCTGTCTATATTTCTGAGATGAGGTATTGTAATTATTCACACTATTTACATTGTTCAGACTGTTGTCCTCATCTTTGTTCCCATATTCCCAACATTTCCCCCTTTAACTCAACTCTCCAAGATCTTGTTCCCCACTGTTGGTACTGAACTGTTGCCAGATACTGAAATCACAGCTCAAGTTGCTAAATCCAACCAATGCTTTTATCCACTTGAGGACATCAGTGTATGAATTTTTGGAACTTATAAACCTAATGTCCCAGTAACCATTTTTTACCAGAGTTCAATACCTGTAACATGCTTATTAAATGAATATAATGGATCAAGCTGTTATACATTACACCACCTGTACATTCAAGCTTACAGCACCTGGTATTCCCAAGCAGTCATCAATCTTGACTTCTGTGATCATACAAGAACACGTGTCTCATCATAATATGGACATAAGCCTGTCAAGAATATGAAGTTAGACACAAAAATTGTATATTTTTTTTTTTTTTTATAAGCGTTTCACCCCGAGCAAGGCATGTCACTGCCACTACTGCGCAGGGAGCTACGTAGAGTGGAGAAAGGCTGATTAAATATAGGAAATGTCAGAGGCTGGGTGATAGGTGGGTAAGGATACTGAGAATGAGGGTTGGGTAGATGAGAGTGTTCTGAGAATAGTTGGGAGTTAGTGTGATAGGAGGTGTCTATTGACCCTACATTTAAACACCTGGAGATTGTAACTGTCGGGAAAGCAGACTTGTGGAAGGGAGTTCCACAGGCAGGAAGCGCAAGAAAAGAAGCTGTTGGAGTAGAATTTACGGTTACATTTTATTTGTTTAACTGTAAAAGGGTGGGACCTAGTATAATAATAGATATCTAAAGATAGCAAGGTCAGAGGGTACAAGCCCCTGATGAAGACCAAGGGGCCACTATGACTGAAATGTTATAACAATACCATATATCATATATGCATAAGATATTCCTAGACATGGTCAATAGAATGGGAACAATTTACTCCCACAGATTAAAAGGTTCAGTTCAAAATTCCCTGAAGGTTACCTAAATTGATAAGCCCCTGATAAAGATCAGAGGCCACCATAGTTGAAAACAATACCAAAGATGAGGACAACAGTCAACATGCAAATAACGTAAATATTTGAATTTACTAAATCTGCTTTGCTATTTCAATTATGTTATCATGAATGTGAATGATAAATTTTTGACAGATATCATATCCTATTATAATCGTGCTTGCTCCCTCCCTTCATTAGTTTGCACGGCCATTACACCCTGCCAATATGTCATAAATAATGGAGTATTTCTTTTTTGGTCACATGGAAAAAGGGGATAGACAGAGACACGACTGAAAGATGAAATGTCGTTTATCCACTCATAAGTAGATACTACATATTGATCCCATCCAAAAGGCCAAGAAGGAAGACCAACCACAACAAAAGTGCCATTTTCTTTAGACATACAAATGACAGAATCCAACTAGGGTAATTGCCAAAAATCTAGTTATAAATAAAATAACATCATCATTAAAACATAGTCTGATAAATTATTTTAAAATTATTATTAAGAGAAATGTTCACTCCCGCTATTCATCTCAAGGTTATTGGCAAAATCCAAAGATCCTTCAATCTAATCAATCCTGATTTAACATCTTGACTTCAGTCACTTTCTCACCAACATAACATGGATTCCCTCTGTTTTTCTGCAAATATTTTTATGGAAACTGCTCTGACAAGCTTTTTTGCCTGGTGCCCCAACCACATGAATTTATGTGCTACTAGATTGGCATCTAGGTCACACCCTTTTACCATTGAAACAGTTAAATGTAACCACCTCCTCTACTCTAACAGTTTCTTTTCTCGTACTTCCCACCTGTGGAAATCTCTTCCTTTTACTTGCTTCCTTGATAGCTACAATCTCCAAAAATTTAAATGCAACATCAACTGCTTTCTTCCATTTTACTGAATCCTGTTCATCTTTTATCAGTTTTTTTCTCTCACTGTAGCCCCTTGTGCACTAGAGGTAAAATGATTTTTTAAAAAATAAAAATAAAAAAAGACAGACATTTGGCTAGTATAAATTAATTTGCTCAGCTTTATATAAACTCTAAGTTGCTATAAAAACATTCTGAGAGAGAACATATTTTAATATGATGTCTGACGCTTTTATTACATTTAAAAATATCTTCATCTTATAAAGAAGTGATAAGTTAAAATTAAATTCTGTCTGTATTACGGTCCAGAGATTTTGTCCGTTTCTGCATTAAAAGAAAGAAATACTAAAGCCTTTGGTATTTTTACAAGACTGTCAATATCTACAACTGTTATTTAATCTATTTATTTCAAGAAATCAAAAACTGCATCTAGAGAATGTGCATTCAAGTGTAGGCGACATGTTTCAGATGAGTTTTATAAAAATCAATTCTATTAAATATGAGGGTAATTACCTACAGACCTAAGTTGATAGAGAAGTATAAAGTCTGAAAAATTGATTGATTGTTCTGTTTTAACTGTCAGTTATTAATGCCAAAAAGATTGTTTCTGAAATATATGGTTTGAAATCATTCCTTTGGTTGATTGATTTGTTTTTACAGCTTATCAACCTCTTGCAGGTTATTTAAAGCCAGAAAATATTTTTTTAAATATGTGGCTTGAAAACAATCCTTTGGTTAATTTATTTTTTTAAAATCAAATTCACCTCATGTAAGGCAATAAAGCCACTAAGACACTCAGTGTGAAAGAACAATAAAAGTGTAGATAATGAATGATATTGCATGACAGATCGGTTTGTATGGCTTATCAACCTTTGGCAGGTTATGAAAAGTCAGAAAATATTTCAGATTATAAGAACTTTTTAAAAATAGTAATCATATCCTGATACACATCCTAGTAACCCATTATTAACCCATAGCTAGAGGGAGAAGAGGTGGATTCATACATTTCACAAGAGTATTTGCATATAAATGAATATAATGAACCTGACTAGAATTAGAACTATGTTCTCCGATTTTCAATTCCTAGCCATCATCTATTATACCATCCATGCATCCAAGCTTACAGTACTTGGTATTCCCAAGTAATCACCCATCTACATACTGACCAGGCTCAATGTTGCTTAATTTCACTGATCGCATCAAGTTATTTTTGTTTTTCTAATCAGATCACCCCAAGCAAGGCGGTGACGCCACTGATGCGCATGGGGCTACTTAAGAGTAAAATAATTTGGAAAAGAGAAAGCCGGAAACCACATCCTAAACAGGAAACAAGGGATGAGCCTCTTCACCTGTTCAAAAGACGTGGGTGGAGTGTGAACCGGGCGATAGTTAAGTCTATCTACTCCAATAATCTTGGTTGCAGTTTCTGGAGAGAACCAATAATTTCACATGACCAATAGTTTGAACAACACTAGCACAGATAACCCCTCAGTCATAATGATTAAAGCTAGCACAACCATTGACGGCTTCCAAGCAGTTTCATTTATGAGATTTTATTATGCAACTCAAGAGTTGTTTATCATATTTTAAATAAATAAATATAGAAATATTGTGATTCGCATTTTTTTTATTTCAAGGGAAATAAAGACTGCCATGGGTCATAAGAAAGCTATAGATGTAAAACAGAAACAAGATATTGTAAAGTAAGCGTTAGAAATATTCTAGAATTATTTAGGAATAAAAATGTATCTTGCATTTAGTTCGTTTGCATAATAAAACCTGACACTTCCCAAACAAATTATCAACATTTTTAATAAGAACATCTGCTTTTATTAGAAATATTTACAATAACTTATTTGGTAGTGTGATAATTTATTATTTAACTTGAGAGTTATTTATCCCATTGAAAATAAACTGTATAGTTATTGGTATTCTAGGATTTCATCTAGAGAAAATTTGCTATGGGTCAGAAGAAAGATATAACTTCAAAAACAAAACCAGATATTATATTTAAAGCTATAAGTTCTTCAAGTAGGCTAGAAGAGACTCTACTTTTATCTATTGAACAGGTGAAGACGCTCATCCCTTGTTTCCTGTTTAGGATGCGGTTTCCGGTTTTCCCTGCACATCAGTGGCGTTACCGCCTTGCTCGGGGTGATATGATTAAAAAAAAACAAAAAAAAAAACAAATATATTTTGGCTCTAACGGACAATTTAATTACAGGATTTTTTTTTCCATATTATCAATCAAGTTGATGGTACTTAAAATTCACAAAACATTGTTGAAATAGTTTTCAGACCTTGCCTAAAATTACAATCAAGGTCAAATAAAATCACAATAATGTATTATACTACATCATTTTTAAGTCGGAGAAGTTGTGGGTGATATAAAAAAAAAATCACCATTCATGTTTGAAAAGAGTTAACATTCTAAATATTGTTTGAACAACTGAAACTCTTTATACAAATTACAACCCTTAAAAAATAAAAAATAATAGATGAAATAATTTATGCCCAAACCATATTTCCTCACATCTTGTGCCAAAACTTTTTTCTCAATCCAATACTGAAAATCTGTCGCCACACTCCCTCTCTCACAATACAGAAAATGTCCTCTCTCTCCAAGAGAAAAATCTATCGTCCTTCACTTTCTCTCAAATACAGAAAATCTATCATCCTTCAAATACAGAAAATTTCTTTTCTTTCACTCTTTTTCTCTTCCCAATACAAAAAAAAATCTATAGTCCTCCTCTAACTCTCCAATACAGAAAAACTAACACAGCATTCAATAAGTCCTGAGCCTGACATATAGATGGTGCCACTAATAAAAAATTCATATGATTTTATGAAGTACTCACCTTCAAATTGTACATGACAAAATTTGAGCCCAATCAGATTTTAGTTACAAATTATCGTTATTTCAGAGAAGCTACTTTTGCAAATTTTATAAACAATAGAAAAATCTGAATTTCATGTGTTGATAAAGCATTGCTTTCTGATGGGAAAAAATATTGTTCGAGCCAAGTAATGGCTTGATAAGTGTTATTCGGACTCTTCTCCATCGGAAACAATGGTTAAGAGATGGTATGCTGACTTTAAACATGGTCATACACACACAAATGTTGCTGAACACTCAAGTCACCCAAAGTCGGCAGTTGTCCCAAAAAACATCAAAAATCCACAAACTCATTTTGGCCAATCATAAATTGAAGTTGCATGAGATAGCTAAGGAGTTGAATATATCAGAAGGCAGTGTATTTAACATTTTGCATGAACAGTTGCCAATGAGTAAGCTATGTTCAAAGTGGGTGCCACATTTGCCCACAATCGATCAAAAACAACAATGCATTGTTTTCAACTGTTTCAACACAACAAGAAGGAGCTTTTGCCTAAATATGTGACAATAAATGAAACATGGATCCACCACTTCACTCCAAAGTCAAATCGACAGTCAGCTGAGAAGACAGCAGCAGTTGAAAGCCATCCAAAGCAACCAAAGACACAAACATCAGCAGGCAAGGTTTTGGCCTCCATATTTTGGAATGCACAAGGTATTTTGTTCATCGATTACCTTGAGAAAAAGAACCATCAATAGGTAATATTATATCACATTATTGATACACTTGAAGGAAGAAATTGCCAGAAAACAGCCACAAATGAAGAAGAGAAAGGTTATATTTCACCAATACAATGCAATGTGTTACAAGTCGATCACAACAATGACAAAATTACATGAACTGCACTTCAAATTGCTTCTGCATCCACCCTATTCTCCAGATCTGGCCCCCAGCGGCTACTGGCTGTTTGAAAACCTCAAAAGAATGCTCCAAGGAAAAAGATTTGACTCTAATGAAGAAGTGATATTGGAAACTATTCTGGGGTAGTTAACAACCCTATATCCATGGACAATATGGATTCGTCTGGTTTATATAATGCCAGACATTTCTACCTTCAAGCCGAGGAGTACACTTGTAGTTTAACCGCTCACAGTGAACACAGGACTCTTTCACCTTATAATTGTGATCCCTTAAACAGGACCACAACAGAAACAATGGTGTATTTTGACACCAAAGACAAATCGTTCTACAAAAAAGCATCAAATTATTAGAGAAGTGTTGGAATCAGTGTATCACCTGAGAAGGCGACTATGTTGATGAATAAAGTCGAATTTTGTCTAAAAGTTGTTGTTTTATTAGTTAGGCCTGAGATTTATTGAGTGATGTGTTGTGGTTCCTCTCTCTTCAATACAGAAAATTTATTGCTTCCCTCTATCTCTCTCCCCAATGCAGAAAATCTATCATTTCCCAATCCCTCTTTCTTCGATAGAGAAAATCTCTCTCTCTCTCTCTCTCTCTCTCTCTAATGCAAAAAAACTATTACCCTTCAATCTTACTCTCTCAAATACAGAAAATCTATCATTCTTCACTCTCTCTCTCTTTCTCAAATACAGAAAATCTATCATCCTTTACTCTTTCTCTCTCAAGCACAGAATATTGTCCTTTTCTCTCTCTCTCTCTCTCTCTCTCTCTCTCTCTCTAATACAGAAAAACTATTGTTACGCTCTCTTCAATACATAAAATTTATTACCCTCCTCTATCTCTCTCCACAATGCAGAAAATCTATCATCCTTCACTGCCTCTCACTTTCCACTACAGATAAGGTAAACTGAACTCTCTAGCCTTGGATAGCAACCAGGTTAAGAGAATAAAAACTGAATACTAAGTTTGAGTTTTGTTTAATGGCATATCCATCTCTGTGGGTTATTTAATGCCAAAAAAGGTATGGTTTTAAGGTACTTTTTTTTTAAGGTTCAGTTATAGTGAGAAGGTTGATTTAGTAAGATTTTAGTGAAATTTTTTGTTTTCATTCTTTTTTATTTTAGAAAACTGAAAATGTCTTCTAGTTTTGTATTCAAAAATGTTCGGCTGAGAATAATTTTTTTCCCTTCAAAAATGCATATTTTTCTATAAAGTCTAGTTTTATGTATATATTTTTATAAAAATGTATCGTTATACTTTCATAGTGTCATTTCTTCAATATGGCAGTTTGGGGGTTAACTATTTGCCCATAACTGGGACCCTAACAGGTGCTACCACTCCGGGTCAGGGTGGACCTGGGAACAACAGCAATTTAGAGATGGTTCCATGCTCCTCACAACCTCCCAATCAGAGGCCTTGCTGCCAGATGCAATGAGGAAATCACCACACTATCTTTCCCAAGAAAATACAGAAGTTCACAGAGATTAAATAAAAGAAATCTGTGAAGAGCCGTGATCACCAAAATCCTAAAGGGCCATGGATTCTAGAGAGAGAATATGTAAACACATACTCTAGCGTTTCTGTAGTAATCAAAAAAAAATTTGGTAGACATAACACTAACCAACCTTAACACATGTGACAACAGACAGGTAAAGAAAGACTTTTTTTTTAATAATAGTGCGATGTTAAATTTGACATTGTGCTTTTTTCTTTTTTATACATAACAAGCTGATTAATGTTTGGTTCTATAGAAGATGGACTGAATTGAACAAAATTTTGTTTGCAATCAAAAAGCAATTTCCGTACTTTTTTTTCTGAATATATAATAATTAAGAATCCACACACTCAGAGACACAAACTGATTAAACTTTGAATTACTGGAGAGAGACTTTCAACCAGGTGGTGTGAATATATTTGGGCAGTAGTCCTTTATATATGTTTCATTGCATCTACCTTTACCAGACCAGGCCAAAAATGGAGGACAAAAGCGTCTTCAAGTTCTTGTAGCTGATGAAATAATTGTTCTTTTATTAGTCTCTCATTCTCATTCTCTCTCTCCTCACTTTGTTCTTTTATTGGTGTCTCTCTCTCATAATCTCTCCTCAATTTGTCCTTTTACTAGTCTCTCTCTTTCTCTCTCTCTCTCTCTCCTTAATCTGTTCTTTTATTGTTCTCTCTCTCTTCACCGTTTTTTATTAGTCTCTCTCCTCGCTTTGTTTTTTTATTAGTCTCTCTCCTTAATCTGTTCTTTTATTGGTTTCTCTCTCTCTCTCTCTCTCTCTCTCTCCAATTTGTTCTTTTATTGGTTTCTCTCTCCATGATTTGTTCATTTATTGCTCTCTCTCTCCTTAATCTGTTCTTTAAATTTTCTCTCTCCTCCTTTCTTCTTTTATTAGTCTCTCTCTCTCTCTCTCTCTCTCTCTCTCTCTCTCCTCAATTTGTTTATTTATTGGCTTCTCTCTCTCTCTCTCTCTCTCTCTCTTTTTCCTTAATTTGTTCTTTTATTGGTCTCTCTCTCTCCTCAATTTGTTCTTTTTTATTGGTCTCTCTCTCTCCTCAATTTGTTCTTTTTTATTGGTCTCTCTTCTCGATTTGTTCTTTTATTAGTCTCTCGTCTCTCTCTTTAGTAATGCTTTCTTTTTTTTTCTTTCACCTTCAGTAACCTTAAGTATCATAGTGGTTTTGTTGCCTTTCTTGTAGTGAAATGAATAAAAAGAAAAAAATGTACAGTCCTCAAATTTACATACTTGTAGTTGAGTTTACTTTTTTAAAAAGAGGAAAATAAAATTGTTCCCAGTGAAGAAAAAGTCTTTTCCATATTATATGAATTGCTCTTTCACGTTAATAACTATTGAGTGTAAGACTATAAATTCTCTTAACATTTTTTTTTACAGTAAGGTTTGTCCTGAACAAGGCCCAAGGGTCACACGAAGTAGAAGGTGATGTTAAGGGGGAGTTTATAATGATAAAAGGGGAAGATAACAGTTCATTCTAGACTTGAACAGATTAAGGTTGTCTTGATCAGAAAAGTATCTTCTTTGACATCTGTTCAACACAGCAGTGGTTCACAAAGAAGCTCTTTTGAGTGGAATTTACTTCTCACCAATGGAATAAAGAGGGAATTTGGGTAATTTACTATGGGTCCTAGAAGGTTAGAACTGGCAGAATGTTGCTCGTCTGAGTGCTTTTCTATGGAAGTAGCAAATGAGAGGGAGCTTAGAGGGCGAAAAATAATTCTTTTCCAACAAGGACCTGCAAACTCTATCAAATCTAGAAATTGAGGACTGGGCAGCTCCCGCCCAAATATGAAAACCATACTTTATTTTCAGCCTGATCTGGATCTTATAGAGGCAGAGGATAGCATGAAGAGTCTGGTATTTACTGCAGGGGTATAGGGAGAAATATCTGTGTGCTTTTAAAAAGTAATTTCACTGAATTAGTTTTCACTCCTAAAATATGTCTTAATCCTCATATTTCTACATCAGAAACTTAACAGAAATAAATGAAATCTCATGTTTTTTGTTATGCAACTGCTCATAACTGACAATGAAAATTTAACTGTCAGTTATAACAATTTTTTCAGTTTCAACAAAGATGGCAAAATAATTTTTTTTTTTTTTATTAAGACATTTCATATATTCTCTTTCATTAAGCAAATCACCTCACTATGAGTAGCATTAAAGAATTGTTCTATTAAAATTATAACCAATCATGGACACTTATCAGACATATTCAGTTGTTTCTGAAATAAGTTTGGATTTAGAGATTGTTGATAAAATCCAAAAAGGAATCTGCAATGTCATTAGTCCTGATATGGCAGCTTCAGTTCAGTTCTTTTTCTTCTATATGCCCTGTCCTTTCAGGATGTACACGATCATGGCTTTCCATGTCTCCCTATGCCTGGTTGCTCATAGCACACTTTCTCCTGTTACACCATGCAACCCCTGTTCTGTCATCCACCTGCTCAGGCCCTTCAAATATGTTATCTGCTGCTTTCTCCCACTATCAGTCCTGTTAGTATCAGGTTCTCCAAGCCCTCCTTCCTCATTGCATGTCCCAGGAACTTTAGCTGTATCTTCCTGATACTCAGTATTCATTTCCTTTTAGTTTCCATCCTTTCCAAAACCTCATCATTGCTCACATGCTCAATCCGTGATATCCGCAGCATCCTTCTGTAGAACTACATTTTAATTACTTTAAATTTTCCTTCATCTTTGTTGAGATTATCCAGCATTCACTGCCATATTGAAGAAATGGCAATCCAGTACTTTTTTCTTTCAGTTCAGTTATAAATACTCTCTGCATTTTTCATGGTAATTTTTCTGATGAACTTTCCTCTTTGGTACCTTGATATTACAAATTTATATTGGTCAAGCTTATACTTGTAGCCATAGATTAACAGTGGTAGAGTTTTATAATTGAGCCCATAAGTAAACAGTCATCCATACCCATGTCCACAAGAATTCACCTGGTAAGTGCACCGAATTTTGTTGAGGGATGGTATTAGTCAGACTATTTAAGGCTCTGCCAGTAGAGCCACAAATTATTGATAGTAACCCTGAAATACAACAAAATAATTTTTTTTCTTTGACAATAGATATTTTGACTATGAGTATATAAAATTCTGTGATTCCCTCATGATGAACTACTGAAGCTGTTAACAAATTACAGACAGTCTCATGACAATAAAACAAAATAAAATCTCAATAAAAAAAAAGAGATTGATTTGCTGAGTGAGAAATTGAAGAATTTTCCCTTCTCTCATAAAAAACAAAAATTTTCATATATACCCAGAATCAATTTGGGGTGAAGTGAAGGGAGGAGGGCACAGGGAAAGAAAGAAAAGTTTAAAGGTTGGATCCCTTACATTTTCAGGAGCAAAAGCCAACAGAACGGCTCAGAATTTGTCACGTAGCCACAGACATTTTTTCCTGTCCACAGAACTAATATAAGAAACCGCCAATTTAAAAAAAAAAAAATGGTAAACTCCAGAGGAATGGTTTTAATGGTGAAACAGTTTGGATAGCAACAGAGGCAGCCCGCATACACGCCTGCAGATAGAAGAATTTATAAAGAATACAAAGAATCAATGATAAGCCATTGGTTGATTGCTGGTGCCACAGGCATTTCAATCAGCAGGGACAATGGCAAAAGTCTGTGAAGCCAATACAAGCCTGCAACATCTTCCTTCCCATTTACACTTTGGTGTTGTTGTACAGAGAGAAAGAGAGAGATTTTAATCACAATTTTGCAAATTAGATTCCCAAACTGCCAAGAAATCTCTTTGTATCATTTGGGGAAAGCGATGTTCCACTCTGAGCTTTAGTGGAATCAGGTGTTTTCTTCAAGAAGAGAATGAAGAAAGAGGCATATGCAAAAGACAGAAATCCAGAGAAAGGAGGGAAAATGGAGAATTAACTAGACATAATTACATGTGTCCATATCAATTTACACATTTAGGGGATTATATAGATGAACACATTTACAGGGGATAACATACATAAGTATAAAAAGAGATATATTTGTACAAGACTTGTGGAAGGTTGGTCAGAACCAAGAAGGGTGACCATTTGGGAATATCAGGTGCTTGGATGTATGAATGACATTATGACCTGGAATTGTTACTGAGAGACCAGAGTTCCAATTCCCATTGGATTCGTTGCCAGTATTCACTTACTGGCAAATACCCTTAAGAAAGGATATAAACCTATCTCTTATTTCCTTGACTATAGATTATTAAGTAAAACTTGCATCACTAAACCATTATTATATCAAAAAAAAAAATTACAATCTAAAATATTTTCTAGCTTTAAATAGCATCTAGCTGTAGAAAATGAAAAAAAATAGACAAAACTGGTGAGTATATATATATATATATAAAGAGACAAGAGGAAAAACTGTATTTAGCAAATATGTTCCATCTTCTGAGGTATTTTATGAAGGCAATGTAAGAATTTATTATGTTGCACATGTTTATATACACAAAGGCAAGAATTTTATTGGTTTATCAAGATTTGTAAATTTGAGAACGTTTATAAATGTTTATCAGGTGGCTGAAAAGTCAGTCATAGCACAAGGAGAGCGCAATGTGTTCTAATTCAAATTCTGATGAAAAGCAAAGTGAGCAAATTATATTAAAATATATTTTTTTTAAATGAATACCATTAAGATTTTGATAAAGCTATTATGATATGAGATGGACATTTGTGTTGTACATAGGCTGAAGTGATGGATTTAACCATTTTCTTTTGATTTTTCAACAAATTTGTTGTTGTGTTTCTTGGCTTGGGAAAGTAGTAATTCTTTCAGGAAAGGCGAGATTGGAAAAAAAAAAAGAAAAAGAAAACCTGGGCATAGATTGATATTTTGATAATATCCAATGGCAGCACACTCAAAGATTTTCCTTCTGAATAAATTACATGGTCTTGAAGCTTTGTTTGATCAGGTGCTCCTACATAGCTGAGCAATCAAGGCACATCAGATCTTATGACAGTTTCCCCTAGAAGATGCCAGAGAGTGAATATTTTTCTAACAAGATTTATCAAATATTCATGCCGGTAGATATAAATAAACATACTGTTTAATAATAAAAACTGAGAAATATGAGTATACTAAAATATGAGTATACTAAAAAATAATATATATATATATATATATATATATATATATATATATATATATATATATACTCGGCATTAACATACAAGCCTGTTCTGCTGTATCACAGCTCATCAGTGTGGGTAGACCCCCACTTGTCTCTAGCCAGGATCAAAACTCGGCTCATTTGGTGTCAGTCGGAGTCGCTAACCCCTAAGCCATAGGCACATGGAACCAGAGAAAAGAAATTTTAGCATGTTACATATAAGTAGCGTATACACACGCCAGTCACTGAAAGAACTCAATTCATTGATAAAGAGATATGCATATATCGCTGAAGTGGTAACTGTTTTCTTTTTTTTTTTCAAATTTTCCTCTCTGAGAGTGCTCAATCATAATGAGAGCATAATATTCGTCATATATATATATATATATATATATATATATATATACTCAATAAATAATAGGTCCGATAGGTCTAACAAGTAGATATTTACCTTACTACCTCACTAAGGCATGATAGGACACAAGGTCAAGTCTAATGTGGGGAATCGAAGCACATACACTTAGCACATGGCCAAAAATTACCCAGTTCCTCCAATCATCAGTTGTGCTGGCTTCAATGGCAACCAGCTACCAATCCACCCATCTAGATTAGGTGACTTTTTTTACAACTGAACAAATGAGTTTTTCAACACACTGACTAGAACTAATACCAAAATTAGTAAGAGTATTTATTTCGAATTTTGCATTCATTTGAAATATTTCACTTAGACAATATCAAATCAGAAAACCTCAATATTACTTAGAGAAAGGAAATGATACAAATTAAAGGAAGGGGAAATACAGCCATGATTTTTATCTGCAGGCTTATCATATGTCGCCAGCCATGATTTCAAACTGCGATTATTACAAACAATCATAAAGATCAATAAGGAAAAAAGTTAAAAACAAAAAATATATTCCAATATTCTTTATTGTTGCAAAATGATAATTTTATGACTCTGTGAAAATGAAGAAAAACAAATTATAAAGATAACTTATTCTTTATAAGCTCAGGAAAAGCAAACAACCATCCCACCCATTACATCCCACTCTGAAAGTGCCAGCAAATAGTAATTATCTCGAAGCACGCAGACTAAAAGGACAATAATGCACATTCTGGCTCATGAAGGAATAATATTTGCGCAAAAAAAAAAAAAAAAGTAAATAAATAAATGAAATAAAATTAACAACCAAAATATTTAATGTTTTCAGGCAATCTCTTATTTGAATAATAAAATAAATCTTTTCTTTTGTCATATGGCTTATACAGCTCATTTAGTCAATGAAAGTCAGGAATCTAGAGAAATAAATCTAAAGAAAAGGGGTATTTAATAAAAGAAAAAACAGAACTTTGTCTTCATGCACGTAAAAAAAATAACAGCAACTGTGAATGCCTGTCTATATTTCTGAGATGAGGTAGTATTTACATTATTCAGACTATTGTCCTAATCTTGGTTGCCATTTGTACAACGTTTCAGCCATTGTATACCCAGGCCTTCTTAAGAGAATTTGAACCGAACCCTTTATATCAGCCTCATTCTTTGCATAAAGCCTCAATTGTAAGTCATGAGTTATCTTCCTCTAACTCTGCAAGTTACTTGTTCACCACTGCTGTAGCCTGGTATTGAACTCACAACTCTTTGGGTCAAGTCACAGGAACTAACCAACTTCTATATCCACTGAGCCATGTGTCCTTAAGAATAAGAACTGAATTTTTGGGACTTATAGTGGATATAGACATTGGTTAGTTCCTGTGACTTGACCCAAAGAGTTGTGAGTTCAATACCAGGCTATAGCAGTGGTGAACAAGTAACTTGCAGGGTTAGAGGGAGATAACTCATGACTTCCAATCAAGGCTTTACGCAAGGAATGAGGATGATATACCCCAGTGATTGTAATGAAGGGTTTGGTTTGAAATTTCTAGTATCTGAAGAAAACCAGTGCATACAATGGCCAAAACGTCGTACCAATGACAACACAGATGAGGACAATATTCCAAATAATGTAAACACTGCAACAACTGTGAAAACAATTATTTCCATTCAGAAAACATATAATTCTTTGGTTGAACCAGTAAAAAAGAAAAAACAGGTGTCAAAAGGAGTTTTTCCCTCAACACTGCTGTTATTTTAACTAACTTCACTCTCTGGCAATGTTTGTTTTAAAAACCAATGATTAGAGTTCTAATAAAGCCTGAAGATATGATGAAAGTTAATTTATCTATTACTTAAAATCTATTTCCATTCTTGACAATTTACAACAAACATATTAAGATGTTTGTTATAATTAATCAAGAAGCACCACCTATTACTTTATAAATTAAAAAAAATCAATTATTAATGCTTTAAAAATGGTCAAAAAGCAGTAAATATATTATTGTCAATAAATTTTAAATGAGATGATCATAACAAGAGTTGTTTCAACAATTGAAAGTAGTTCTTAGTATTTCTTTTTTATTATAACGTTTCAACCACTCTGTGCAGTCATTTTCAGGTGCACAAACACTAAGGTCAAAGGTAGATATCATTTGTAGAACACCTCCCAACCATGAATAAATTATAATCATCTATATAACAAATTAGAACAATAGTCATACATGTTTATAAGCCATCACTTGTTTCAGGGATAGGTAAAAAGTTATTTATAAAGATCTTCTTGATGTACCCTGTCCTTTCAGGACATATATGATCATGGACTTCCACTAGCTTTTAACACATGTCACAGAACAGTCCAGTACTCTTTTCTTTGTTTATAACAGAATCTTCTTGTCTCTCAATACTTTGCTCAGCTTTTGAAATGGGTCCTTGGTCAAGTCAATGTGCCTTCGGGTCTCAAGACAGCATTTCATCTGATCTTACTGACTGACACTCTAAAATCACAAAGAACTATACCAATTAATAAAAACATCACTTGAAGACTTCCAATAGAAGCAACAACAAAAATAGATATTACATCTAACACAAAGTGACAAAACAATGACATGATCATCATGATGACATCCCAAACTAGTTAAAAGTAACCGTCTATTCTACTGTGACAGTTTCTTTTCTCATTCATGGAACTCCTTTCCGTTTCCTTGCTTCCCTGATAGCTACAATCTCCAAAAGTTTAAATGCAATGTCAATTGCCATCTTCTATGTCCTTGATTTCCATCCTTCTCTTATCCTTTCTTTGACATTTCCTATACCTTTTTTTTTTCTCTCAATGTAACCCCCTGTTCACCAATGGTAATCCTGCCTTGATTGAGGTGAAATGATTATTAAAACTAGAAAGAGCAATAACAGCTACTGAACTTGAAAAACCTCTTTTCATGAAAAGCTGTTTTAAGTAAAAGATTTAATAAATTTCAAATTGACAGTAACATCAAATGTTTGGTCAAAAAATATTTGATATATTCAAAACCAAAAATAATAATTTGCATAAGTATTTGATATGTTCAAAATTGCAAATAATATGCCCAAGTATTTGATATGTTCAAAACTAAAAAATAATAATATGCATAAGTATTTGACGTGTTCAAAATTGCAAATAATATGCTGAAGTATTTGATATGTTCAAATTCAAAAATAATATGTTTACGGATTTGAAACGTTCAAATTTAGAAATAATAATACACCTAATGATTTGATACGCTCAAATTCAAAAATAATATGTCTACAGATTTAATATATTTAAATTTGAAAATATTAATATGTATGAGAACTTCATATGTTCAAAATCAGAAATAATAACATGCATAAGTATTTGATATGCTCAAAATTACAAATGATATACAGAAGTATTTGCTACGTTTTTTTTCCGGTGTAGTCTAGCTCCATTAAAATGTTGAAAAATGATGATCAAGTGTTACCTTCTGAATGTTAAGGATCTCGTTGGTTGTTTTTGTTTAGCAGCATATCAACCTCTATGAGTTATTTTATGCTAAAATCTAAATGTTCAGATTTGGGTTGATTCTTCTATAAATACTTTCACGGCCTCTGCACTGATGAACTTAGATCACTGGTGCCCCCTAGATACGAATTTACACAAGAAACTAGATTGGCAGCTAAAGATCCCACCCTTTTACAGTGAAACCAATAAAATGCAACTGCAACTTCTACTCTAACAGTTTCTTTTCTCACACTTCCCGACTGTGGAATTCCCTTCCACATGATTGCTTTCCCTACGGCTACAATCCCCAGGAGTTTAAATGTAAGGTCAGTAGACACCTCCTAACACACTAACCTGCTCACATTCTATCAAACACTCTTCCCTTCTGCCCAACCCTCATCCTCGGTATCCTTACCCATCTATCAACTTCCTTCTGATATTTCCTACATCTAACCACTCCTTCTCTCTACCTTCCCCTATGTAGCCCCATGCGCAATAGTGGAAGTGGCAGTGGAATGCTTTGCTTGGGGTGAAATGATTAAAAAAAAAAAATTTCAACTTCTATGATATTTCAACTTCTATTATATATTTCAACTATTATATATTTCAACTATTATATATTTCAACTTCTATGATATTTCAACTTCTATGATATTTCAACTTCTATGATATTTCAACTTCTATGATATTTCAACTTCTATGATATTTCAACTTCTATTATATATTTCAACTATTTGATATTTCAACTTCTATTATATATTTCAACTATTATATATTTCAACTATTTGATATTTCAACTTCTATTATATATTTCAACTATTATATATTTCAACTTCTATGATATTTCAACTTCTATTATTTAATACTAAAATCTAAATATTTTGTACAAATTACTTTTTTCTTTTTAAAGATAAAAATGGTTTTAATGATACAAGTTCAACTAATTAACTAAATAGGTTGAATGTGAATTCCTTATCTTTACCAAAGTATTTGTCTCTTCTAAGTAAATATAATGAAGCAAATTTGATTTGGAACTCTGCTTTCCAGTAAACAATACCGAGCTATTCTACATTATACCACCCACACATCCAGGCTTTAAGATTCTGGTATTTTCCCAGTGTTCATCCGTCTAGGTGCTGATCCGGCTTGACATTACTTAACTTTAGTGATAGTATGGGAACTGGTGTGTCAACATGATTTGGTCTTAAGCTTTATAGATAACAAAGAAAAAAGAAATCTGTGGAGAGCCATGATCACCCATGTCTTTATAGGTTGATTTATCTTTGTGTTTGCTTAAAAGCCCTTTAACTACCATAAGGTTATGTAAGGCCAGATAAAGGTTTTTGTATTTTATATTGCCCCTTTTATTTTAAATACCAAATATATTCTTAAAATTAAAAATAAATGTAATCCCAGTATAATGTATGACAACACCAACATTGTAGCCAGAAATTTAAATTCCATAACAGTCAGTCTATACTCAACACCTGAAGATTGTGTTGCGGGTGTAAGTGTGTGTGTGTATATATATACACACACACACATATATATATATATACATATTTGGACATATGAAAATACATGAAATTAAAAAAGAAATCTCTTTTAGTTGAAGACATCTTCATATTGGATTTCATATGTCTTGTATCTAATAACAGACTTTTAAAGAATTCCAAAGTCTCTACTTTTCATTACAAACTCAACTTTTCTCATATCTTTTTAATTGATTTTCTTTGAGTCATTGATTTGATTGGTTTTAAGAAATCCACAGGGAACACATGATCACTAAAAGTACAATCAAGGAGTCAAAAGTCTTATCATAAGTCTTATCCATACTCTTCATGTTGTTTATGATTTTTCTTTCTTTTTTCTCCACCTTAACACTTCTGCCTACCTTTCACATCCAACCATCACAAAGAATTGAACCAAATTTTGTGGCACCCCCTTCAAACTCAACGGCTAACGTTCTCACATTGACCAAGGATTAAAATGCTTCCCTTGGATAAATTTCATAAAATAAAAAATTTAATGGATGGAGCAAGGTGTGAAACTTCAAGTAGCTAGTATAGCTGAAGGTTATATTTTTAAATGAGGTATTGGCTTCATCTTATTTCTAATGGTTTGTCTGATGAGAATATTGATTAGTGTTCTCACCAGAACAATTTTTGTTTGAGACCCCAGGTTGAATGTGCTAAAAAAGCATTTGTTCATACTTCTGAGATGAGGTAGTATTTACACTATTTACATTGTTCAGGTTATTGTCCTCATCTTTACTGCCATGTTTACAGTGTTTTAGCCATTGTATGCTCTGGCCTTCTTTAAGTGCTAGGAATTTTAAACAGCATGTAGAGTGAAAATGATATACACCAGTGATTGTAATAAAGAGATTGGTTCAAAATTCCTAGAACCTGAAAAAGTCCGAAGAGTAAAACGACTGAAACATCGTAAACATGGTAATAAAAATGAGGACAATAGTTTGAACAATGTAAATAGTGTGCCAAAAAAGATTTAGAAATCAAAATACTGGCTTTTACCACATATTCTTACACATCTGAAAGTCATATGTCAAAACACGGAAAATATTGACTATTAGCACTAAACCTAAATATTTGTTAACTTCTTTTAAAGATTTTGGAGAGAATGCCAACCAAAAGGAAATTGATACTTAACATCAAGGAAAAAACAGCTGAAATATTCTCAGACATGTAATAAGGAAAGTAGGCTTGAAGAATCTAATACCCACTGGGTAGACAAGGGGAAAGAGACATACTTGAACAAGTGAATGGTGGAGCAGGGTTTGAGGGAGATACCAAGAAGAAAAATATTAAGCGCAACAAAGAACAGGAAGATGTGAAGGGCCATGATTACCTACATCTTGAAAAGACACAGTGCATAAAGAAAAAGACTTTGCATGTGAGAAGCTCTCAAAGCAGCATTTTACATTTTTACCATATTTAGGTTCTTATAAAATCTAAGTACATTATATACTTTTATTTTTATATAAAATCACACCTATGCTGTTTATATTTTTCAAAACTAAAGTGAACATGCAAAATCCTTTAAGCTATGAATGTCAGATATTTGTTTCTTCATTGTTAAACATTTTGTAGATCCTCTGTAAAACCCTTTAAGTGCCCATAACATCTAAACCATTTAGAAAATGAAGCCAAAACTAGTTTGTTAATTAACTGATTTATTCATTTTCTACAATTTATCAACCCTTTGTAGGCTATTTAAAGCCAGAAAATATTGCACTAATTTAATTTTCAAGATGATAATAGTTTTAGTGTTACAGGTCTTACTAGTCAACCCACAGCTGGTGGGAGAAGAGGTGGATTATATTATCTTGATTTAAAATATATTTGATATTTAAAATAAATGGTGTTAGTATATAAAAAAAATAATTAAAAATTAATTAGGTTCAACATATTTAAGCACCAACATATTTATTTTTAGGACTATATGCAATCATCAATTCATTCTCTTGTTTAATAAACTAGGGTTATTAAATACTTTTAAGGTAACTAATTTTTCAACAAGATCTATTTTTTTTCCTGTTATAAAGATCTGGCTCCTGCTACAATGTCCCAAGTGATAAAAGGTGTCTTATCATCATTCTTTAATTGTGAGAAATATTTAGAGAGAGCAGTGTGGTTTTTGTATTTTATGTTGCACCTTTTATTTTAAATACCAAATATAGTCTTAAAAATAAAAAAAATGTAATCCCAGTATAATGTATAACACCAACATTGCGATAGCCAGAAATTTAAATTCCATAACAGTCAGTCTATACTCAGCACCTGAAGATTGTGTTGTGTGTGTAAGTGTACATATATATATGTATGTGTGTGTGTGTGCCGCTGAACTCTCCTCTGTCCTTTCTAAGCTCTACAACCTCTGCCTATCTTCCTCCAGCTTTCCTGTTTGTTGGAAGTCTTCTACTGTGGTTCCAATATTCATGAACACTGTTGAACCCTCGGACCCCGCAAATTACCGCCCTATCAGCCTTCTTCCGATCTTCGCCAAAGTGTTTGAAGCCATTATCAATGCCGAGGTCGTTCAGCATCTCACGGCCTAGGGGCTCCTCTCGTACAAACAGTATGGCTTCCACTACACCAGGTCTACTGCTGATATGTTAACGACCATCACTGAGTATATATACCAGGCTCTCGACAAGCCCAAACTGTCGCCCGAGCTGTCACCCTGAATATCTCTAAAGCATTCGACAGAGTATGACATGCCGGCCATCTACGGAAACTGCGAAGCTACAGCATTACTGGACTTTTGTTGGACTTAATCCAGTCATTCCTCTCCAAACGCACACTGAAGGTGGTTTTAAACAGACATGCCTCCCAGAACTACCCTACAAACGCGGGTGTCCCCAAGGCTCTATCCTAGATCCTACGCTCTTTCTAATCTACATCAATGATCTCCCCGATGCCATAAGATCACAAGTAGGCATGTACGCCGATGATACCACAGTATACGCTTGCCTCGACCAAAAATCTGGTGTTGATGACAAGGTAAACCACGCGGCTGAGCTTGAAAAGGGCGTCCAATCCGTGGTGGACTGGGGTAGGAAATGGCTCGTAAAATTCAATTCTTCCAAAACGAAGCTGCTGTCAATTAACCACCACAGACAACTGCATCTCCCTCCCATTAGCATGGAACAGGCATGCCTCCCAGAAAGTAAAACACTATGCCTGCTTGGCCTGACACTCTCAGCGGACCTCAAGTGGAATGACTACATCGAATCCATTGCTAAATCCGCTGCTATGAAAGTCGGCTCTCTGTGCAGGGACCGGAAATTCTTTCCGTCTGAATCTATCCTGCACTTATACAAATCTACCATCCGCCCGTGTTTTGAATACTGTTGCCACATCTGGTTGGGTGCCTCTGCTATTCTCCTCAGGATTCTTGACAAAATACAGCAAAGAATCGGTAATGTGATTGATACCGACTTAGCTGACCGCCTGCAGTCACTCTCTCACCGGCGTGACATGGCTTCCCTGTGTCTCTTCTATAAATACTTTCATGGCTTCTGCTCTGATGAACTTAAATCACTGGTGCCCCCTAGGTGTGAGTTTGCACGAGATACTAGATTGGCAACTAGGTCCCACCATTTTTCAGTGAAACCGATGAAATGTAACCACAATTTCTACTCCAACAGCTTCTTTTCTCGCACTTCCCTTCCACATGCTTGCTTCCCCGATGACTATAATCTCCAGAAGTTCAAATGTAAGGTCAATAGACACCTCCTAACACACTTACTCACACCCATTCTCTCCAACTCTCCCCCTATGTACATCCTAACTCATCTATCGCTCTTTGTAACCCCCTGTGCTATAGTGGCAGTGGAATGCCTTGCTTGGGGTGACATGATGAATATATATATATATATATATATATATATATATAAACATGTTTATAAATGGAACTGTGTCTGTGTGTGTGCCCGTTACCTATAGACTCCGAAACGGCTGAACCGATTTTCTTGAAAATTTACACAGTTGTACTATAAGCGTCTGCAAGTGTTCTTAGCTAGGTTTTGTGTCAGGGTACTCCCGATAAATATCAAAAATCAATAATCGAAAAAATCGGGTTATAGAAGGAGTGGTCCAATTTTAATCAAATTTGGTACACTCATAGACAAAGACATAAGAAGCGATATTCAGAAGTTTCAAGGTTGCAGTTCTTACAATAGTGCAGAAAATCGATAATATATATATATATATATATATAAAAGGCAAGATGTTTGTGTGTGTGTGTGTGTCTGTTTATCTGTCTGTATGTCCTTTATACAAATCCACAATTTTTATCAGATTTTCATCAAACTAAACGGTTTTGCTTTAACTGGAAACAACTATTGCTTTTTAGTCTTTCGTGCCAATATCTAAAGAGTCTGAGCTCCAGGACCATGGATTAGTTTTAAAGCTTTCATTACACCCGAGCAACGCCCAGCTTTACTGCTAGTATATATATATATATATATATATATATATATTAGTGCCTGATGATGGTGTTTTAACACTGAAACTTTATAGCTACTGAGTTGCATCATGCTATAATAATAATAATAATAATAATTACCATATATTTATGTTCTACTTTTGAATTGAGTACTTTTTAAAAATAAATATCTAATTGTTGAATGTACTTCCATTAATAACCATTACTTATATATATATATCATTCATATGAAATGAAAATGCAATAAAACAGTGTTAAAAATATTTTATCATCAAATGCCGATATATATTTCATCAACCTGCTGCATATTCGTTTTTTCAGCCATGCGAACTCCAGTCACAGTTTTCCTAGATGATTCGATCTTGTTAAATAGCCAGTTCAGAAAGTTCAATTCTTCAAGAACACCACCACAAAACTTACCCTAACCCTTGCTGCCCATATCCAAGTTTATCAGCCTGCTTACAGCAAACAGTAAGGGAGAGGGTCTGAGTACAGAGGGGAAGGGCAGAGTTCTAAGGCCAGTTGTCAGGCAGCAAACTCATGTCTCAGTGTTAGTAGTGAAGCTATGCATAAAGGCGATAACATGGGAGGTCCGGAAAAATGATGAGACAGAGCATGTTGAAAGGCGGCAGTGCAGAGAAGCAAAAAGAAAAGGAAATTGAGAAAAGAGAGGGTCGAATGAGGAGAAAATGGATTCTATCATTAGAACAATCCATCTTAAGATGATAAAAGTCAGAAAGGTTGCAGGCAGGGTAGGGGGCACTTAAATGGTCAGGGTCAGAAAGAGGAACAACTTAATCAGGTGAAGAACACTCACCTAAAAGTCAGGTCATCAATTATCTTTTGCCACAAATCCCTACTTATTCTGGCCAAGTGACCAGAACCAGGCAAACATTGTGCAAGTTCTGTAAACCAACAGAAATTAGACACAAAGCTAGCTGTATATTATCAGTGTGTGTGTGTGTGTGTGTATATATATATATATATATATATGCATGCATGTGCAGATACTTATATGCATGTGTGCATATATACACAAAAGCATTATATATTAATATATATATATATATATATATCAATACATAGGTGTGTATGTGTGTATATGGGTGTGTATATGTGCATGTTTTAGGGATATATATATATATATATATATATATAGAGAGAGAGAGAGAGAGAGAGATAGAGAGAGAGATAGATAGATAGATAGCAATATTTTATTGTAAGTGTTTACAATAAAACTTGGTTGACTGCAACACAAGAGCTGCTGTGTTTCAGTACTGCTTATTAGCCCCTCATCAGACAGTAAAATATTTTTCTGTTAGAAATCATTATCTATAGATATTTAAAAACAACACAGTTATTACCATATCCAGTCAAATTAAGTTGGAAAGCAATGACAAATAGAGGCAAGAGCCACTAGGATAGAGTTAGGTGGGAAAGAGAATCAAGATGTGGTGGAAAGCTAATTTTTTTTTTTTTTTTTTTGGTGTCAGTTATGAAACATTTGACTATATGCAATTGTATTATGACATGTCGGTAATGGTGTCAAATGTGTTCATGAAACGGTTACAGATTTATTTTATTAAGTTTGTTATCACTTAAAGTGGTGGAATTGTTATAAGAATGAAAATGTGTTAAAAATATAATTATGTTAAAATTAAATTAAATTAATGTCAAATATGTTAAACATGTAGATGATATAGGTGATATATCAGTGAATTGAAGTAAATTAATTATGAGATATGAGAATCAATATATTTAAGTGGGAGGGTAGGCTATAGATTATGGGATCTAATTATATTATAGTCGAGAATAAATTAACTATACTTTAGGGTATATATAAAACGATGATGACAGACAGAAGTTACTTCATTACATTTGTTTAACAGGTTTAATTTAGGGAATTTAATAATTTGAAATTTTTCCTGTAAACTTAGAAAACATGGCTCATGTAAAGATTTACAAGTTCTAGTTTTTTTTTTTAATATTTTCCATTTTATGGTAGGGTTTTATTGACTTCTTTCAATGTGAAAAGTGATGTGCTATTGTGGTATGCCTTATCATTAAAAGATAAGATGTGCTGATACCAGTGGGTTTTAAATGGGTTCCTGGCACAACCAACATAAAATATATTTTTCCTGTAGGATTTTCTATGGTAGAAATAGTGCATAGGTAAACTATGGAGTCAGTCTGATATTTCTTTTGTAATGGAGACTCAATCGGTTTTCAACAATTTCAAGTATTGATATTATTATTTTTCATTTTTTTAAGATTTTGTTGATTACTTAGACTGTTATATTAGTTTTAAATTCTATTATGTTTTTTGACAATTTTCTCAAGGTTATCCATAAAGCTATAACTTAGTTTAAGAGTATTTCTGTTAAAAATTTTACTAAAGGGATTATTTTTAGAGAAATGTTTCTCAACTAATTTGAGAAATTTATGCCCTAAATTAGAACTAATTATTTGGTTAAATGGGGGGGGGGGGGGTGTATACCAAATGATTTTTCTATGTCTATTATTATTGTTATTACTGTTTGTTGTATTTAATGTTTGAGCTTTTGTAGCCATTGTTTTTTAGGGCAGTATCATAAAATCTGCAGTGTTTATGAAAGATATTTTCATTAAAGAAGTTGTTACTAATTCTGTTTTTAAAAGAGGAGGCTATGTGCCTGATAGTTGTTAGAGGGCGATTAGATTTAGGGTGAATAAAGGATTGGTGTTAGATTTTAAGTAGAGTGAGTGTTATCGACTAGATCAAGTGATATATTTAGAAAGTCTATGTTTTTCAGATTGATTTTAATATTAACCTTAAGATTTAGATTTTTCAATTCCATATGGATTAATTTTCTAATTCTATTTGGGTTAATATTATTGGAATTTTTTACGACTGTAAGGCCATCATCATTGAACAATCCTATGTCCTTGATAGTGATATTTCACTGTCTGATGACATGCTAATAAGCAGTACGGAAACAAAACAGCTCTTATAATAAAATATTACTATAAATACAGCTCTACTAAGTATTGTGCACTCTTTTAAAAAGTAAATTACTATGAACAGTGGACTGTTGACTCATTTGTTTGTACTATTCCTAAGATTATATATATATATATATATATATATATATATATATATATATATTATTATTATTATTCTTATTCAAGAAATAGTAGGAGGATTTCTCTTTTCCAATCTTCTCACTTTTTTTTTCCAATTGGAGTAGATAGACTAAACTATTGCCCGGTTCACACTCCACCCACGTCTATTGAACAAGTGAAGAGGCTCATCCCTTGTTCCCTGTTTAGGATGTGGTTTCCGGCTTTCTCTTTTCCAATCTTTTCACTATTACGTAGCCCCCTGCACATCAGTGGTGTTACCACCTTGCTTGAGGTGATATGATTTAAAAAAAAAAAAAGAGGATTTGAACAATTATTAAATTGTTATTGATAATTGTTCAAATCCTCCTACTACTTCTTGAATAATATCTCTGTGCTTCAACTAGGAAACACGCTATGGATTTAGCAGCTTGGTTGCAGAAGTCATGCTTGGGGAGGCACTATCCTATGGGCAAAGGAGCTTGGATTAGTTCCACCATGGAATTCGTGAGGAGTGGCGCACTTCATCGAGCTTAATTCATTGCCTCTTCGTCACCAGGGCCCGTGGTACAGTTGGTATAACATCAGCTTAATAACCAAGACGGTCTGGGTTCGATTCCTGCTGGTGGATGTGCACTGCTGATGAATCCCAAATATAGGACGAAACGGCCACCCAATGCTTTCTGCATTCTGTTGTGGTCGAATATAAAAAGCTCGATGATTTACTTTATATATATATACAAAGATGTGATGGATAAATTGTCATCTGAATTGCACAAAAATTAAAAAAAAAAACACTGACGTCAAATTTTAATATATATTTACTAAAATTACACAAAAATACCTTGAAATAATAAACAGTAAATTTATTCAATAAAATTGCCATTAGCTTCAACCACAGCCTCAAGACAACTTCAGAATCTCCTGCAATTGTTCTGGAATGTCTCCTTAAGTTGATGAATACCACCTTGATCATAACCTTCAATTAATTTTTGGTGTGAAAAGGAGTTTTGTTGATCTCTGGCTCAACTGCAACACACACATAATAATCAAGGGGGTTGAAATCTGGGGAGTTAGGTGACTAGATGTAAGGGGTGAGGGTGATTCATGACTGGATTCTCCTGCTTGTGTGGTATAGTGCAGACTGCTGTTGCCAAACATGGAGTCTTCTAGCAGTCACACTCTTAACCCAGGGCAGTATGAACTCCTCAAGGCACTTTATGTAGGTCTCTCTGTTGAGTCTGAGACCATCACCAACAAGTTCAGGAGTTCTTTTCTTATCAAGAACGATCAGAGTGAGTTTTCCAAGCTGCTGTTTTTTTGTAATGGCCATTCGTCACATCCAACTTTTTTGCACTGCCCTAAGATTGTTACCCAAACACTCTGAAATTAGCTTTTGGCGTGAATACCAAGCAGCACAGCATGCCATTTCCAAAATTCTGGTCAAATAAATCATGACATGAGGCTCTTTTTCTTGCAGACAGTCTCCAACTGACCACTTCATACTGTGCAGTTAACAAAATCCCAAACAGAGTGCATGAGCAAAATTAAAAATAGAAAATCTCAACAATTTACTAATCCAACCCTATATATATATATATATATATATATATATATATATATATATATATACTACCTGCCATAATTGTTAGGCCACCCCAGTTTTTTAAAAGAAATGATGTATTTCATAATATTTTTAGTATTTTTTATCATTAATTTGCAAAATTTGACAAAGTAAGGAAGCAAAAATGAACTTGTCTGAATTACCCTAAATTTTCTTCATTCTTTCATTGATGAGACTGCAATATAGGTAATCATTAAATATTGATAAATTCACTTGATGCACATGTTATTGTGCAGTATTAACAAAAGAATCATTCTATTTTCATTTACAATTATTCACTTGGCATTAAATACTAAAAAGTAGTATAAAATATATCATGTTTTAAAACATTGGGATGGCCTAATAATTATGGCTGGTAGTGTGTGTGTGTGTGTGTGTACATATGTCAATATGCATGTGTATAAAATGTTAGAGGTAAGATGTATGTAAATAATACCCAATATATATATATATATATATATATATATTTAGTATATCGAGGCAGCAAGTAATTTTCTAGACATATGCTATTAAATATAAGAGACAATGAATGTCTATTATGTTTAATCATGAGCCGTTCTAAACGTCGTATTTTTGCTTTAATTTCAGTTGAAAATAAAGACAAAAATTCTCCAACATTTGGATAATTATTTATTGGTTTTCTTCTAAGCTTTCGGCTCACATGAGCCATCTTCAGAGAGGTAGTTTAAACTGAAATATTATAAAATCCACCATCACCGACGATTTTATTTTGTGTTGCCAAGCGGAGTTTTATGTCAACATATATATATATATATATGCCTGTATATCTAAATATCTGGGATAGAGCGTATCTAAATAGTATCCACTATACAAACACACACACAAAAACACGTGTTTGTGTAAATGTATGTATGCACACACCATCAGTCAAGTGCCATACGTGATACATGCTTGGGCGATCATGTCTCAAAAGAGACATGATTGACTGGGCAGAAGATTATCCCGCAGTAGGTTGCCATTGCTTTCTGCGGTAGACTGGTTGCCGACCAAGGCTATAGAACCCAATCTGTCCTGCTAACCCATAACTGGAAGGAAGAGACGGATTAATACCTTTCCCAAGGGTATTTTGCACGTAAGTGAAATCAAAAGCTTATTGGATTTTGGCTCCTGAAATTATGGGGGATTTCTATAATCTTATTTACATTTAATCTGTTAGTGGGACAAATATAATATACTTTGACTGGACACAGATGAGTGTGTCCAAAATGTTTGCATCACTAATTAAATAAATAAGTACGTATTAAAAAGAAAAAAGTAAACATTAGTGCCCAGTAAATGATACAACAACATCAGAGACAAGTAGAAACATAAGTTGGAGAGATCAGCCAATTAAGCTCCCATGTTTTCGACTTCTTTGCTTTTGTAACCAAAAACATCAAAAACGTGTTAGCATAATAGTCTGATCTCTCAACTTAAATATCTAAAATCTCTACAGGTTAAAGCTTCATTTCCCTTCTAACATGTATTGAGCACTTTCTAATACTAATATTTGCTGGTCTAATTTAAATCTGACCTGTTTAGTGTGTGTGTATAAATTATTATTATTATGGACTCTCCCGTTGATTTCGACATATGAGCATCTAACACAGTTAGACTACCACACAAAGAATTGTTTAAAGTGGTGAAGGCTTGTGTAGCACCATCCACACTTTTTGGAACTGCTGATAACAAACAATCGGTGCAGAAGTTTGCCACAGATCACATGAACAACAGACATCAGTTATTTAACCCATAACTGGAGTGAAGGGACGGATTAATACCTTTCCCAAGGGTACCAGTGCGTAAGTGAATGCAAAGTGTTTGACTGGAATTGGAACTTGGCTCACCGATTTCCCCCTCCGAGCCGACATCCACTGCACCACAACACACATCCGTCAATAATGCCTACAGCACCTGGTATTCCCAGGTGGTCACCCATCTAAGTACTAACCAGGCTTAACGTTGCTTAACTTTGGTGATTGAGCGAGAACCGGTGTATTCAACGTGATATGACTGTAAGTTAGTTGAGGACACTATATATATATATATATATATATATAGTGTCCTCAACAAATGTATACAGACATACAATAATTATAAAGTCAGTATTTATTTCAATACATATCATTTTCAAAATGAAATAGAATCTGCAGACATTATTGTTTTGTCAATGCCTGTTTTCAAACTGATGTCTGTTCTGGTCCAAGGCACTGCTGACAATGTGAAGTAATGGAATCACAAACATCACAAAACAATTTGTTTGGTATTTGTGTGCATTCTTGTTCAATTTATGCTCTCAATTCAGCGACTGTTGTAGGTCTGTTAGCATTGACTTTTGTCTTTTAGGTACCGCCAAAAAAAACGTTTAGTGGTGTAAGGTCTGGTTAACACAGTATTCTACAAAACCCTTTGTTCAATCCACCTGTTTGGCAAGATCTCATCAAGGAAGGATCTAACATCATGATGGTAGTGTGGGTGTGCCCCCAGTTGCTGAAAATTAAATTCCTCATCTTCAAAGTTTTCTCTAATGCTTTGCATGACACACTGTTGCAGTGTGTGCATACATTTTTTGAGGACACTCGCCCATCTGTCTTTCTCCCCACCTCTCTCTCTCTAAAAATAAAAAACTATTGAACTGTACAGATGGATTGACCATTTATGTAAACATCAAAAATATTTTTCTTTAAAATTTAATTAATTACACTGCTTCATTTATAATTTATGCTCTAATATAACTTATAAATTAAAAATTAATAACATGATATTTGATAAACAAACATATACAGGGTGTCCCCCAAAAATGTATACACACTTTTAATAATTATAAAGTCAGTATTTATTTCAATACATATCATTTTCAAAATGAAATAGAATCTGCAGACATTATTGTTTTGTCAATACCTGTTTTCAATCTGATGTCTGTTCTGGTCCAAGCACTGCTGACAATGCGAAGTAATGGAATCACAAACATCACAAAACAATTTGTTTGGTATTTGTATGCATTCTCGTTCAATGGCTGCTCTCAAATCAGCAACTTCTACTGGTCTGTTAGCATAGACTTTTGTCTTTTAGGTGCCGCCAAAAAAAACGTCTAATGGCGTGAGGTCTGGTTAATGCAGAGTATTCAACAAAACCTCTTCGTCCAATCCACCTGTTTTACAAGATCTCATCAAGGAAGGATCTAAGATCAGGATGGTAGTGTGGGGGTGCCCCCAGTTGCTGAAAATAAAACTCCTCATCTTCAAAGTCCTACCTAATGCTTGGCATAACAGATTGTTGCAGTTTGTGTATACATTTTTGGAGGGATAACCTATATATATATATATATATATATATATATATATATATATATACATATATATACGTATATATATATATATATATATATATATATATACAGTTAGACTCCAACTGCTTTTTTACCCAGGATCGAAACCCGACCGAAATGGCGTCAGTCGGCGACTCTACCCCAGGGCTATAGGCGTTCGGTGGAAGTAGGCAGACTTTTTAGCGCATATCATTATACACGCCCAATAGCTAGAGCGCTCTAATTCATTTCACTGAATGAGTGATGCATATATATATATAAATTCGGAAACCAGTTATTTACACAACCTTGGTTTCAACCATTTGATATCTTCAGGCAATTTATAATAACTAATTTTCCAACAGACAACAGAGAAATTTATGAACATGTGACTGGAAGTTTAAAATAACTAAAATTTTCAAAAATTAGGGAGGAGTTACTGAAGGATTTTAAACGCATTCATCCAGGTTTATATGATCCTAAAATGTATTTTTTTGTGTGATTACATCTGGACTATTTCTGATCTTTCATCTACTAATTTTTTTCTTCTGGAATTAATATGATAGCTAACTTTTCTTTGTAGCACAATCTGCAGACATCACCACCATTGTATGGTTTGTTTGTTTTGTTTTTTTTATCATACTCCATGTTATATCAGGGTCTTTGCTATGTTTTTCTTTTTATTTCCACATGTGGCTAGACAGTTTGGTACAATTTTTAAGACTTTCCAGCTTAAATGTAGATTTGTGGTTATATCTTTTTAAAAAATACCTTTTGTGGATCCTAAATATGTTTTTCTTTGTCCATCTATATCATGTACTTCTGCTTTGTAAATAACTACTGTTTTACAAAGTCCATCAAGTAGGTATTTATTTTTGACCTTACAGTTACATTCTAATAATACAACTGTATACTGATCTAATTTAATTATAACCAAAAAGTGATTAATAATTATATATATCACTTTTCTTTTCCCTTTTTTTTTTTTTTCAATTAGAGTAGATAGACTGAACTGTCGCCCGGTTTACACTATTCACGTCTATTGTACAGGTGTAGATGCTCATCTCTTGTTCCCTGTTTAGGATGTGGTTTCCAGCTTTCTCTTTTCCAATCTTTTCACTTTTCTTTTTCGTTTTTTTCAATTGGAGTAGATAGACTAAACTATTGCCTGGTTCACACTCCACCCACGTCTATTGAACGAGTGAAGACGCTCATCCCTTGTTTCCTGTTTAGGATGTGGTTTCCGGCTTTCTCTTTTCCAAATCTTTTCACTCTTACGTAGCCCCCTGCACATCAGTGGCGTTACCTCCTTGCTCAGGGTGATATGATTAAAAAAAAAAATATATATATATATATATATTTTAATTACTTAGTTTTTGGTCATAATAAAATTAGACCAGTGCACATTTGTATTAAAAAGTGTTCAATACAATTATATTGTAGAACTTTTGAATATTTTACATTTGTAAATGAGTTTTGTACGCGACCTAAGTTTCTACCATGTTGGTGTCTTCAGGCAATTTGCAATAACTGATTTTACCGTTTACCATTTTTTTTTTTAAAGAAACCTCACGTAACGGTGGGTTTTTTTTTTAACGCTCACATGATGGAGAATTTTTGAATGTGCAATTTTTAAAATGACAAGAAATTGTAATGTTTTCATCCATGGTTGTATGAACCTAATAGGTATCTTTTAGTATGGTTACACTTAGTCATAATTTCTGTTCTTTTATTCAATAGTTCATTTCTGTTTGGGAATAGCATAATCACTAACTTTTCTTCCTGGCACAGTCTACATATCTTGCCACTGTTGTAAGGTTTGGCTGTTTTTACTATACTCCACGTTATGTTTGGGTCTTTTCCATATTTTGATCTCAATTTCCACACGTGGCTAGCCAATTTTGTACAATTATTTAAGTTTTCTATTTTGAATATAGAGTTGTGATTGAACCACCTGGTCTTAAAGGTGTCTTTGATTGATCCCAAATATATTTTATTTTTGACCCAAGCACTTTTGGCTATATATATATATATATATAGCCAAAAGTGCTCAGATCAAAAATCATTTGAACAGTTTTTACACACTTTGTATAAATCTCGTACACATGCAAGAAAAATATAATTGCTCTCTTCATTTTCAATGAAACCTATATATCCTTGATATCATGCTAGAGAGAACCAATAACAATCTTCAATTGAAAGTTTACATAAAATCTACCAACTAGAAAGACCTCATAAACCATTATTCTCACCACTCTAACAGAATAAAATCTGAAATTAATTATATTAAGAGCACCAAAAATCTGCAGCCCTTAATATTTACTTGAATAAACATACATTGAAAACAAAATTAAAAACTTCCACCATCCTCAGTTTCATCAACAATAATAAAACAGTACCCTTTGAAATATACAACTACACAAAGATCATATTAATAACAATAAACTAGATAAAAGCAGGCATATAGTATTACATAGTAATACATACATACATACATAGTAATACGTACATACATAGTAATACGTACATACATAGTAACACGTACATACATAGTAATACGTACATACATAGTAATACATACTATTGTACACCCAGGCATTGATCAAATGTTTGTCAATCCACATAATCTTCAAGGAATTTCGAATTGAACGCTTTAGCTTTCAACATGCTAGAAACAAGCCTCATAAACTTTCAATGTTCAATCTGCTATACATGATATCCACTTGGACAATCATGTCTCTTTCAATCCATGACTGACTAAGCAAAAGATTTTCCCACATTTTTGTTTCTGCGGTAGACTGGTTGACAACCAAGACTATAGAATCCAATTTGTTCTGCTATTCAATTCTTTTATCCAGATCATTTAGTAAAGTGCCATACGTGATACATGCTTGGACAATCATGTCTCTCTTGATCTATGACTGACAAGACAGAAGATTTTCTCCATAGTAGGTTGCCAACAAAGTCTACAGAACTAATATGTCCTCTATTCAACCCAAAGTTAGAAGGAGAAGAGATGAATTCGTACTTTTCTAAAGGGTTTTTGCATACAAATGAATGTAACGAACTGCACTGGAATTTGAACTTAGTTCTCTGATTTCTTTCTCGGAGCCAACAGACATTGCACCACAATGCACATCCTATGTATATTCTGCCATAATATATGACAACATTGTCACAAAACTATCGCCCGGTTCACACTCCACCCACGTCTATTGAACAGGTGAAGAGGCTCATCCCTTGTTTCCTGTTTAGGATGTGGTTTCCGGTTTTCTCTTTTCTAATCTTCTCACTCTTATGTAGCCCCCTGCACATCAGTGGCGTTACCGCCTTGCTTGGGGTGATATGATTAAAAAAAAAAAAAAAAAAATTTCAAAATAAAAAAGAATCATCCAAGATAAGCATTAAAAAGTCAAATGTTTCTTTTGCGTATTGAAAAATATAATTATTATAAGGTTGGTTGGTTTTTGTTTAACAGCATATCAACCACTATGAGTTGTTTAATCCTGAAATCTAAATATTTTGCATGCAATTTCATCTTATAATGAAGATAATAATAGTTTAGTGATGTTTTAACAGAGTATGGAAAGACCCACCCATTCACAGTTAGGTTAGCCAATTGCAGACGACAATTCTACTCCTGCAGCTTCTCTCGCACTTCCCGCCTGTGGAACTCGCTCCCATATTCTTGCTTTCCTGACAGCTACAACCCCCAGGAATTTAAATGCAATGTCAATACTCATCTATTAACCACTTGACTCTAGCTCTTTCTCCACCCCGTAAATCCTTTCCTTCCTCTTCACCTTGAAACTGTCATCACACCTGCATTATCATCTTTCTATTGCTCCTTTCTAACTGCTTCGTATTCCTCTTCACTCTCTTCTAATTAATCTTTTTACACTTATGTAGCCCCCTGCACATCAGTGGCATTTCCGCCTTGCTTGGGGTGAAATGATTAAAAAAAAAAAAAATGACACAAAAAATGAAGCAAAAAGTGAGACTTTTACAGCTGATATTTACAGAGAGGGTTAAGCTTATTGAATCCTAAAGGGTTAATCTACTGGGGTAGATTGTTCTAGTTTCACAGACCGTGTCTAGAGATATCTTTTCTAGCATTTATTTAGTACTGTTCAGTTATTGCTTGCTTAGCTTCTACCAAGTACAAGCACACACTACTTTGCCCATGGATTTAACTAACAATTACTAAGTCACCAAATTTGCAAAACAGCACTATAATTCACGAGGCTATTTCTTCATATGGAAACTGATACATACAAGTGCAATGTTTCTCAAGCAATAGGAATAATAATTAAAGTATTACAACCATTTTCTCAAATCTAGGTACTGGCCAGGTTTGATGTTGCTTAACATTATATGGCTTCCCTCTGTCTTTTCTACAAATATTTTCATGGCAACTGCTCTGACAAGCTTTTTCCCCTAGGTTGGCATTTATGTCCCACCCTTTTACCATTGAGCGTTCTTAAAAAAAAAAAAAACCCAGTAAAATCAGTTATTGCAAATCACCTGATGATAGAAAACTAGTTTGTATAATAACTCATTTACAAATTAAAAAAAAAAAATATATATATATATATATATATATATATATATAATAAATAATAAAAAATATATATATAATAATAATAAATAATAATTTTACATTTACAATATTCTAAAACTAATACAATTAAAACTTATGCAATATTTATCATTTACCAATTTATAAAGAAATAAATGTGAAAACCAGTTTTTATTCATAAATTTATTTAACATTTACTAAATTATTAAAATTATTTTCTGCAACAATCAGTTTAAATTATTAAAATTATTTTCTTGGCAACTTCTCTGACGAGTTTTTTTTTTTTTTTTTTCCTGGTGCCCTGGCCATGTGAATCTAAGCATGCTACTAGCTTGGCATCTAGATCCCACCCTTTTACCACTGAAATAGTTAAATGTAACCACCGTTTCTACTCCAACAGTTTCTTTTCTCACAGTTCCTGCCTGGGAACTCCCTTCCATCTATTTGCATCCGTGATAGCTGCAATCTTCGAAAATTTAAATGCAATATCAATTCTTATTTTCTATCTTCTTGAATCCTGTTAATCTTTTATCCTTTCCTCAATACCACCTCTACCCTGTCTTTTCTGTAACCCCCAGCATGCTAGTAGCAGTCTTGCCTTTGCTTTGGTTGAAATGATTAAAAAAAAAAAAATCTGTCATTGTACTGGAACTGGTGTTTTAATGTAATGGACTATAAGTCAATTAATGCTATAAAGAGTGTTAAATGTTAACTTGAAAAGACTAATTTTTGAAAGAGACTTTATAAATTTCAAGTAGCAGTAGTACTGTTTGATCGATTAATGTTTCCTGTATGGAAACAGGTAAATTTTACTGTTACTATTAGATACAAGAAAATGAGAAATAAAGAGTAACCTTTGTGATTACGTCCCAAATCTGCATCACTTCTTGTGTCATTTGTGATGATGTCATCATATATTAGGCAGAGTTTACATAGAATGTATATTGTGAAGCAAAGTCTGTTGGCTCAGAAAAAGAAATCAGAGAACCGAGTTCAAATTCCAGTTGAGTTCATTACATTCATTTGTGTGCAAAAACTCTTGAGAAAAGTACAAATCAATATAAATAATGAAGAAATGAAGCTCAACTAATCATAGAATAAGTTGCTAGGTTAGTTAATTTAATGACATATCACCCCGAGTTGAATTATTTAATAGCAAACATAGGTTTTACAGGGGAAAAAACACAATGAATTAATAAATAAACATAGGTTGGCATAGCACAAGAGCTCAAAAGACCAGGTTGGCACCAATCAGTCTGGTTTTACACGAGAGTTGGAAAAGTAGATATATGTCTGCTTTATAAAATTTTAGAAGTTACCCACCATGAAAGTGGCCTTTTTAGTGAAAACCTTACCCCCAGTGCAAGGGATAGAGTTGGCATATTCTCAGACCCATTAACAGAGAAATAGAATAGAGAATTTTTAATGGAGGAATAATATGAAACAAAATACAAGTGTACAAGAAATTAATAATATACCGATTTCACACTATTCACCAAATGCTATAGACTAAATTAAGAAAGAAAACTAGAGAAGAGTAAGAAAAGAAAGGAAGTAAATGAGAGAATGAAAGAGAAAGAGAGACGAAGTGAACGAGAGAACGGAGGAAAGACAAAGTGAACGAGAGAACGGAGGAGAGACAAAGTGAAAGAGAGAACGGACGAGAGACAAAGTGAAAGAGAGAACGGACGAGAGACAAAGTGAAAGAGAGAACGGACGAGAGACAAAGTGAAAGAGAGAACGGACGAGATACAAAGTGAAAGAGAGAACGGACGAGAGACAAAGTGAAAGAGAGAACGGACGAGAGACAAAGTGAAAGAGAGAACGGACGAGAGACAAAGTGAAAGAGAGAACGGACGAGAGACAAAGTGAAAGAGAGAACGGAGGAGAGACAAAGTGAAAGAGAGAACGGAGGAGAGACAAAGTGAACGAGAGAACGGAGGAGAGACAAAGTGAACGAGAGAACGGAGGAGAGACAAAGTGAACGAGAGAACGGAGGAGAGACAAAGTGAACGAGAGAACGGAGGAGGGACAAAGTGAACGAGAGAACGGAGGAGAGACAAAGTGAACGAGAGAACGGAGGAGAGACAAAGTGAAAGAGAGAACGGACGAGAGACAAAGTGAAAGAGAGAACGGACGAGAGACAAAGTGAAAGAGAGAACGGACGAGAGACAAAGTGAAAGAGAGAACGGACGAGATACAAAGTGAAAGAGAGAACGGACGAGAGACAAAGTGAAAGAGAGAACGGACGAGAGACAAAGTGAAAGAGAGAACGGACGAGAGACAAAGTGAAAGAGAGAACGGACGAGAGACAAAGTGAAAGAGAGAACGGAGGGAGAGACAAAGTGAACGAGAGAACGGAGGAGAGACAAAGTGAACGAGAGAACGGAGGAGAGACAAAGTGAACGAGAGAACGGAGGGAGAGACAAAGTGAACGAGAGAACGGAGGGAGAGACAAAGTGAACGAGAGAACGGAGGAGGGACAAAGTGAACGAGAGAACGGAGGAGAGACAAAGTGAACGAGAGAACGGAGGGAGAGACAAAGTGAACGAGAGAACGGAAGAGAGACAAAGTGAAAGAGAGGAGAGACAAAGTGAAAGAGAGAACGGAGGAGAGACAAAGTGAAAGAGAGAACGGAGGAGAGACAAAGTGAAAGAGAGAACGGATGAGAGACAAAGTGAAAGAGAGAACGGACGAGAGACAAAGTGAAAGAGAGAACGGACGAGAGACAAAGTGAAAGAGAGAACGGACGAGAGACAAAGTGAAAGAGAGAACGGACGAGAGACAAAGTGAAAGAGAGAACGGACGAGAGACAAAGTGAAAGAGAGAACGGACGAGAGACAAAGTGAAAGAGAGAACGGACGAGAGACAAAGTGAAAGAGAGAACGGACGAGAGACAAAGTGAAAGAGAGAACGGACGAGAGACAAAGTGAAAGAGAGAACGGACGAGAGACAAAGTGAAAGAGAGAACGGACGAGAGACAAAGTGAAAGAGAGAACGGAGGAGAGACAAAGTGAAAGAGAGAACGGACGAGAGACAAAGTGAAAGAGAGAACGGACGAGAGACAAAGTGAAAGAGAGAACGGACGAGAGACAAAGTGAAAGAGAGAACGGACGAGAGACAAAGTGAAAGAGAGAACGGACGAGAGACAAAGTGAAAGAGAGAACGGACGAGAGACAAAGTGAAAGAGAGAACGGAGGAGAGACAAAGTGAAAGAGAGAACGGAGGAGAGACAAAGTGAAAGAGAGAGTGGAAGGGAAAGAGGTTGTAAACTAGCAAAAATTGACAAGGTAAGAGTAATAAAGATAACAATATTAGATTGAATAAATTAATTACAAGACATCTCAGAATTTTGGAGAAAATATTTGTATACCTAATGAATCTTGTGACTTAAAAGAATAGCCAATCTTTTTCAAGTAACAATTTCAGGATGTAGCAATCTTGGAAAAAAGCCAAATAAATTAATTTTGAATTTGTGATTTCAGGAAATCTAAAAGTAAAATTCTAATTGTTTCATGAACAGCAAAATCATTGATTACTTTTTCTCGGTGCTTTCACCTTTTTTCATTTTAAAATACTATTAAAAAACTAATCATGAAAAATGTAGTTCAGCTCAGTCTGTGTTGTGGGGTATTACCCACATAAGATAATGGACTCGTCATAGGACTATATGTAGCCAAGGGTTATTAACACTTGGTGTGTTGCTGAAACTCTGTGGAGACTGTAGTCGTATTCACTGACTTACAGTACAGTATTTGCTTTTGGCTTTTCTATGTGTATATCTTGTATCGTTGTATTGTTTTGTCTAAACCTACATTGGCGTTTGTCTTATTATTAATGGTCCTAATTTAGGTCCACATCAACTGGCGACAAAGTATTCGAACTCACACAGGAAAGAAAAATTCCTCCACAGGAAATCTTTCTTATGTCTATCGCCACATCAACTGGCTATTCGAACTTCATACAGAAAAACAAATTTTTCTCAAGCTACATCGACTAATGACGAAGTATTCAAACTTGTACGGGAAAGAAAAAACTTTTTTTTCTATTGCCACATTAACTGGCGTCAAGACATTCAAATTCATACAGGAAAAAAGAAAACTTTCATACCACTATCACCATAGTAACCAGTGACAGACTCCTAAGAATTCGACAAAAAAAAAACTTCTATTTACCAGAACATTCAAAGTGACCCTCCCCACACATACAGTCAGTCATATACTTAAGTATCTGGAAAAATATACCCCAGCGGAACTTGTTACAGGAAAAATCTGTAAGTAAATTCATTCTATTTTTTACATACGTCTTTCTTCACGGAAAAAAAAATGGAAGAATTGTCTAAAGTATTGTTTCAATTAATGCAAAAAACCGACGAACGTTTATTATTACAACAGCAAAAAACAGACGAATGGTTACTGTCACTTCAACAAAGAATGGAATGAACAGCAACAACAACAAGAGTTACTTATCAAAGTATTACAAGGCAAACATTCTGAGAACGACACTGCATTTTGCCAAAGTACCATATCGAGTACCATGGAAATATTCGAATACGTGCCCGATAACAAAAAAACTTTCGACGCTTATTATAAGCAGTATGAAGATTTATTCAACGTTGACTGCAGTAACTGGTCAAACGCAAAAAAAGTATGTTTATTGTTACAAAAATTGGGTACAGCAGAACACAGCAGGTTTGTCGATTTAATCCTCCCCCAGAAAAATGACAGAATTCTCAGAGACTGTTAAACTACTATTGGAACTATTCGGGCCAAATACCTCACTGTTTCACAAAAGGTGGAAATGCCTGAATCTAGTCAAGGAAGAACAGCAAGATTACCTAACTTATGCTGCCACAGTGAATAAACACTGTAATGACTTTAAGTTGGCTGAATTATCTGCCGATAAGTTCAAATGCCTTGTTTTTGCTCAAGGTCTGATCTCAGCTGGAGATTCAGAAATAAGACGTCGGGTATTGACCAAATTGAATAATGAACCAGAGTTAGCACTACAAAAACTGGCAGAGGACTGTCATAGAGTCATATCTGTAAAGAGCGACTTGAAAAGCATAGAAGAGTCAGGCGTTAGCCATATTAAAAAAATTAAAACTAGACAAAAACGCTATTCCCCAGAAAGAGAGAAGAAAAAAGATTTCGACAAATATACGAAAAGACAGTAAATTTGCGGTAAACTGTATTGGATGAGATTTTGCCCATCCAAAAAGAAGAAAACCTGTCAAAACTGCGGTAAGGTTGGACACTTTACGTCAAGTTGCTGGTATGTAAGAAAATCAAGAAGAACAAGAAATAGATTTAGACACAATCTAACGATAATGAAGATGACAAATTATGGAAATATGTAACAGTGAAAATTTTAAATAGAACAGTCAAACTTCAGTTAGATAGCGGGTCTGACTTGACAATCACGTACATACATGGTGGCACCGGCTGAAAAAACCGACCTTATTAAAATCCCAAAAAACAGCGCGATCGGTGACAGGAGAAAAATTAGACATTCTGGGTGAAGTATTCTTTACAGTTACTTTGAACGGAATGACTAAAAAACTTAAAGCATATGTAACGAAGAATACAGTAAATTTATTCGGCACAGACTGGATTGAGAAATTTAATCTGTGGGATTGTCCGTTAAGTATGTTCTGTCAAAAAGCTCAGTCTACTACTATATCAAGGAGCGAAGAACTAAAATCTAAATTAAAAGAAAAATTTCCGGAAGTATTCTCAGGAGGTTTGGGAAAATGTACAAAAATCAAGGCTCAGTTGCAATTAAAGGATAATGCGAAACCTGTGTTTAGAAAAAAAGGAATGTTCCATTTGCAGCAACTGAACAAATAGATAAAGAACTGGATAGATTGGTGGATTCAAAAATCTTATCTATAATCGACTTTTCAGAGTGGGCAGCACCAGTAGTATATGTAAAGAAAAAAAACGAACTAAATCAGGGTATGTGCTGACTTTTCAACAGGATTAAATTCATCACTCAAGGATCACCATTATCCATTACCGAGCCCCAAGGAGATATTTAATAAGCTGAACGGAGGAAAAATTTTCTCTAAAATTGACTTGTCTGATGCGTATTTGCAAACTGAAATTGACAAGGAGTGCTCAGAATTATTGTGTATTAATACACAGAGGCTTGTCTAAGTTCAACAGATTAGCCTTTGGTATCAAGGTCGCTCCTACCATTTTTCAACAGATTATGGATACTATGCTAGGTGACCTCGATTATGCAACCGCCTATCTTGATGATATATTAGTCAGGAGTGAATCAATAGAAGACCACAAAATGCATATCAAAAACATATTCAGCAAAATTAAAGAATACAGATTTATGGTAAGAGAAGCCAAATGTGAATTTTTTCTACCCCAAATCAAATATCTGGGTTATATCATCAACAAGGAAGGACGACGTCCAGACCTGGAAAGGGCCACAGCCATCAGAGATATGCCAGCCCCAGATAATATACAATCACTACAGAGCTTCTTAGGCCTGACGAATTTCTACCAAGTTTTCATTAAAAATATGTATAACCTTAGAGCACCGTTAAACGATCTTCTTAAAAAAGATAAAACTTGGATTTGGACACAGAAATGCCAGTCAGCATTTGACAAGATTAACAAGACCCTGATCTCAGATCTCTCCCTAACCCACTACAAGCAAAAGTTGGACAAAATAGTAGCAAGTGATGCCAGTTCCTATGGCATTGGTGCATGCATTTTACACAAATTCCCAGATGGAACAAGGAAGCCAATAGCCCACGCATCTCGATTCCTGCTGCCCGCGGAGAAGCAATATTCTCAAATCAAGAAGGAAGCGTCAAGCATAATTTTTGTGATTACAAAATTTCACAGGTATCTGCACGGCAGAAAATTCGTCTTACAAACAGACCATAAGCCTCTGTTAGCAATATATGGTAACAAGAAAGGCTTGCCGGTGTACACCGCAAATCGATTGATCCATTGGGGAACGATTCTACTAAAGTATAATTTTGAAATAGAATACCTTTCATCAAAAAATATTTGCCATGCAGATGGTTTGTCGAGGCTGGTCCCCAAAAACAAAGAAATTTTTGAAGATTCAATCATAGAAACACTTAGACTGTGAAATTAAGAGCATGATCGCAAATACGGTAAGAGAGCTACCAGTCTCACTGACAGATATAAAAAGGGAAGCTCTCAAGGATGAATTTATCACATCAACAAAAAAAAATAAATAAATAAATAAATATGAAAGATTCAAGTGTGTCTGAAGTTTTTTCCCTGTGCAACAAAGTGTTACTTTATAATGAGGGGGTGTTGATACCCATAACTTTGCGGAAAAAAATATTACGAGATTTTCATTCGGGACACCTAGGGAAAAATAGAATGAAAAGCTTGATGCAAGGATACGTCTACTGGAGCAACATGGACAGAGATATTACCGACATGATCAACTTGTGTAAAGGGTGTACATTTGCCGCGAAAGCCCCAGCAAATACAATGCAAACCTTGGCAACAGATTCACATTGACTTTGTGTGTCCAGTTGAAGAGCAGTACTATCTCATAGTAGTCAATAGTCACACAAAATGGCTGGAGGTCCTACATTGCAAAAGGCCAATGACGGAATGTACTATAGCATTCATCCATGAACTCTTCGCGTGGTTTGGGGTAGTGGACATAATAGTCCAGACAATGGGACACAGTTCACGTCTGGTGAATTTAAACAGTTCTGCAAATCATTCCAGGTTAACCATATAGCGACCCCCCAGTACCATCCAAGATCAAACGATCAAGCAGAGAGATTCATAGACACCCTAAGGTGAGCTCTTAAAAAGGGCACAAGGCACCCCAACAGACAAGGCATTGCAACAGTTCCTGCAAGTATATCGGATTACACCAAATCCTAATACACCCACAGGACGCTCACCTGCTCAAGTAATGTTTGCCAGAAGGATAAGGTCGACATTTGACAAACTTATCCCAAAGCAGGCAAAGTTTAAAAAGACCATCGCGCCTTCCAGGAAATGTTATGTTTGTGGAGAGAAGGTGTTCTTCAAACTCTACAAGAACAATATGATGTTTGGGAGGTGGGATTTGTGAAGCAGAGAATCAAAGACCTTGCATATGTAATTCAAGGACTGAAAAAAGTACATAAATGCCATCAAAAACCAGATGAGGAAATGTCGTATAAATAACATAGAGGAGTCACCACATGTCATTGAAAAACCAATTGACGTTATTTATGAGAACTTTGATCTTGAAGCCCCCCCCCAGGTTTCGCTTGAAAAAAGGAGGTCCAACAAGAAAAGGAAGTTTACTGATCCCTTGTGTATTGACCCCAAGAGAAAGAAGTATGGAACAGTTTTTCAGGGGGAAAACTCTTGGAAGGGGGATGTTGTGGGGTATTACCCACATAAGATAATGGACTCATCATAGGACTATATGTAGCCAAAGGTTATTAATGCTCAGTTTGTTGCTGAGACTCTGTGGAGACTCTAGTAGTGTTCACTGACTGACTTAGAGTACAGTATTCTCTTTTGGCTTTTCTATGTGTATATCTTGTATCGTTGTATTGTTTTGTCTAATATATGTCTAACCCTACATTGGCGTTTGTCTTATTATTGATGGTCCTAATTTAGGTCCACATCAGTCTGGCAAAATGCAGTAATAGTAGGGAGCACTCAATAAGAATCAAATTCATGAAGCTTTGCCAGAATGGTCCAGGAAACATGGTAATGAATTTTCTATGTTAAAGTGGCTTCTACAGTCACTGGGTCTCAATCCCATACAGCACCTTTGATATGTGGGAGAAAGGGATTTTCAAATCCTGAATGTACAGCCAATCAATCTAGAATAATTGCAGGATGTTAGAATAACAGCAGGGACCTAAATTTCAAGAGTGCTTCCAGAGAATTATTGAATCCATGCCAAGAAATTGGTGATTCCATAGGCAAAAATGGATGCTGAACTCAGTGGGATAGAAGCATACCTAATAAAGTGACTGGTGTGTGTGTGCATGTATATATATATATATATATATATACACACACACACACACACACACGGTATAATGGATAAACGGTCCTCTAAACTACACAAAAATGGAAATAACACTGACATCTTATTTTATATATTTACCAAAATTACACAAAAATATCTTAAAATCTAAAGAGTAAATTTATTCAATAAAATCTCCAGGGCCTCTTAACAACTTTGATACCTAAACACTCTTAAAATGTTTATATTAGAGCTTCCAGCACAAATGCCAAACAGCATGAACATGTTCACATTCTTTTTTTAAGATATGTAAACACTGGATCTAACCGTCCTGCTAACATAATCAAACATATCCCCAAAGAAATAGAACACAGGTCATCTAAAAATTCCTCTCACAAAACAATTTTTCGATGACAGAAAAAGAAATTATAAAAGGGCTTTAAATGAAAATAGCCATAAAATTAAATTAGACTATAAACCTCAAATAATTAAGCAAATGAAGAATAATGCAAGGAAATAAAACATTATTTGGTTCAACCCACCTTTTAATTATAAAGTCCAAAATAGGGAAAATATTTTTCAAATTGATTAATAAACACTAACCTAAAAATTCAAAATTACATAAAATATTCACAAAATACAGTTAAATTAAGTTACAGCTGAACTAGCAAATTTAGAAAATTACATAAAGAAGCAAAATTCCAAGAATTTAAAAAATTACATGCAGCAAAATATTGTTCATGCCCATTTGATGGAGTTTGTAAAATAGAAGGAGTTATTTACAAAGCAGAAGTACAATATACAAATGGACAAAGAAAAATATATATGTAGGATGTACTGAAGGAAATTTTAAAAAAATTAGTATAATCACAAACTGGTGAGCCTTAAAAATTGTACCAAACTAGATAATCACTTGTGGAAATTAAAAGAAAAAAATGGCAAAGAATCTTATTTAACTTGTAGACTTACCCCCCTGCAGTAGGGGTATGTCTACAGATAGAGCCAAGAAGTGAAGTTAGCCATAGTATCATTTCCAGAACACAAATGGTTGCTAAATGAAAGGTTCAAAATAATATCTGGATCTAAACACATCAGAAAATAAATTTTTGGATCATAGAAAACCGGATGAAAACGATTACAATTCTTGACCGGATCCTTCCTTATTTCAGTTTCCAGTTATGCATTTGAAAAAGTGTTGGAAAATGAATCAACATAAAACGCCTGAAAATACCAAAAGGTTGAAACCAAGGTTGAGTAATTAGCTGAATTTTGAACGAAAATATTCAAAAGCTCTACATTATATATGTATTAAACATTTTTTAATACAACTGTGTACTGGTCTAATTTAATTTTGATCACTAACTGGTTTATATATATATATATATATATATATATATATATATATATATATATATATATATATATGAATGTAAGAGAGAGATCTACATTAGGACAAACCTTCAAACTCACTCATATTATACATAAATAAAACAGGTCATTACTTTCATTTTATAGATGCCACTCTAATTAGAAAGAACATTATTCTTTATGCAGGAAATTCTTTCAGGGAGTTCTGATATTTTACCATCTATAAACACATGTCAAACCAACATTCTATAAAAAAATCTAGGATATGCCTAGCTCCTCCCACAATCAATGTAACTTAAATTCTTTTACCTTCATATGAAATTGAAAAGCTAGATGCAGATTCAGTTCTCACTAAGAGTCAAAAGAAGGAGAGGTGGTTTAATTTGGCACCGGAGTTAAAAAGGACAAAGAGGGTTTGGTTCAAGAGAAAGTTGAAAACAGAGATGCAGTTACAATTCACACTCAATTTGAAAAGTGAGCACTAAAGCCAAAAAGAAAGAAATGTTTAATCTGAACTAGAATCAATCGATTGTTTATTTGTTTTACCAGTATATCAAACTTATATGGGTCATTTAATGCTGAAACTGAATATTTTTTTATTCAGTAATGTTTCAAAACATTTTAAATGGCTGTGGGTTTTTTAAATTGTTTTTAAAATATCAGTTGTATAACACGAGAGTATTTCAAAACATAATTTGTATGGTTCAAAGTTCAAGCTCTATTCCAAGTAAATTATTTTCTTCCAATATGCTATAATTTCAGCAGTAGGTACATTTTTGAAGAACATGTTAAGATTTTGTGCATGGTAATTGTTGCTATGTATTTTTGTGCTTCTTGAATTCTATCAAGATATGACTGATAGTGAGAAATTGGTTGCAGTGGGTACACCATAGTGTTATTGTATATGTGTGTGTGTGTGTGTGTGTGTGTCATGTGAATGTGCCAATTCTTATTCTGTTATGCACTATGTCTTGTCTACAGTCAGCCAATGGCTCGATATTCTCTTTTCTTATTGTTGGCTGATGTGCATACAGTTTTTTGTTTGACAACATGTCCTAAATTGACGGATGTGCATTGTGATGCAGTAGATATCAGCTCGAAAAGAGAAATCGGTGAGCCGAGTTCGAATTCCAGTTGAATACCCTGCATTCACTTAAGCACTGGTACCCTTGGAAAAGGTATTACCCTTCCCTCCAGTTATGGGTTAAATAACAAGGGTAGGACTTGGGAGCCTGCTCTTAAAAACAAATTCCAATGAATCTTGATACTCAAAAAATAAAAATGTTGTAAAAATAAAATAACCTTACCCAAAATCATTGGTTATGACCTTAAATGATCCCATAAGGATTGATAGGTCGTTAAACCTAAGAAGAAAAAAATGTCCTAAATTGCTTGTCATTTTCTTTTGATGTGTTGTGTAATTTTGTTTTTGTGATCTATATATGGGAGTTTGATATTAGTTATTTTCATTTTTGTTGCCACTTTTGCCAGTGTATCAGCTTTGATTTCTTTTGATGCCTAAATGGCTAGGAATCCAAACCAATATTATTGTTTTGTGCTTTATTAACTGATGACAAGTTTCTAGGATTTCTTGAATACAGGGATGATTCATGTTCTTTTCTTTAATTACTGTTAAACTAGATGGGAAGTCTGAGAATATTATAAACTTTCTACCTTTGGATTTTCTATCATTTCAAGTGCCATTTTAATGGCTTGTAGTTCAGTTGTATAGATGGATGCATTATTTGGTAGCCTGATTTGTTTATGAATTTATCTGTTTGTGGCTGCTGTGCTTATTCTATCTCAGATTTTTTATCCATCTGTGTAGAATGGTTTATAGTGATAATAATATTTGTCTCTTAATTCTCCATACATACTTTTATTGATGGTTTCTTTTTTTTGCATGTCACTTTTAGGTTTGGAGTTTGTCCATAGAGCTATCTTATTTACTGTAACTGGTGTTACACTATCAGGATCTTTGTTTATTTGTTCTAGTACTTTGTTAATTTGAAGTCCAAGTGAAGAGATGTTTGTTGATTTATTTTTATAAAACTAGGTTGTGGTACAGTGGATATCGGCTCGGAATGAGAAACCGGGGAGCCAAGTTCGAATTCCAGTTGAATCCATTGCATTCACTTACGCACAAATACCCTTGGGAAAGGTATTAATCGGTCTCTTCCCTCCAGTTATGGGTTAAATAGCAGGACAGATTGGGTTCTATAGCCTTGGTTGGCAGCCAGTCTACCGCAGAAAGCAATGGCAACCTACTGCGGGATAATCTTCTGCCCGGTCAGTCATGTCTCGAAAAAGACATGATCGCCCAAGCGTGTTTCACGTATGGCACTTAACTGACTGACTGATATTGAGGTGCATGTTTTTGGTATGCTACATTATTTGGGTTGGGTAAAAGTTTTAGTGTATACTGGAGGGATAATTTTTCCCATTTCAGACATATGGATAGTTCACTGGCTTGTATATAGAGACTTTGCATTGGTGATATCCGAAAGGCTTTGAGACTTAATCTCAGTCCTTGATTTTGTATGGTTTGTAGTCTTTTAAAGATAGGATTTCTGTGTGGCACTTTAAATGATGCCTCCATATAGTTTAATTTTGATCCATGCAGTTGATATATTCTGAGCATTACTTTTTGGTCGGCACTACAGTTCAGTTTTGATGTTATTTTTAAAAGCTTCAAAGCCTTTTGGCATTTTTGTTTAAAGGAATCAATGAGCACCTTAAAGATTGCTATTATGATTCCTAGATATTTGTTGGACTATGGAAATTAAGTGTATATTTAATTCAAATTCTGGATTGAGATGGTCGACTCATTTTTTGCAGAAATACCTACAAACAGTTCTTGTTTCGGATCCATTTGCTCATTTTTTTTTTTAATCATATTACCCCAAGCAAGGTGGTAACGCCACTGATGTGCAGGGGGGCTACATAGGAGTGAAAAGATTGGAAAAGAGAAAGCCAGAAACCACATCCTAAACAAGGGATGAGCCTCTTCACTTGTTCAATAGACGAGGGTGGAGTGTGAACCGGGCGATAGTTTAGTCTATCTACTCCAATTGAAAAAAAAAAAGAGTGAGAAGATTGGAAAAGAGAAAAAACCGGAAACCGCATCCTAAACAGGAAACAAGGGATGAGCCTCTTCACCTGTTCAATAGACGTTGATGGAGTTTTTACCTATCTTGTTTAAACATATTCGTATATATCTTTCAAAGGAAGGCATGTTTGGTTATGAGTATGATATTGAGAGATCATCTATATATAGGGATTTCTCAATTCCTGCATTAATGGTTTCAATAACACTATTTTAAGAATAAATAATGTAACTAATAAAATGTTACCTTGAGGTACTCTTGCCTTCTGCTTGTGTGTGTCAGATGTTGCATTTCCATTTCGTACATTGAATATTCAGTTTGACAGAAAGTTTTGGATGAATAGAGACATTCTTCCTTTTATTCCTATCTTCTGCATGTCTTTTAGGATACCATGCTTCCATGCAGTATTGTAGGCTTTTTCAAGATTAAAAAATATTGATCCTAAAGAAGGACCTAGTTGTTCTTATTTCACATACCCCAGGTACGAGATTGTTCTTGTTCCACTATGTCTAGGAATGTTACTTTCTTTTTCTTGTTTCTTGTTTTTTTAAAGTACATCTCTGTTATTGCTAACTCTTTTCCAACTGTACTCAAGTCTAGACTACATGCTCCAGGGATTGAACTCCGAGTTACTATACCACCAAATTTGTAAGCCAATCCTTATGACAATTGTTTTATATTGTTGATTAAATAAAGGGTTCAGTTCAAAATCCCCTGATAATTACTTGGATTGACATACACCTGAAGATAACTAGTGGGATAGGGAAAGAAACATTGTCATAGCATCAAAGATGCATATATTAATCCAACTGTAGATAATGTAAATAATGATATCTGGACAAAGTTTAATCGTTACACCTGCAAAAATATCTGTCAAAAGGATGGTTTTTTTCCTGATACTGCTAATCCGGTTCACACTCCACCCACATCTATTGAACAGGTGAAGAGGCTCATCTCTTGTTTCCTGTTTAGGATGTGGTTCCCGGCTTTCTCTTTTTCCAATCTTTTCACTCTTTTATTTATTTATTTTTTCTTCAATTGGAGTAGATAGACTAATCTATCGCCCGGTTCACACTCCACCCACGTCTATTGAACAGGTGAAGAGGCTCATCCCTTGTTTCCTGTTTAGGATGTGGTTCCCGGCTTTCTCTTTTCCAGTCTTTTCACTCTTACGTAGCCCCCTGTGCATCAGTGGCGTTTTCGCCTTGCTTGGGGTGATATGATTAAAAAAAAAAAAAAAAAACAAATGAAAAGTTCTAGTCGTACAAGTTATCACTGATCCCTTGGTTTTTCTGGAGTACACTTTGGTAGCTAGATAAGAGTTTGTTTCTCTCCAGGCTCCACATTAGTAGAGCATTGACTATTATCATCTTGCAAATTCAAAATGTTAGTGCAATACGTTTGTAGTTTGTTGGGTTGGAATGGTCTTTGCTATGTTTAGGAACTGAAACAACAACAGGCTCAAGCCACAATTTCAGAAATTTGTTTGAGCACCGTATATCACTGAAGATCTGAAGAAGTATTAAAAGACTTTTCTGGCAGGTGTTTTAAAAAGTTGGTAATTAATTTAATCTGGACCAGTTGCAGAGTTTTCACTTTTCTTCATGGAGACTTTTAGTTCTGTCACAGTGAACAGAATATTGTTTGTTTGTTTTTTTTAAAGTGAATTTAAATCTTTCTTTCATAACTTTTACATATTTTTTAAATTTGGGAGTGTAGTGATTTGCTGAGAAGTTTCTTTGAAAATTCTGTTGCTATTAGTTTAGCTGTTTTTTTTTTTCCAGCATATTTATCTCCATTTGTTTTGCTTAAGTGTACTGCTGCAGTTTATGGTACACTCCACCCACGTCTATTGAACAGGTGAAGAGGCTCATCCCTTGTTTCCTGTTTAGGATGTGGTTTCCGGCTTTCTCTTTTCCAATCTTTTCACTCTTACGTAGCCCCCTGCATATCAGTGGCATTACCGCCTTGCTCAGGGTGATATGATTAAAAAAAAAAAAAAATTTTTTTCCATTAATTTTCCTTATTATTTCATGTTTTATTCATTGTTTTTGTTTTTTTGTTTAGTCTGGAGATGTAGTTTTGCCAAGATTCTCTTTTGAATTTTTTAATTATGCAGCATGCTTTTGTTTGGGCTTGCTTGTAGTTTTGTAGGTTGATTGTGACTGGGTTGTGTAAGAATATCTTCAGTATTTTTACCTGGTTTTAGCTGCTTCTCTGCATTATGCTGTAAACTTAATTTCCTCCAATGTACAGTAAGAGTTCGATGATTCTCACCACATCTCTGAAGGAATTTAAAAATTGGTGTGGGCAGACCCTTAGATTTATATCATGAAATTTGCTCATCCTTAGTAGAGTTTCAGCATGATGTTTTTTCTTTGACTTCTGTCAGCAATGTATTATTTCTAGATTTTTCTTAATTGTTTTTGGAGTTATCTAAGATGCTAAGATTTTTTTCTATTACAAAAGGTGACAACTTCATTATTAGTCTTCTATTGGTTTTATTAGTAAGAATTTCAAACTTTTTCTTTTGATTTTCTGTGTCTATATTAAAATGTAGTCTCTTGTATTTTTTTTTGTGTGTGTGCATGTGTTTGTACTTGATTTATTACTATTATTCATCAGCCAAGCTCCCCACCAACCTGTAAACCACACATGGAGCAGATGTTGGGGGCGGGGGGGGTCCTATTTGTCTCATTCCCCGAGGGCTACATGACTGGTATACTCAAATGTGGGGAGAGTTCCAAGCACCTGCTATATCTGGGATCATCCACCCGAGTATGAGCTTTCCTCAAAGATTGAAATAGCCATGTCTGATTCCTTTGTTCCCAGTTTGACTGACCCTACAGCATCTTCTTAACAGATTACTCAATAAATACCAGGCCTAACTATAAAACAACAACTTTTAGCCAAAATTCGACTTTATTTAGATAGATCTATCTATCGCCTGGTTCACACTCCACCCACATCTATTGAACAGGTTAAGAGGCTCGTCCCTTGTTCCCGGCTTTTCTCTTTTCCAATCTTCTCACTATTATGTAGCCCCCCGCACATCAGTGGCGTTACCGCCTTGCTTGGGGTGATACGATTAAAAAAAAAAAATTCATTAGCATAGTTTCCTTCTAGGGTGATACACTGACTCCAACGCTTCTCTAACAATTTGATGCCTTTTTTGTACAATGATTTGTCTTTGGCCTCAAAATACGCTTCAGTTTCCAATATCACTTCTTCATTGGAGCCAAATCTCTTTCCCTGGAACATTCTTTTGAGGTTTGCAAACAGCCAGTAGTTGCTGGGGGCCAGATCTGGAGAATAGGGTGGATATAGAAGCAATTCAAAGTGCAATTCATGTAGTTTTGTCATTGCTGCAATCAACTTGTAACATGGTGTGTTGTCTTGGTGAAAGATCACTTTTTTCTTCTTCATTAGTAGCCATTTTTTTTCTCCTTCAAATGCGCCAATAATGCTATATAATATTTGTTATTGATGGTTTTTCCTTTTTCAAGGTAATTGATGAACAAAATACCTTATGCATCCCAAAATACAGAGGCCAAAACCTTGCCTGCTGATGTTTGCATATTTGGTCGCTTTGGATGGCTTTCATCTGCTGCTGTTCACTCAGCTGACTACCAATTTGTCTCTGGAGTGAAGTGGTCGATCCATGTTTCATCCATTGTCACATATTTATGCAAAAAACTTTTTGTTGCATTGAAACAGTTGCAAACAACTCTCTGAATTATTGACATGTTGTTTTTAATCAACTGTGAGCAAATGCGGCACCCACTTTGAACATAGCTTTCTCATTGACAAATGTTCATGCAAAATCGTGAATACACTGCCTTCTGATATGTTCAACTCCTCTGCTATCTCATGCAATTTCAATTTACAATCAGCCAAAACAATTTTGTAAATTTTTTTTTGTTTTCTGGGACAATTGTGGATTTTAGGTAACCTAACCCTTCAGCAACATTTGTGTCTGTACAACTGCATTTAAAGTCAGTATACCACCTCTTAACCATTGTTTCTGATGGAGCAGAGTCTGAATAACACTTATCAGGCCATTGCTTTGCTTAAACAGTATTTTCCCCATCAGAAAGCAATGCTTTATCAACACACAAAATTCAGATTTTTCTGTTGTTTATAAAATTTGCAACAGTAGTTTCTCTTAAATAACTATAATTTGTAAACTAATTATCCAATTCGGCCAAAATTTTGTCACATGCCATTTGAAGGTTAGTACTTCAAAAAATTAATTTGGATTTTTTATTAGTGGCCCAGGACTTATTGAGTGATGTGTTACTAAGTCAGTATAATGTTTGATATGGTAAATGTGAGCATCTTGTTTGTCTGACTTATGGCTTGACATGACCAGCCAGTTGATTGGATCAAGTCTCTCCAACCACCGTCTAGTTCAAGAAGGAGCTGAAGTGATGTGTTGGAAGTTTAAGAGTATATGTATATATATATATATATATATATATATATATATATATAGCCCAACTCTTAAAACCCTCAACCACAAGGATACCAAACTCAAGCATCACAGGGTACCATCCATGACAAGCAGGTAGCCTCTTTGGAGAACTTTTACCTCATGCAGATGTGCAGTTAGTGTATTCTGAAGCCCTGGAGACTCACTAGAGTCGAAAAGCAAAACTGGTTCAGTAAACAGGTGAAAGCCTTAATTTAGCAAAAGAAAAAAAAGAGACACCCAGTGGGAATCAAACTCACTACTCAGTAATGATAATTTGTCAAACTATGCAAGATTGCTCCTGTTAATTTAATTAGACCAAAACAATCTTACTATGAAACCAGAAAAGAAAAAAAAATGTGCTTTATTACATTTTTCACAGAAGCTGATTATAGAAAGGTAATAAGGTAACAAAATCATTAAATAATGTAACAAAAATATCAAATTTCATCTAATCTTCTTTTCAATTTTTTATTTTTTTTCCAGAGCTAACAATCAAAGATAGCAGAAATGGTAGTGACTGTTAACATAAAAGTATCCTGTTTGGCCTGGCTACTGGCTATGATGATTCACCAAGCAAGTAGTGGAAGTCATAGCTATAATCAAGACAAAGAATGCAAGTGCTGCATAGGACAAACTGGACCCCCAGGTGTTCCAGGGAATCCCAGGTCTGCAAGGGGCAATGGGTTTGGAAGGACCAAAAGGAATTAAAGGAGACCATGGATTAAGAGGACCTGATGGACAAAAAGGTAAAACTTATCAAGAATTATTAAAAAATCTGAAATATTACACTTTATAATGTGTGCTGTAGTGCAGTGGATATCAGCTCAAAACGAGAAATCGGTGAGCAAAGTTTAAATTCCAGTTGAATTCATTGCATTCACTTACATGAAAAATACCCTTGGGAAAGGTATTAATCCATCCCTTCTCCCTCCAGCTATGGGTTAAATAGAAAAGCAGATTAGTTTCTATGGCTTTGGTTGACAACTATTAATGGCAAACTACAGTGGGAAATATCTTCTACCTAGTCAGTCATGTCTCTTTCAAGACATGATCTCCCAAGTGTGTATCACGTATGGCACTTAACTAACCAGCACTTTATAAAAATGTATTTAGCCAAGAAACAGAACCATTAAAATCTAAAATGCAGTTTTAAAACATTATTTCTATAGGCCTAGTGTAGGGGTTCTCTCCCTGAGGGTGGATGCAGGGTTTTGAGGAGAGAGGGTAAAAATCTTGCTTTTTATTTATTGGATCACAAAACACTGGTATTCTATTGAACTTTGTTTATTGAAGTATGCTTCAGTTTAGTTATTTTGTAATTAGTTATGAATTAAATTGTTGTACATGTATTCAAGTTTAAAAATCCATCAACATTTTCTCTTGCTATTATATTTATCTAATCTAATCTAAATCTAAATCTAATCTAAACTTATTTATAAATGGAACTTTGTGTGTGTGTGTGTGTGTATCCGTTACCTATAGACTCCGAAACAGCTGAACTGATTTTCTTGAAAATTTACACAGTTGTACTATGAGCGTCTGCGAGTGTTCTTAGCTAAGTTTTGTGTCGAGGTACCCCCGATAAATATTGAAAATCGATAATTGAAAAAATCAGGTTATAGAAAGAGTGGTCTGATTTTAATCAAATTTAATACACTCATAGACAAAAACATAAGAAACGATATTCAGAAGTTTCAAAGTTGCAGTTCTATCCTTGGATGACTTATTTGATGCCGATATTGGAAATCGATACCCTGATATCCTACCGGGTCTGATCAAAATCAGTTTTTCAGTCTTTTTATTTTAGTTTTTGCTTCGGGTTTGGCTCTAAGTAGGTATAATTGTAGTTCTTAGTCTCAGCCATGATACCATTTACTCAGAGGACTTATTTAGCCTTCAAAATTCAGTTTACAACGAAAAAGACTTATTTGATATCGATACCAGGAAATCAAAATTTGACTTACATCCATTCATTTTTCTTTCAGTCTATGGTTTCGTTTTAACTGGAAATAACTATTGCTTTTTAGTTTTTCATGCCAACATCCAAAGAGTCTGAGCTCCAGGACCATGGATTAGTTTTAAAGCTTTCATTACACTCGAGCAATGCCGGGCTATACTGCTAGTAATTTATAAAACTCTTCTGTAAAAATACAGGTATATCTGAGCTTACAATGGTAGTTTGTTCCAGGAGAGGCCACATAAGTCAAATTTACTTGTCACTGGGCTAAACCACAAATAACCAATCCCAGTTCTGTATTTTATTTATAAATTCATTTTTAATAATATAACGTCAATAAGAATCTATTTTAAGCTTACAAACAAATATAATTTAGTTTTTAATATACTACAGAGAAAAAGTAATCTAAATTTACAATTACATGTTTGTACACATTTGTAAATGTACATTGTAATTGTTTAAAATTTGGTGATCTTTACAGTACATTGCAGACTCTTTATTTGTGAATGTGGTTTGCTCTAAGACATTATAAAATAAAATGATTTTATAAGGTAAAATAACAAATAGTTATTAAAATTATTTTTCAACAGTAGAAAAACTAATTTATTTCAAATTTACTAATATTTACATTGAAGACAGCTAAACAAGAACAGAGTCAGAAATGTTTTCATATTTCATTTTTTAGGATTTGTAATGATTATATTAATATTTACTGTAAATGTGTGTATTCTAATATGATTTTATATACTTTTATTCTTATTTATTGTACAATAACATGATTTTAACGCTTTTCTAGTAATATTACAACTTCAATATTTGTGGTAGACAGACATCAGTAAGTTAAGTGCCATATTTGAAACACGCTTGGGCGATCATGTCTCGAAAGAGACATGACTGTCTGGGCAGAAGATTATCTTGCAGTAGGTTGCCATTGCTTTCTGCGGTAGACTGGTTGCCAGCCAAGGCTATAGTGGAAACAGGACAAGCAATAATGAGCAGTACTAAAAATAAAATAAGACAAGATGTTCCTAGATAGAGTGGAATGAGAACAGTCTACCCCCATAGATTAAATAAAGGGTTCAATCTGGAATTCCCTTGAGTTACCTAAATCAATATAAGTCTGATGAAGGCCAAAGAGCATAGCAGCTGAAAAAGTGTGATAATTATCTACCTTTACAAAACCCAGATTAGGCTGAAAAATGGAATACTACTGTCATACATGGGCGTATTTTTATGGCATAGGTCAACTTTTACACCATTTACATTATTTGGACTATTGTCCTCATCTTTGTTGCCATTTTTACGATGTTTCAGCCATTGTATGCTCCAGCCTTCTTCAGGTGCTAAGAATTTCAAACCAAACCCTTTATTTGCTACATCCTTCTCATTCCTTCTGGTAGTCATGAGTTATCCCTCTTTAAGTTATTTGTTCACCATTGCTGTAGCCTGGTATTGAAATCCCAATTCTATGGGTCAAGTCACTGGAACTAACCAACATCTATATCCACTGGGCCATATGTTGTTGAGGACAACAGCAAGTGAATTTCTTGGACTTAACCTAATGTTTCAGTAACTTTTTTTACCAGAGCTCATATTGAAATTTTTTGATGCTAATGATTTTCTCTAGCACTCTATATTACTGGTTCCCATTTTGTATTCATTTCTATGCTTGGTCAGCTCAGAAGATTTTTGTAGCCAAGCATATGTGCTGATTTTTTAAGCTTACTTAGTTTCCAATGGCGTTCTCTATTATTTCAACTTCATCCCATAGGGAGCAGTGATCCTCTTTCTCCCTTCATATGTGGTCAGCTACACCTGATTTTCACATCTCCTCTTGTTTTACAGTCTTGTGATCTTCTTGTAACCTTACCTTAACACAAAGAGTTGTGAGTTCAATACCAGGCTACAGCAGTGGTGAACAAATAACTTACAGAGTTAAGGGAGATAACTCATGACTTCACACAAGGAACAACAATGATATACCCCAGTGATTGTAATAAAGAGTTTGGTTCAAATTCCCTTAAGAAGGCCTGGGTATACAATGGCTGAAACGTTATACAAATGGCAACCAAGATTAGGACAATAGTCTGAATAATGTAAATACTACCTTATCTCAGAAATATAGACAGACATTCACGATTGCTGTTATTTGAAGAAGGCTTAAGTGTACAACAGCCAAAACGTCATAAAAATGGCAACAAAGATGAGAACAATAGTCTGAATAATATCAGTTAAGTGCCATACGTGAAACACGTTTGGGCGATCATGTCTCGAAAGAAACATGACTGACTGGGTAAAAGATTATCCCGCAGTAGGTTGCCATTGCTTTCTGCGATAGACTGGTTGCTAGCCAAGGCTATAGAACCCAATCTGTCCTGTTATTTAACCCATAACTGGAAGAAAGAGACAGATTAATACCTTTCCCAAAAGTATTTGTGCGCAAGTTTAAATACTACCTCATCTCAGAAGTATAGACAAATACTGAAGGTCAACTTTTATTTATAAAATACCTAACTTGTGATATAATGGGGTGTAGCCATCATTAGAACATGCACAATATCAAATAGACTGTAATGATTTTATCCTAAGTGTCTTCTATGACCAGCAATAAAGTCTACAAAGAAAGATTTTCATAGTAGTCACCCACTTAACTAAATAAAGGGAAAAAAACATAAATAAATGAAAACTTTCAAGTCCCACTTGGGCAAATGTTAGGAAGTTCTAGTTGCAGGTTTTTATTAGCAGAGCACTGTTAAAATAGAAAGAAAGTTCCAACATTGCCTACTCAAAAGTAGTTTCAAGTGATCCATTGGCAAGCTGCCAGACACAAGTTATGATACAGAAAAGAGCAAAGTGATGGTAGCAAAGAATCAAAATTCTCACTAGTTGAAAGGAAAAGCTGACCTGGTAGACAGAAGTTACCTAAGTGCAACCTACCTACTCAGACTCTGCAAGTAAAACCCTGAATAAACAAGCAAATATATTGGAAATAGTGTTTTCATTTACCGATATGACATTAATTTCACTTTTTGTTTCCTTTGTGAGGGTTCAATGGATTTTCAAAGGGATGCAGATGAGAATAGAGAAACAAGATGGGGTTATTTTCATGGTCAGTGAAAGATGCAGATAATGATTTGTATGATTATATTAGTTCTTTGAAAAAAGAAAACAAAATGTTCCATACACCATACAAGTAAGGCCCATTCATGGTTTCATGGCACACTGATTACTATATAATGGTCTTATCAAGTCATTTTTTTTTTTAAACAGATTCACTTATTTTAATAATCCCACCTATCAAAAAAGCAATTTTTTCTAATAATTTTCCTTTATCCAGGTAACCAATCTAAGATTTTTTTTTTTCATTTTCCAGGTGAAGGAGGTCCTCTGGGCCCAAATGGAGAAAAAGGAAGCCGTGGCAGGAAGGGTCAGAAAGGTGATCCAGGCAAGGATGGATCGAACGGAGAGAAAGGGGCTATGGGCCCACGTGGTTATCCAGGCTACAAGGGTGACCGTGGAGACAAGGGACAAACAGCTAAACCGACCCGACGCATTGCTTTTTCAGCAAGCAGAACAACAAAACTTGGACGTGTCATGCAAGACACAATTATAACATTTAATAATGTGTTTGTAAACATTGGAGAGAGCTTCGATACATACACATCACACTTTGTGTGTCAAGTCAACGGCACCTACCTCTTCACAGCACACATTATGGGTCAGAACAAGATCGATGCTTTTGCCTGGGTCATGATTAACAACCAACATCAGTTGCCCCTGCACGGGGATGGGCGTGCTGGCTTCGGCTCAAGCAGCAACACTATCATCCTAAATCTCAACATTGATGATCATGTCTGGATTCAGCTGAGCAAAGACTCAGCGCTTCTCAATGATTATTCCACTTTTTCTGGGTTTCTCATCTTTGAGAATTAGACCCTATTTACACCATTCAACCCCCTCATTATTGCAGTTGCTCCATCTCTGCACTGAGATACAGCTAGAGTAGAACTGGTCCCCACCCTTTTATATGACCAGCTGATTTTACTACATCAGGTGCATGATCAAATTAAGATGCATTTTTAATTTGTGTCATGTCTTTTCTTCCTGTTTTTTTCTCTTTCTAAATGGAAGACTCCCATTTTTTTTCTAGGGGGGTTGTATCCCTCCAAAGAAAAAGTGGAGAAAAAACACAGGCAGGGAAAGGTCATCTGAGCAATGAAAAAATGGTGGGTGTATTGAGGAGGAAAAGAAAAAGATACATTTTGAGAGAATGAATAAAAAATATGTTGGTAGGAAGCAGAAGTGTAGAAATGGGCAGAAAATTAGTCATAGGATGAAAATAACCTGTTTATGCAGAGGCTTTTGTAAAGCTTTTGTCAAATTCTGAGCATTGTGGATTTTATAAGGATGAAAACGCAATTATTGAACTAAAACACATTAGGGCAAAATAAAATCATTTGAAAAAATAAAATGCAGTTTTAAAACATTCTGTAAATACTGAACAGATCAAATACTACTAAAGTTGACAGGAGATTCACATAAATACTAAGATCAGAGAAAGTGTGTATATATATATATATATATATATATATATAGGAAAAACTACTAAAACATGTTGTAAGTTTAAAAATATATTTTTTGACAGTATTTACTTCTATTATTATATTTGATATTTCAGACTGTCCTCAGCCTTTCATCAGAAACAAATGATTTTAAAATTTAAATTAGAAGCGTTTTCACGAGAAGCATTCGTCCGAGAGAGTGTTTACATCACGTGACACAGAAAGCGACAGATTTTTTTAATATTTGTAAATATAAACGTATCTTTAATAATACTTATAAATGTTGTTTTAAAGAAAATTTTTAAGTGTATCTAAAAAAATTTTAACTCTTGAAATATTTATAAAGATTCAAAACACCTAAGTCCCTATTTAACCCTAGCCTGTATGTATTTAATTTTAAAATGCAGTATTTTTCTTTCTTTCTGTGTGAGTATGTAGAACTAAAATCAGAATCTATGAGTAAATATTTGCAGTTTTCTAATGTGTGTCCTGGTTGATTGAAGTGTTCTGCTATGGTGTTTTGAATCTTTATAAATATTTCAATAGTTAAACATTTTTTAGATACACTTAAAAAATTTTCTTTAAGACAACATGTATAAGTATTATTAAAGATAGGTTTATGTTTACAAATATTTATAAAAAATCTGTCACTTTCTGCGTCACATGATGTAATCACTCTCTCGGACGAACGCTTCTCGTGAAAACGCTTCTAATTTAAATTTTAAAATAATTTGTTTCTGATGAAAGGCCGAGGACAGTCTGAAATATAAAATATAATAATAGAAATAAATAAATAAATACTGTCAAAAAATACATTTTTAAACTTACAACTTTTTAGTAGTTTTTCCTATATATATATATATATATATATATATATATATAATAAAAATATAGTTTTAAGATATGCTATATTTATGGGTAAAAGTGCTCAATATCAAGAATAAAATGTATGTAAATGTACAAGTGGACATCTAGGTCAACACCAAGCTTCATGCTTGAATGCAATCTTCAGGCCCTGTGTTGTCTGTTGGCTTAACTACTTGTATATGCTGGCCAATGATGCATTATGGGTATCAAGGTCTATTGTATTATTCTAATGGTTATTGGGTAGACAGTAACAGTTAATTTCCATTTATTCTAGAGGCTATTAATAGCTATTGTATAGTATTGTTCACTCATTATTGATAAATTAATCATTGCATTCAGATCTACAATTATTTCTACTCAATAACTTCTAGAATAAAATGAAATATAACTGATATCGTTTAGCCAATAACCTTCAGGATAATACAATAGACCTTGCTCCCCATAATGCACTTGTGACCAGCACATATAAATACACCACACAACAAACATGGCCTGAAGATTTCATTCAGACAAAGACTGTCACCATTCAGTGTTGACCTCAGTGTCTGCTATATATATTGTATATTTGAGCAGCAATCTATTTTATGCAGGCTTCATTAAAAATGACAGATTCTTGTTATGGTTAAGTTTTTTTTTTTTTTGTTTTTTTTTATGAAATTTTTCATGCAATCTTTCAAAAGAAATAAATCATAAGATCACATGAAAAATAACATAAAAAACTTAACCATAATACCTTGCCTATCATTTTTAATGAAAACTGCATATACAGGGTGTCCATAAAGTCCCAATACCATTACAAGTATTTATTGCTAGGAAACCATGAGACATAGAGTATTGCAGTTTTGTAAAATGTTGTACATCTCCTCAAATTTATATTCACAGCTTTCATTGACTATATTCTACATCTGCAGCTCTTTGTTGCCCTCACAACAAAATATTCCATCTCCCTCCATAAGCACTGCAGTATATCAACGTCAACTGTTTGGACAACTTCAACAATGTGTCTACTAAGTGTGATAAGATCATGAACAGGAGTCCGGTAGACATGATCCTTGACATACTCCCAAAGGTAAAAATCCAATGAAATAAGATCAGGAGAGCGATGTGGCCATGCAATTAGTCCGTCAGGGAAATGAGCATCCAGAAGTCTCCTAACATCATTAGATCAAATGTAAAGAAAACTTGAAGATGTGTACAACATCTTACAAAAAACTGCAATAATCCATGTCATATAGTTTCTAAGTAATAAAAACTTGAAATGGTACTAGGAATTTATGAACACCATATATATATATATATATATATATATATATATATATATATATAAATGAACTGGGATCAGATATGGATTAGAATTTGACAAAATGACGGGAGAGGTTAAGGAACAAATAAGAAAATTTATAAATTTAACTTGTTTTCCATTGATTTAAACTTCATTAAAAATGAAATATGAAAGAGAAAGTTCTCTTATTTTTTAGTTTTGTGTTGTTTGTTTTTCATTGTAAATAAAGTGTTCAATATTATAAAGCCACAATAGTTAACAGATAAGAATTTAAAAAAACAGGTCATCTGAATTCAATTTTTCCAAATACACTGCTCACCAAGGTAAAATAAGTCAATTGAATTATTTAACAGATATCTTATTTCTGTTAATAAATTGATCTTGCACCGAGGAGTGGTATATGAGTAAAATCTGAAGTCAGAAAATAACTTGGTTTTTAATTATATTTCTATTAACTACATAAAAACAAAAGATGACCACAAGAAGATTAGATGAGTAAAAAAATCAGTTTGATAGATATTGAGAAAAAAATTTTTTTTTAATCTCTAATCTCATACAGACATGAAAATCCTAAGTCTCAATTTTTATTTAATACAAAGGCTTTACACACTTTGATAGATATGACAAATAGATATGAACAGATTGAGATAGATATGATGAACGAAAACAGAAATGAACAGACTAAGATAGAAATGACATGACACAAATAGAGATGAACTGACTGAGATATGACTTGACAAAAATAGATATGAACCGATTAAGATAGATATGACAAAACACAGATAGATATGAAACAACTGAGATAGATATTACTACACAACAATTGTTAATAGATGCATAAATGTTCGAATTTTGCAGATACACAACTCATCAGGGTTAAGATATATCTACTTAATATAAATATGGTATCTGTTAAGCAATTCAATGACTTTATCTTTCCTTGATGAGCGAGGCATATGCAAAACTTCAAGTCGGAGGTTTGGTTTAATAAGACTTTTATTATTTTTCAACTGCATAGATAAATAGAATGAAAGATGAACATAAGAATCTTGAAATTAGATGAGTAAAAAAAACTGCATTAGACATTATGCTGAAAGTAAAAACATGATACTCCACAATGTTATCCAGACAGGTTACGATTTTCATCCTGATTAGCAGAAAGGAAAACCTAAAGAACATGTGTAGATGAAATATTCGTTCAGAAAATGGCTTTTTAAAAGTGTACAGATTAGTCCTCCTGTTGTCACGGTTGTTGTGAAGGTGTGAAAAGACATTGCTTATACTCTGTAGTGCTTTTTGCTTTTACTGCTCATTTTACTAAATTCCCCCTCAGCATTTAAGACATTCAAGGTGGTCCTTATCTCATTATTGCATTTGCCTTTCCTAAAAATTCTTGTGTCGTGCCGTACTATATCAGAGTGTGCCAAGATATCACTAATATTGGTTCTGTATTTGAAGCTTTCATTAATGAAGAAAAAAAAAAAACATTCACATGACATGCTTTTTTAAAACATGTAGAAAGTTCTGGATAGGACTTTTGGAAATAAATCTGACAAACTTTGTGAAAAACTTTTTTTTTAATTTCCTGTAGCATTTGCATAATGAAATCTGTATTGTTTTAATAGAAATATGGACATGCATACACTCCGATGTCTATGTGCATAAAAATATGCATGCATACAAATATATATATATATACACACACACATATACACACATAAACATATATATGCACACTCACACACACAAGTATACATACATATGCACTCACACACAAGTATACATTCATACCTATGCATACACACAAATATACAATCACACATATGCACACACACAAATTCACAACCATACATATGCACATATACAACCATACATATGCATGCACACAAATATACAACCATACATATGAATGCACACAAACATACAACCATACATATGCATGCACACACACAAATATTCAACCATACATATGTATGCACACACACAAATATTCAACCATACATATGCACACACACAAATATACAACCAAACATAAACATGCATACATACAAATATACAACCAAACATATGCATGCACACACACAAAAATACATACAAAATACCAACAAAGGTACACACACAGAGGTGTGTGCATATACAGGTAACCTCTATACAAATGTGTACATAAAAACATATATATATATATATATATATATATATATACACACACACACACACAATATGCACAATGCAAATAAAGAGACACACACACACACACATATATATGCATGTATATATATAATTATAAATTATTTTATCTGATATCCAAATATGGAAACCTGATACATATTACAATTGGAACTTTGACCTGAATATAAATATTAAACATAAAATACAAACAGAAAGAAAAAAATTCAAGAACAAGTTTTCAGCCCAACTGACATTATTCTTTTTTGTTTAAATACATTTACTCATACAACTAATTACATCTGTCCTGTTACACAGATTAGTACATTAATTAATAATTACATAATTAGCATTAATAACCCTAGCTTCAATGTTTTCATGCTTTTGTACACATAGAAAAAAAGAAAATCATACATACATGTCAAAAAATATGTAAATTTTAAAATAATTAAAAACATTAATTCTGGTTGTGATTTCCGTAAAGGTTATAGTCATTTTAATGTTTGTTAAATGTTCCAACTATCGAAACATTGATGTGCAATGAAGTATTTTACAATATACTCTTTTTTTCTTGTGAATGTTTTTCAGATTTCTTAAAAGATAACACATAAAAATCGAACATTGTGTCTGTTGTTATTCTCATCTCTTCACAAAAGTCAAGACTTAAATAAAAGTTAGTTTTATTCACTGATTGACTGATTTGTTTTTACAGCTTACCAACCTATTGCAGGTTATTTAAAGCCAGGAATATTTTTTATTTTGGAGATAACAATGATCTATTGATACAAGTCTTACTTATTAACCCATAGCTTGTGGGGAGAAAAAAGTGGGTTCAAACAAAATCAGAATTTGATGAACACAAAATTATAATATGGAGAATAAATTATATATTACGATCAAAAGATAAATTGACCCTTCACTTTGCGGCCACGGTACTTTCTATATTTTTCTATTTCAAGAAATATAAGACATGCCTTTGCAGCTAATCAGTATTTGATTCATTCATTCATTTTCTACAGTTTTTTTTTTTTTAATCATTTCACCCCAAGCAAGGCGGTAACGCCACTGACATGCAGGGGACTACGTAAGAGTGAAAAGATTTGGAAAAGAGAAAGCCGGAAACCACATCCTAAACAGGGAACAAGGGATGAGCCTCTTCACCTGTTCAATAGATGTGGGTGGAGTGTGAACCAGGCGATAGTTTAGTTTATCTACTCCAATTTATTAACAGACAAGAAATTATTGTGTGTATATAGTGGAGGAACAATTCTATATTACAATCAAGTGTGTGTGTGTCCATTACCTATAGACTCCGAAACGGCTGAACCGATTTTCTTGAAAATTTACACAGTTGTATTATTAGCGTCTTTTTTTTTTTTTTTTAATCATATCACCCCGAGCAAGGCGGTAACGACACTGATGTGCAGGGGGCTACGTAAGAGTGAAAAGATTAGAAGAGAGAAAGCCAGAAACCACATCCTAAACAGGGAACAAGGGATGAGCCTCAATAGACGTGGGTGTAGTGTGAACCTGGTCTATTGAACAGGTGTAGAGGCTCATCCCTTGTTCCCAGTTTAGGATGTGGTTTCCGGCTTTCTCTGCGAGTGTTCTTAGTTAGGTTTTGTGTCGAGGTACCCCAAATAAATACCGAAAATCGATAATCGAAAAAATCGGGATATAGAAAGAGTGGTCCGATTTTAATCAAATTTGATACACTCATAGACAAAGACATAGGAAATGATATTCAGAAGTTTGAAGGTTGCAGTTCTTACAATAGTGCAGAAAATCAATTATATATATATATATATATATATATATATATATATATATATATATATAAAAGGCAAGATGTTTGTGTGTCTGTTTATCTGTCAGTATGTCCTCTATACAAATCCACAATTTTTATCCGATTCTCACCAAACTTCACACAAATATTCTTTAGGCTGAGTCAGAGATCCAGGACCATGGATTAGTTTTAAAGCTTTCATTACACCCGAGCAACGCCGGGCTATACTGCTAGTCCTTTTATATTCCTGAGAATGTAAATAAATCTAAAAGACAAGCCTGTGTAACTGATCAGTATTTGATTGATTGATTCGTTTTTTTATGGCTTATTAACCCTTTACAGATTATTTAAAGCCCAAAAATATTTTTAGATTGCGAGAAACTTTGGAGGAGGGGAATGATTTGTGATACAAGTTTTACTAATTAACCCATAGCTGAGACAGACAAAGTGAATCCATACCTTTCCCAAGAGTATTTGAATGTAAGTGACTATAACAAATCCAAAACAATTTGGAACTCAGCTCTCCATTCCAATTCCTTATCCATTACACCACCACACATCCAAGCTTACAGCACCTAATATTCCCAAGCAGTCACCCATCTAAGTACTGACCAGGCTCCATATTGCTTAACTTCAGTTCACAGTGATTGCATGATAACCAGTGTTTTAATATGATATGACTGTAAGCCTGTCAAGAACACAAAGTTAAACAGAAAAATTGTATAGATTATATTAAAATTGCTACCGAAGCAGTAACAGAAACTCGACATGAAGCAAGCAGACAACATAAGATGTTGTTTGAAAGAAACAGCTTACCTTGTTGTTTTGTAGATTTTCAGCTGTTTTTGAAGTATTTCATTTCCAGATAATGTCAGGTCATCAGGAGAGAATATACACCATTTTGGGGCCTCAATTAATTAATTAATGACCACTAAAACCAGTCTATTTAAATATTGCTGAATTTTGATAAAATTCCTTTGTCAGATGATACAGGGTAATGAAAACAGCAGCAAGTTCTTGTTAGTTCCTCTAATTTCGAAACAGAAAGGGCATCTACCAAACCACTTGTAACTGGCATTCCTAAACAGCCACCCATCTAGGAACTGACCAGACTTAACATTGATTAACTTCGGTGTTTGTACTGGAACTGGTGTAACATGATGTGGCCATAAGCCTCAAAAGCTGGCTATCACAACAGTAGAACTATTTTTTAGTACTGCAATCCTGAGCTGGTAAAACTCCATCAAGATTTGAGTTATTCTAAACCGCTGAATGGATATAGTCTAGAAATGTAGTCCAATACAAAGTTTAAACAGATTTTACAAGATCTTTGTCATATTTTTTTGTCTGAATTTCTGGGTTGAGAAGATATCAGCAAAAAATCATTTCTCTACAAGCAAGGCTATAAAGCCGCTAAGACACAAGGGAGTTAGTGAGTATGAAAGAATATACGAAAAATAAAAACATTAATGAGAGAATCAGAAGACAGAACAATAGACACTGCATTTCATTTTCAAAGATTAAAGTTGACTGGAAAGCAAAAAATTAGAACTGAGATCCAGAAGATAAGGCTCGAGAGCCACTCAAGACAGTGTGGTATGAATGTAAGAGGAGGTGGTAAGAAGTGAAGATTATGAGGATAGATAATGTGTGACCTCAATTTGAGAATAAGATTTCAGTGTTCAGGGAAGCATCCATATGAAAATCTGTCCCACAATTCTGGCAGTTCCCAAAAAAATGCTGTCGGCGCAAATCTTCCTCCTTACAACTGGAATAGGGAGGAAATGCTTATGATGTTAAAAACAATAATAATTTTTAAATGTACACTCTTTTGCAAATTAATTGAAACAAAACAAATAATTTTCTTAGGATCATTTACACTTTCCTTGATCACATATATGTTATCTCTTGGCGTTTTTCTCCTCCGATCCCATTTTCCTTGACTGATGGACCCAGTTTGTTCATGTCACAACTGACAGTTGAAAGGCTGATACCAACAATATCTGCAATCTTTCTGTAAGACTTGCTAGTGTGTTCATGCAGCGTTACAATTTTTGTACAATTCCTTAGAGTAAACGTCCATCGCAGACAGTGGCTGCAGGACAACCAATCGACAGTCGAGGCAATATTGTCTGAGTGAGAGAAAAATCTGATGCAATCACAGATGATGCAATATTTTTCACGGCCATACAATTTTCTTTATACAACTTAAAAAAAGATTCATATTACTGCACACCACTGCAAATGACCTAATCTGATAAAAAAATAGAAATCGATTACACCCTGCCACTCCAGGGGGTCTAAAACTGATTGTATGGTGTAAGAAAGGAAACTAAAGCAGTTGTTTCAATTAATTTGTACAAGGGTTTACTCACTCTTCTAATGAGTATTCTGTGCTTATTTCAAGTGGATTTTTCATTTCGTACATTCTTTTTTATCTTTGGTGAACATCTTCTATTTGAATTGTTAGATCCTTGAAAAAAAACTACTATGTCACAAGAACATGTTTCTCTCAACCATGTTATTACTGTATACTCCCTCGATAAGCTTATTGTTTTAAAAAATTGTTTAGAATTTACTAACCAAAATCTTACACATTATTTAAAATTAGTTGTTAGATTGTTTATGTTGCATACCTATCTATATACAGGAATGAGATGTTCCTATCTTCTTAAATATGTGGACATTATTGGAGTAGAGCGATTACACTGACTAGCAGTTCACTAGCAGTGTATCCACTTCACGCAGCATGCGAGTCTTGTACTTGTTGATATACTATTATTCCCAACCTCCGTTTTGGTGATTACTCGTGCAGTAACCTTTAGGAGTTACAACAGTTTATTTTTAAGATTACAAAAATATATGAGACAGCTAAATCTTCACAAGATGTTAAATAAGAACATCTTTACAAGACGCTAAACGAGAAAACCTTTACGAGATGCTAAGTGAGAAAACCTTTACGAGACACTAAGTGAGAAAAACCTTTACGAGACACTAAGTGAGAAAAACCTTTATGAGACACTAAGTGAGAAAAACCTTTACGAGATGCTAAGTGAGAAAACCTTTACGAGACACTAGGTGAGAAAAACCTTTACGAGACACTAAGTGAGAAAAACCTTTACGAGACGCTAAGTGAGAAAAACCTTTACAAAACAATAAATAAGAAATATTGCAGTGTGCTTCTTCACATTTTTTTTATAATCATGTAAATAAATATCGAAAATCTAACAACTAAATAGTGTGCAACATTTTTGACGTCAACAGAATTCTAAATGTAGCTTTTTAAAATACGAAAGATTGCCAAGGAAGTTGAGGGAGAATTTTTTTTTTTTTTTTTTTTTTTTTTAATCATATCACCCCAAGCAAGGCGAAAACGCCACTGATGCGCAGGGGGCTACGTAAGAGTGAAAAGACTGGAAAAGAGAAAACTGGAAACCACATCCTAAACAGGAAACAAGGGATGAGTCTCTTCACCTGTTCAATAGACGTGGGTGGAGTGTGAACCGGGCGATAGATTAGTCTATCTACTCCAATTGAAGAAAAAACAATAAATAAAAGAGTGAAAAGATTGGAAAAGAGAAAGCCGGGAACCACATCCTAAACAGGAAACAAGGGATGAGCCTCTTCACCTGTTCAATAGACGTGGGTGAAGTGTGAACCGGGCGATAGATTAGTTTATCTACTCCAATTGAAGAAAAAATAAATAAATAAAAGAGTGAAAAGATTGGAAAAGAGAAAGCCGGGAACCACATCCTAAACAGGAAACAAGGGATGAGCCTCTTCACCTGTTCAATAGATGTGGGTGGAGTGTGAACCGGATTAGCAGTATCAGGAAAAAAAACCATCCTTTTGACAGATATTTTTGCAGGTGTAACGATTAAACTTTGTCCAGATATCATTATTTACATTATCTACAGTTGGATTAATATATGCATCTTTGATGCTATGACAATGTTTCTTTCCCTATCCCACTAGTTATCTTCAGGTGTATGTCAATCCAAGTAATTATCAGGGGATTTTGAACTGAACCCTTTATTTAATCAACAATATAAAACAATTGTCATAAGGATTGGCTTACAAATTTGGTGGTATAGTAACTCGGAGTTCAATCCCTGGAGCATGTAGTCTAGACTTGAGTACAGTTGGAAAAGAGTTAGCAATAACAGAGATGTACTTTAAAAAAACAAGAAACAAGAAAAAGAAAGTAACATTCCTAGACATAGTGGAACAAGAACAATCTCTTACCTGGGGTATGTGAAATAAGAACAAGACTGGATATCCTTAGACATGGATAGCACAATGAGGAACAATCTAATCTATAGATTAAATGAAGTTTTCAGTTCAAAATTCCCTGAATGTTTGTCAAATCAACAGTCAACCTGAAGAAGACCTTCTTTTAATCAATTCATCCCAAGCATGGTGATAAAGTCACTAAGATGCAAGTGGCAACTAGAACTAAAAGAGAAGGAAAAGGCTTTAGGAGCAACAGGAAACCCAATACTAAACTGGAAACAATGGGCAAACCCCTATCCTGTTCAAAAGAGTGAGGAAGATATTAGTTCAACTCTAAATAATGTAAATAATCTGCTATAGGTATTATTTATATACATCAAAGTTCATTTTCAGAAATATCATTCCTGTAGAGTGAAATTTTTTTTAATTTTAAACAAGCATATATACAAACACAGTAAAAAAAAATGATTGATCCAACACAGTAAAAATGTCAGTCTAAAATGGAAAAAGAGATCAATATATACTTAAGCATGCTAAAAAGAAGTCAACACAATAAAAAAAACAACTACCTGCAAATTCTACACCACTTAAGAAACAAAATTTATCAAACAAAAAGAATTACTTATACACAAAGATATCAAACTACAATAAAAATATAAATATAGAAAAACATTGGGAAACAACAGCAGTAAAAAAAAAAAGGCCCTGAAGTGTTAAGACATCACAATAATGCCTTCATAAAAACTTTCAAGTCAACATGACTGAAATAACAGTGGTCTGCTAAGAGAAAAACCTCTCCACATTAATTCTGCTAATTTTTTTTTTAATCATATCACCCCGAGCAAGGCAGTAACGCCACTGATGTGCAGGGGGCTATGTAAGAATGAAAAGATTGGAAAAGAGAAAGCCGGAAACTACATCCTAAACAGGGAACAAGAGATGAGCCTCTTCACCTGTTCAATAAACGTGGGTGGAGTGTGAACCAGGCCATCTCTATCTTGGTATCGAGCACTTATGACAAAAAACCTTTTTCTGTGATATTCAATGCATTAAAAGAAGGAATTGAGCATAGTCAGGAATCTCAATCAATGTAAAGGATCCTTTCCTTAGCTGCATTGAATGTGCTTCACTGGGGCTACATACAATTTTGAATTCAAAGCTTTCCATCTCCAAGACAGGTTGCCACTTAAAAATATATGAAACTTTTTCTGTGATAATCAATAAATCAATGAGTTGACCATAGTCAGGATCATCACCAATCTGTCTTTAGCTGTATAGTATGTGCTACATACAGTTTTTGACTCCATAATTGTCTTTGTTAGTGTAGTTCATTCATAAGAACATAGAGCTAACACGCAGCAGTGAAGCACAATATTCTATTCCCAAAACTAAACTACTGTACGAAATAAAATAGAGAACAGAAATGCAAATGAATGTGATACAAAGTTAGACAACTCAAACTTAAACATTGCTACTGTCTTCTTGTGAAGACTCAGTAAGTCAGTTAAGTGCCATACGTGATACACGCTTGGGCGATCATGTCTCGAAAGAGACATGACTGACTGGGCAGAAGATTATCCCGCAGTAGGTTGCCATTGCTTTCTGCGGTAGACTGGTTGCCGACCAAGGCTATAGAACCCAATCTGTCCTGCTATTTAACCCATAACTGGAAGGAAGGGGTGGATTAATACCTTTCCCAAGGGTATTTGCACGTAAGTGAATGCAATGAATTTGGCTGGAATTCGAACTCAGCTCCCCGATTTCTCGTTCCGAGTTGATATCCAATGCACCACAAAGCACATCCGAAGACTACAGTCCTTAAAAATAAAAACAGTCATTGAAGCAACAAGTGTCTCAGAATCTCAGATGAGGCAACTGCCTTTCTTAGGCAACTTGCAATCTGTTCAGGACCCTTGATCCATCAAGTTTGGATTTCTTTTTTTTGTCATTATTTCCTTTACTGTAGCTAAATCAAGTCTCAGATGTCGATGACTCACAACATTTAATGAATTTAAAGTCTTTACCAGAAATGCATTATCAGTCTTGCAAAGACCGTCCAGCAACCTGGGTAATTGAAATACCTCATGTAGCTTGTCAGGATAAGTGCCATATGCAATACACACTTGGATTATCATGTCTCAAAAGAGACATGACTGACTGAACAGATTTTTCCTGTAGTTAGTTGCTGTTACTTTCTGCAGTAGACTGGTTGCCAACCAAGGCTATAAAACCCAATTTGTTCTGCTATTTAACCCAAAGCTGGAGGAAGAAGTGACAGATTAATACTTTTCCCAAGGGTATTTGCATGTAAGTGAATGCAACAAATTCAACTGGAATTTGAACTCGGCTCTCCAATTTCTCATTCCGAGCCAATATCCACTGCACCTAACTGCTATTAAGACACCAGCATCAGCTGCTTCACTGAGTGGAAGAATCTTTTGCTTACCCAGTCATATCTTTTCAATGACCAACATATAGGGGATATTTTGTTCTTCCTACCACTGACAAGGATGATAAAACCACTGTGAAGATACATTTTCTAAGCTAGCATGTCACATCAAAATAACAAACAACATTCAGTTCTGAGGGTTTTCTCAGCTCTGGAAAAGATACAGAACCTTTCTTAGATTTTAACTTTGATAGAGACTTATTGGCCTCAAAGAGTGCCTTCGCTTTCAAATTCTTTCCAGTCTTGCTCATTACTACAGATATCAAATGATACATCTGGTCATGTCTGAGTAGTTACCCACATCATTTAACTTGGACATCTTTTTAATTCTGTTTTCTTATCTTGACTCAAGTCATCATTTTTTTTTTCTCAAAGACCTTCCTTTCTTTATCTCTTTAGGTGATATGGATGATGCTTAAAGATCTTGAGTGATAATGATTCCATCTTTTGACTGTTTAACATTCAATCTCAGAAATTTAAATGCTCCATTTTGAGGAGTTCCTACATGGAATATTTTTTTTAATTCTGTGATCACATTTCTCTTAAATAATCCATTTCCACAGAATATAGTCATCCACATGCATTGCCAGAATACCAATCATGTTGTTAATTGTATCATACCAAAATAAACAGTGCATTATCATAAGCACTTGCTATTCCTTTCAGTTCATTTAATTCATGGTGAAGCTTTTTGCACCACAAATGGGGTGCATCATTTAATCCATTAATGCATCTCTCTAACTTCCACACTTGTGATTGTGGACACACACCAGATGGCAGTCTAAGAAATACCTCTCTCTCTCTCTCTTTCTCTCCAGCATGTAACCCTGCAGAAATGCTGAGGTGAAATCAAAAGTCTCAACCTGCCAATCTATGTCAGAAGCTGTTAACATCACAAGATGCATAGCTTTATGACTAAGTGTTGGAGAGAGTGTTAATTTATGCATCCTCTTCATAACCACGTGCAACAAGATTGGCCTTCATTATCGTTGTATTTCTCAGTTATCATCCATCTTGTTGATATACACTTCTACCTGAAGCCTCTCCTTCATCCTTGATGAGATTGTCCAACATTCACTTCTATACAGAAAGTATTGAACAACTTACAAGTACAGAAAAAAATCATTTAGAAAAAAAAAACTTTATCAAAATTACATTCCTTCAGTAATTTCAGATAAGAAAGGTGTCCATGTTTTTTAGTGAGTCCAAATAAGAAAGTTCCAAATGTTTAGTCATCCACGAACAGAAGTATTTTTATCTTTGAATGTTTTATCAAACCAAAAATCAAAAAGGTAAATTAAAATAACAGCCATTACAGTAGGTAACTCCAAAATATTTATGTTGTTATTAAGAAGACTAAAGTTTGTAATTTTTTTTTTTAATCTTTAATCCTTTCTAACACGTTTGAAATATCAGCTAAAAATTTTTTTCCCCAACAGAGATCCACCTCAAGTTTACATAATGTTACTACTATGGCAAACATAATATTATACAAGTCGTTTTTTAGTGTTGAAAGACACAATTCGGAAATTCTTGCAAAAATCAACTGTCTGATTTTAATGAAACTTTCAGAACTTATTCACAAACTAGCAGTATAGCCCACTGTTACTTGGGTGTAATGAAAGCTTTAAAACTAATCCATGGTCCTAGAGCTCAGACTCTTTGGACGTTGGCACGAAAGACTAAAAAGCAATAGTTGTTTCCAGTTAAAGCAAAACCGTAGACTGAAAGAAAAATGAATGGATGTAAGTCAAATTTTGATTTTCTGGTATCGATATCAAATAAGTTTTTTTTTTCGTCGTAAACTGAATTTTGAAGGCTAAATAAGTCCTCTGAGTAAATGGTATCATGGCTGAGACTAAGAACTACAATTATACCTACTTAGAGCCAAACCTGAAGCAAAAACTAAAATAAAAGGGCTGAAAAACTGATTTTGATCAGACCCAGTATATATTATCGATTTTCTGCATTATTGTAATAACTACAACCTTGAAACTTCTAAATATCGTTTCTTATGTCTTTGTCTATGAGTGTATCAAATTTTATTAAAATCAGACCACTCCTTCTATAACCCAATTTTTTCGATTATCGATATTTATCGGGGGTACCTCAACATGAAATCTAGCTAAGAACACTCACAGACGCTTATAATACAACTGTGTAAATTTTCAAGAAAATCGGTTCAGCCGTTTCGGAGTCTATAGGTAACGGGGACACACACACAAAGTTCCATTTATAAATAAGTTTAGATTAGATGAATGATGTTATTTATGCAATTATTATTTTTTTGAAAATGTTGGTTAAAATATTTTTTCCTGTACAGGAATTAAAATTACTCAGCCAATTTCATGCTACAATTATAGATACAGGTATTTAACAACTTACAAGCACAGAGAATATAATTTACAAAAATTAAAAAATCTTATCAAATTTACATTCCTTCAGAATTCCAGATAAGAAAACATAACACTTTTAGAAAGTCATCTACAATTTTTTTTTTATTCAGTCCAAATAGGAAAGTTCCAAATGTTTAGTCATACTGGCTAAACTCAGTTACAGAAATATTTTCACCTTTGAAAGTTTTATCGAAGCAGAAATCAAAAAGCTATATTAAAATAACAGCCATTAAAGACATGCTGAGAAGAAAGAAAACCAACAAAAGATGCATGATGGGAAAAAATGATGTTAAAGCTTGACACTAATGGAACCCATTTTGTTTTTTAAGAGATCTTTTCTACAAGGGAAATATATTCATAGAAATGTACATACTTATGTTAGTATTTATTGTATCTACTTATATGCATTGTTTTTGCAAGTTTATAAGATGAATCAGCATCTTCATTTTTTGCAAAACACAATAAAAATATAATAGTCTATTATATTTCAGCTTACATACTTTTGTTGACTGATTTATTTTCAATAGATTATTAACCCTTTGTAGTTTATTTACAGACAGGAAATATTTTTAGATTCTAATAAATTTTTGTAAAAGGCGAATAATAATGGTTTATTGATACAAGTTAAACCATCGGATGAAGTGGATGCATGATGGACATGCTATAGAAGATACCACACAAAACATAATAGTGTCAGCAGCAGTCTGTTGCAGTTTCATAACTGGATTTTGCATGTTTCATTCCATGATCACTGGTGCCCCCTGAGTACGAAATTGCACGAGATACGAGATTAGCAACTAGGTCCCACCCTTTTACAGTGAAACTGATAAAATGAAACCGCAATTTCTACTCCAGCAGCTTCTTTTCTCGCACTTCCCAACTGTGGAATTCCCTTCCACATGATTGCTTTCCTGACAGCTACAATCTCCAGGAGTTTAAATGTAAGGTCAACAGACACCTCCTAACACACTAACTCGCATTCATTCTCCCAAACACTCTTCCCAACCCTCAGCCTCTGTATCCTTACTCGTCTATCACCCTCCTTCTGACATTTCCTATATCTAACCACACTTTCTCTTTACCTTCCCCTATATAACCCCTTGCACAATGGTGGCAGTGGAATACCTTGCTTGGGGTGAAATGATTAAAAAAAAAAAAAATGTGCCACAGAAGAAATCAAGTGTGTGAGTACTTCCTGGCAAGTTGAGGTCCACTTTAAATGAATTCACGTTGTCAGCACTTTATTCTACTCGGACAGTATTTCACCTCCAACTCTTGCAAAGTCAAATAGTAATAGGGAATGGATGACAGGAGCAGGTTTTGGTGAAAGCTTTTAGTTCTGAACCTGCATGATGGCATTGAATTTTGTCACCAACGCCATTGGCATAAAGGAAGCAACCAGCAAAAAAGGAACTAAATTCTTGGATACAAGATAAACCCTACAAGTGATACAAGTCTGAGAGAAGAGATAGATTCATACATTTCCCATATGGTGATGTGCACATATATGAATATAATATAATTAACCCAACTGGAATTGAAACTTAACAATTTTGAGCCATTATCAATTACACCACCTGCACATCTAAACTTACGGCACTTGGTATTCTCAAGTGGACACCCAAAAAGAAGGTGAAAAAAATCTGTAGGTTGCGGAAATAACTCATTTCCAAATTAAAAATATTCATAAGCTCTACAATATAAATTTATTGAACACTTTATAATACAACTGAGTACAGGCCTAGTTATAACCAAAAGCTAATTAGTCTTTGTCTATATTTCTGAGATGAGATAGTATTTACAGTATTTACATTCTTCGGACTATTGTCCTCATCTTTGTTGCCATTTGTAAGATGTTTCAGTCGTTGTACATTCCAGGTTTCTTCAGGAGCTAGGAATTTTGACCTGAACCCTTTATTAAAAAACTGCAATATGAACTCTGGTAAAAAAGGGTTACTGAACATTAAGTTTATAAGTCCCAAAAATTTAGTTGTTCTTGAGACTTAACCCAAAGAGTTGTGAGTTCAATACCAGCCTACAGCACTGATGAACAAATAACTTACAGGATTAGAGGGAGATAACTCATGACTTATCAGAAGAGGCTCTAGGCAAGGAATAAGAATGATATACCCCAGTAATTGTAATAAAGGGTTCAGTTCGTAATTCCTAGCAGAAGAAGTCTGGAGCGTACAACGGCCAAAACGTACACATGGCAACAAAGATGAGTCCAAATAATTTAAATACTGTAAAAACTAATTAATTATATACAGCCTTTGAGATTTCACTTGCCCAATTGATTCAGTCGATTAAAAACTTAATTGGGCGATTAAAGTTTATTGCTTTACTCACCCACGGTCGATTAAAAATCTTACAATGAAACGTGTCCATTCAAATATAGAAAAAGAAAATCCGATTCCTTTTACAACCCAAAAGTATGCTATTGAAGATTCACAAGTTACTTAAAATGACCTACAATGACATTACTGAACTCTTTGGTCTTATGCATGGCCGGTCAGTGTAAACATTCATTTAATTAATGCTTCTAAAGTGAACCCAAAATGTCTCCGTTGCCCAGATTAAAGATGCTCACAGATTTTTAGAAACTTATTTGGAAAAATATTATCCTTGACTCAACAGCAATTTCCTCCCGCTTGCGAAAAGTAAAAATTAACATTTGAAAGAAAAATAAAAAAAAATACACACACTTCTTTCAACCACGCACGAAAAAACAAATTATACAAGTAATTTTTTTATAAAAAATCGTTGAGAAAATCAGATTTGTTATTTTTTTATCATCTGTGAGATGGAGGTGTAGTTAGTCAAACAGAAAAAAGAAACTACAAATTTAGGTACCTCCACTCAATTGCCAACAAAAAAAACAGCATATCATGATGTTAAAAGGGCTCAAACTTAATAAAAACAAAGTTTTATCATCAAAATGTTTATGCTATTATTAAGAGGAAAGATCAAATTTTTTTGTTATTATATTAAAAATTTTTTTAAATCTTTTCTAACATGTTCGAAATTTTAATTAAAATTTCATATTTTGTTTTTTTGTCAGTGATTCCTGCTATGTTAATGTAATGCAACTATTAAGTAAATGGAGTCAGTCGAGTAAAATGATTTTGGGGTAAGTAAGTTTTCCCTCGCTCTTGCCCGCCAGTCAAGGGAAGATGAATGGAGACATAATGTCGCCATCACTAGTGATCACTCCAAACACCTTCATAATCATTAAACTTATCCAACACTTTACATACCCTCTGCACTGTCCTCAGATTGACACCCATATATTTTGAAATTTTTGCATTGGAACTTCCAGTGTGTATGCCAAACAATACAGCATACCATTTCTAAATTTCTGGCAGAGTGAAGTGCACTATGGTGCTCTTTTTCTGACAGACCATGCCCAACTGACCCTACTATACTGTGCAAAATAAAAAAACAAACAACATGCAGGCTTGAAATTAAAAATATAAAATGGCAACATTTTACACATAGCACCCTGGGTGTGTGTATATATATATATAAAAAATAAAATAAATTTTCAATATTCAAATTTATTTTATTAGCTCTGTAATTTTAATTACATTGAGCTCTCCTCCTGTATCATTTTTTTAATATTAAAATTTTATTAATTAGGATCAGGTTTTTGGGATTTACCTTCCAAGTTTTCCATTTGGATTAAAGTATCTTAATAAAATATATATATATATATATATATATCTTCTTTTATGTGCTATGTAATCACAACCTTCCACATCTCCCTATACCTTGTAGCTCTTAACACTCCTCCTCCTGTTATCCTTCCCAAATTCTGCTCCATCATCCATCCACTCAAGTTCACAAAGTATGCCATGCATTGCTTTCACATTTCTCCTTCCCACTGTCAGTCCTGTGAGCATCAGATTCTCCAATCCCTCCTTCCTTATTACATGTCCCAGAAATTTCAGCTGCCTTTTTCTGATGTTAAGTATCAGTTTTTATAGGTAACGGACAGACACACACACACACAAAATTCCATTTATAAATAAGTTTAGATTAGATAATAAGTATTTGTGAGGAAAAAAGAAACAAAGAGAGAAAGTAAGCAAGTGAGAAAGAGATAAAAGCATAATGGAATCTGTGTTAATCTGGGTCCAAGTATTTGAATAAGTATTTTTTCTTTGGCAGCATGTGGTCATCAATTCACTTTTTTATTTAGTAAATTAAAGTTATTTATTTAAGATAAGAAATTTTTCTAAAAGATAAGTTACATCTATCCCAGATTGAGATTAACACCTGCTGAGTGATATCATAATGGTGCCTTCACGAAACTTCAAAGTCAGCATGACAGCTCAGTTAAGTAACAAACTTCTCCACATTAATCTTATTAATGCTCTAATATATCGGTATCAAGCACTTTACAACATAAAACCTGCTTGCCAAAATATCTTTTTATCGGTAAACCACTAAAAAAATGATAATCTTGGTACTAAGCATTATCACAACTCAACACACATACACACACATATATATATATATATATATATATATATATATATAAGCAGCAAATGTTCTTCTGCCTTTCAGTCTATATATAAACAACATTATTGAAAACAAGTTTACTCTCTGAAACAAGCTAAAAAGTTTGAAAGTACTTGAGATACTATCAGATAAATATATCTTTAACATTGAAACATCAAAGATATAGCAGAATAAAAAAGAAATTTGTTAAAAGAAATATTTCTGTGATCGTCAATCAAATATACAAGAAAAAGCCATTTGCAATCAAAACGTGCGTGTTTGTGTGAATACGTATTATAAATCTGTTTACATACACATATAATTACACTGGTTAACACAATTTTTAGTGCCAAAAAACAAAACACGTTCTTTAGCTAATATGATGATGCTAATTCCCAAAATTACCTTAGATTTTGATGGTTTGCTACCATTTTGGATGTACTAAAATTGCTTGTTTTTGGAAAAAAGATCAATTTTTCAATCTTGGTTGATCGCAACATTTAGATAATAAAATTTATAGAAACCCATCAATTTTCAGATAGGCTAAGCAATTTATGTCAGCTACCTGAAATTAACTATTTTTATAAAAAAAAAGTTTTTGAGTCAAAAATTTTACAATTTAATGCCAAAATTCAAATTAACTGATAAACTTTATCAGTAATACACGAATACAAGTATTAAGGTTCATTTTTTTACATAGTCATGGAGATAAATTTCTAGATAATTGCAGTGATGTGAATGATGAGCAAAGAGAATGATTCCATCAGGATATCAAAACAATGGAAGAGCGCTACCAGAGATGGTAGGACAAATAGTGGATACTGCTGGAGTATCAAAAGGGACTTAAATAACATTGAACATGACAGACAATTAAGAAAGAGAAAATTTTTACCACAGTTCTTACGTTCATGAAGTTTTTATTTCTGCTGTTAGTTTATTAAATGATTTGATGAAAATACTTGTTGGTCTTGGTATACTCACTGATGTTATTTTTAAAGACTCAGAGCCTGATTGTTATCAAAAAATAAAATTCCTCAATAAGCTGACCAATATGTTGATTTAAATATGAACTGAGAGGTTTCTACAATTTTATTTTCAGAACTGGTCAATATCATATACACAGAAAACAAATGAAAAAAAATGTCTTTTTTCAGTAATGAGGCATTTCTATACAACAAAAATAGTCGCTAACCAAGAACGAGTAAGGTCATTTTCAGATTCAACACCCTCAAATTAGCTAAAAAAGATTCTTAGTGTCTCAAAATTATTTCAAAAAATTTTTATTGACCAGAGTTATCTACTTTTCACCCTCTTCATACAGATATTTTTATTATCTTAAGCGTTATTTTTAGTGGATACTCATATTTGAGTATACGCATCATTTATTTTATATAGTCTTTCGTCTACCACTTTGCACACTTGTTCAAAACAAGAAAACAAGTCAGATTAGATGGTGGTTTCTCTTGCAATGGTGGAGACAGATTTGAACCCTGGGCACATTTTCATTAATAGATTCTCTTGATTCTGCCAGTAGACAAAATAGATTAAAATAAACGGAGTATCTACTAAAATACAGGTATCCACTTAAGGTAATGTCTAAAGTAATAGAAATATGTTATATCACAAAAAATCTATTAACTCTTTAAAAAAAATAAAAATAAAAATAAATATATATATATATCTATATATATAGTAGTATTTACATTATTTAGACTATTTCATATTTGTTGCCATTTGTATGACATTTCAGCCGTTGTACGCTCCGGCCTTCTTCAGGTGCTAAGAATTTCGAACAGAACCCTTTATTCTTCTGTCCGGTTTTACTTCCCTTTTTCCCCATGTCCGAGGGTTGGAAGTTCAGCCATGCCATCCAGGTCTGATGTTCATTAACGGTCTGATGGGACCCACAACAAAGTGACCCACCCAACCATGAATGACACCTTCACTATTAGTTCCAGCTCCGTTACTACTAACCATATCTGGATTTGACATGACATATGAAATTTGAAGCAAAATTTTCACGGCTGGATGCCCTTCCTAATGCCAACCCCTCCAAAGGGGAACGGGTATTTGTCGAGTCACCATCTCGCCATAGTTCACCGCTAACTGGAGTGATGTGCTTCTCCGTTGTCAAGTAGATGGTCATCTGCACAATCACGCTGTTCTCAGAACCGCTACCACTCTTACATTAGGAGCCACATGAACTACTGCTACCCAAGGAAATAGCAGGATAGTTTATCGAGGTTTACTCCTCTAAATCCTCAGAGTTGTCATCTCCACTAGCATCTAAACGCTATTTATTCGTGATCGACACTATGTGAGTCACCAACCAAGGTCAACAGACCCTGCTCAACCAGGTTTTAAGTCAGTTTGGTGACAAAATAAATTTAAAATTACAAAGAAGGTCAGAGCGTATAACGGTCAAAACATCATACAAATGGCCACAAAGATGAGGACAATGTCTATTGAACAGGTGAAGAGGCTCATCCCTTGTTTCCTGTTTAGGATGCAGTTTCCGGTTTTCTCTTTTCCAATCTTTTCACTCTTTTCTTTATTTCATTTTTCTCTTTTTTTTCAATTGAAGTAGATAGACTAAACTATCGCCCGTTTCACACTCCACCCACCTCTATTGAACAGGTGAAGAGGTTCATCCCTTGTTTCCTGTTTAGGATGCGGTTTCCGGCTTTCTCTTTTCCAATCTTTTTACTCTTACGTAGCCCCCTGCGCATCAGTGGCGTTATCACTTTGCTTGGGGTGATATGATTAAAAAAAAAAAAACAATAGTCCGAATAGTAAATACTATCTCATCTCATAGACAAATATATAAATATATATAAATAATGACCAGCTACTTGTTTTCCAATCACACCCATATGTTACAGTATCTAGCTAATCCCTGTTGCAGATGACTACTCAGGTAAATTTTATGTTTGTTCAGCACTCATAGAGCTTACATGCTATTTATACAGCAATTATGCTTAACGGATCTTTTTTTTTTTTAATCATATCACCCCAAGCAAGGCGATGACACCACTGATGCGCATGGGGCTACTTAAGAGTAAAATGATTGGAAAAGAGAAAGCCGGAAACCACATCCTAAACAGGAAACAAGGGATGAGCCTCTTCACCTGTTCAAAAGACGTGGGTGGAGTGTGAACCGGGCGATAGTTAAGTCTATCTACTCCAATAATCTTGGTTGCAGTTTCTGGAGAGAACCAATAATTTCACATAACCAATAGTTTGAACAACACTAGCACAGATAACCCCTCAGTCATGATGATTAAAGCTAGCACAACCATTGACGGCTTCCAAGCAGTTTCATTTATGAGATTTTATTATGCAACTCCAGAGTTGTTTATCATATTTTAAATAAATAAATATAGAAATATTGTGATTCGCATTTTTTTTATTTCAAGGTATATAAAGATTGCCATGGGTCATAAGAAAGCTATATATAAACAGAAACAAGATATTGTAAAGTAAGCATTAGAAATATTCTGGAATTATTTAGGAATAAAAATGTATCTTGCATTTAGTTCATTTGCATAATAAAACCTGACACTTCCCAAACAAATTATCAACATTTTTAATAAGAACATCTGCTTTTATTAGAAATATTTACAATAACTTATTTGGTAGTGTGATATTTTATTATTTAACTTGAGAGTTATTTATTCCATTGTAAATAAACTGTATAGTTATTGGTATTCTAGGATTTCATCTAGAGAAAATTTGCTATGGGTCAGAAGAAAGATATAACTTCAAAAACAAAACCAGATATTATAAAGATACTGATTAATAAGAAAACGTTAGTAATTTTAAAAAAGCATTGATTAGAAATCATAGGACATTGAAAAAGAAATTAAAATGATTTACAAGGAAAAGAAAGAAATTTTAGAAAAATGAAAATAGTAATAAACAAAAAAAAAAGCTGATTGACAAGTAAATAAATATTTGAAGAAGCAGGATTTTGTGACTAAACAGAAGATGGAGAATATTAAAAAAATTTGGCCGAAGACAAGAAAGTAACAAAAATTATCATTATTATTGTAAACAACACAAGAAGAAGCAACTATTTGCCAAATAGTGAGCCCCCTCTAAACTGGCATCAAAACATGAAGATAAAAAAATTCATTAGAAAAAGTTACCAGCAATACATTTTTGTAAAGAAAAAAATTACCAAAGCGCACAAAAGAATAAAATTTTGGCATTAAATGACCCATAAGAAATTGATATGCCATTAAACAAACAAATCAAACCAGTTTTTGATAAAAATTGATATTTTCTTTTAAAATAGACAAGACTACCCTTTGTACTAGCTTCACAAAATATTTTTGAATTACGACAAGTAGTTGAACAAGAAACCCTGTGGCTTCCTCTATTGTTATCTAACCATAAAGTAATCCCCCAAGATGCTGACATCATCATTTTGAAAGAGCGAAAGCCAAGATAAATCATTTATTGGCAAAAACGAAATTCAAATCTCACTACTCAGAGCTGACAGCAGAAGCAATTAAAGAGGCATTCAATAGTGGACATTTTTTGAGCTTTTAGGGGTAAAAGCAAGTTGAAAATGTAGAGGTCAGAAGGAAAATTAGTCAACTTATTGTGTAAAGTGGAAATTAATTTCTCATCAGAATAAAAATCAATTCATTCTTGTTTTTAAGCGAAATTGTAGCAAGTAAAAAAAAAAGAAAAAGGGAAAGCAAGAAACAGAAAAATAATGGTCAAATTATGCCTGAATTAGAATAAAAAGAAAATAACAAAGCAAAAAAATAAAGATTATGCCGAATGTGAAAATATTTTAAAAAAAGATGGTGAAAGGAAAGAGAAGTTGAAAAGAGAAAAGAAATAAAGAAAGGAAAAAAAAAAAGAAAAAAGATAGATAAGAAAAATGATCAGTAAATATAAGATAGATAAGATAAAAGATGAAACGAAAAAGATAAATAAAGAAGATAAGATAACAAAAGGTGAAAAGAAAAAGATAAGAGAAAGGTGAAAAGGAAAAAGATAAGAGAAAGGTGAAAAGGAAAAAGATAAGAGAAAGGTGAAAAGGAAAAAGATAAGAAAAAGGTGAAAAGAAAGAAGAAAAGATGAAAAGGAAAAGATGAAAAGAAAGACGAAAAGATGAAAAGGAAAAAGAAAAGATGAAAAGGAAAAGATGAAAAGGAAAAAGATAGGAAAAGATGAAAAGGAAAAAGATAGGAAAAGATGGAAAGGAAAAAAGAAAAGATGAAATAGAAAGGAAAGATGGAAAAGAAAAAAGAAAAGCAAAATGAAATTGATAAGAGGTAAAAGAATGTTTGCAATAAGCAAAGGAAAAGAGAAATCAAATCAAAGAGAAAAGAAACTAGATGAAATGTTCAAAAATTAAGAGAAAGAAAAAAATGCACAGTTTTTGAACATAAAAAACAAGAAAAACTATCACTGACTTAAACGTTTGAAAGGTAAATGAGGCAAGTTTTAATATGAGTAGGAAGGGATGAAAAATTACCAAAGCAGTAAAAATAGATGGTTTAAAAAACATTAATGGATTTCATAGTTATTTCTGTCATCACAATTCAGACTTAGTGGAGGCTAATTTCTTTTATATGTTTTCTTAATTGCAATATCAAACCCTCACCTCCATTACATTGATCTCATCTCATTCATGCCAACATCATCAAGTAATCTCACTGCTTCTCATTTCATCTCTCACTCTCTTTCTCCTTTTTGGAATCTCTCTCTCTCATATATATATATATATATATATATATATATATATATATTATACTTTTAAAAGTTTTCTCTTTATAGTTCATCCTCTCTCCTGTTACTCTCTTACTCACTCACTCAGTCAAACAGTTTTTTCTTTCACTCTCATCTTCTCTCTGCTGCCTTTTTGTCTAGCAATAAAAGCAGTCTCCAGTTTCAATAACAGATCATGTACTTTTTTTTTTAGCTGAAATTATTTTTAGGTGTTCATTTCTTCCAAGTAGAGTTCACTTTTCAAGCAATTTTCGAACCATAACATACTGGCATGAGTGTGTGAAGCGGGTGTTTAAAAAGGGAAAAAAAAAAAAAATCACCTTGCTTTGTTCTCACACCAACATTCATGCCATACATAAGAAAAAAATCCTACCCTTATGGCACCGCCACTTTTTTCACGATACCTAATTTTCAAAATAATTTAACTGAAATAAAATTTCTGTTTGAAAAATACACCACAAAGTATTTTGCTTACTAGAAATAATAAATTTAATCCTTTAGCTGTCAATTAAAGCTAAAATGAAAGCTTCAAAAAGCTTTTCCATTTATAAAAATTCATTTTAAAACTTAGGTATGGCAAATTATCATATAACAATGGAGGAACCTAAATATACAGGGTGGTCCAAAAGTAGGTAGACAGTACATGATAACATTTATTTTGAGATTGCATACACAATTATATTTACTAAGACACTTATTACAATGACAATTAATAAAGGCTTGTGAAATGCTCTATTCCAAAAGATTAGAACACCATTGAATATAATCGAAACACAGACCTATTCCACCTACTGTCCATCTGCTTTTGAACCACCTTTATATATATATATATAGTCATCCACAGATATCTGTTTTGCTGTATCACAGCTCATCAGTATGGTTAGGCTTCGAATGCTTTTAACCCAGGATTGAAACCCGATTGAATTGGCGGCAGTTGGCGATTCTACCTCTGGGCCATGGGCGCTCGGTAGAAGAAGGCAGACTTTTTAGCGTGTATATTATCATTATATATATATACATATAGGAAAAAGTGAAAAGAATATATATATATACATATACATACATACATATATATGTATGTATGTATATATATATATATATATATATATATATATATATATATATATATATAAAGAGAAATCGCAAGTGGTCTTTTATAAAGTATATTGTAAATTTATCCTTTATATTTTATATTCTGCTACTCATGTTTCTGGTCTCACGACCTTCATCAGGCAAAGAGTTGTTGTCGGACATCATCTTGTTTGTGTGTGTTAGTTGACATCTTCTAAAAAGATGTGAACTACTAATGCAGACGATGACTGACAACCAGTTTCTGCCTAATGATGTCATGAGACCAGAAACACATGTAGCAGAATATAAAAAATAAGAAATAAATTACTATATAAAAGAACATTTGTGGCTTCTCTTTTTATTTAAACTATACACTTTTCTCTCGTTGGAACCATTGTAACATCCCCATTTAAAATTCCCCAAAATTCTGCATTTCTGATTTCTCTTCATTTTATTAGTACTCGTAATTAAGATAAAATGCATAAATAACTTTAAATTAATGTATCGTGATTAATTCGTAGTCGAGTTCTTCCTTCTTTTTTTTAATAGCTGTACAATAGCTAAATTGTTTCATATTTTCAGACGAGCTCATGTACGGTTAGCCTCTAAATGGAAAGTGGCTCTGACTGTCGCCAATCAGAAGCATTTGCAAGGTTTCATACCGGGCCCAAACATAATTTTTCCAGTGTCTGAAAGCGCTTATTGAGGGTGGACCAGAAACTGATCATCTCTGGTCAGGTTGGCGCGATGAGTGGGGTATGATGTTGAGAGACCCGAAAACCCCTAGTGATTCTCGCGGTGACATCACTGACAACACCCTCTAGTGCCCCCACTACAGTGCATATGTTTGGAAATATGAAATGGCTGGTCACTCATCTCCAAGGACGTCCATCTACGACGACAACAAGCCAATCCCTGACGTAGACACATGCTCAAGCATATTTGTATTTGTTCAACACCCAAAGAGCCCACCTGTGGTTTATATTGCAACTATGTTGAACAGATCTGAGTTACAGTTTTTGTGAGAGAGCAAATTATCTTGTATAATTAACAGTCTGAACAAGGCCAGCATATTTAAACCCACAGTCACACTGACTTGTAACTTTGTCAACAATTACCATGGAAACATTTATAGACAAGGCACAGGGTAGCTACATTATAGTATAGGGAAAGTGAATATATTTTCAAGATCATTTGGCATAGAATCTTACTGATTAAGGATTTTTAATGTAGATTTCAAATTTTAAAATGCAGAGACCTAACTGCCAATTCAGTACTGCACTTAAACTTGTAAATTTGAGATACCAAAAAGAAAAGCTCACTAGAACAATTAACATAGCTAAGGTTCTATGATAAGGCTCAAGAGTCAAATCAAGGTAGTGCATGATATGAATGCAAAAAATAAAGATTATAAGGATAGATTGTACCGGTCACGAACACGTCTATATTAGAGTCTGTTCCACAATTTTTGCAGTTCTTCAGAAAAAGCAGTCAGTGCAGTACTTCCTCCTTACAATTGGAATAAAGAGGAAATGTTTAATAATAAAACTTTTAACTTTTAAATGTACTCACTGTTACCTAACTTATCTGCCAATCCAGTACAACACTTACATTCATCAAGTCAAAATACCAAAGAAAAAAGCTCATCAAAACAATTACCATTTTACTAAAGCTTCCAAGATAAGGCTCGAGAGCCACTCAAGGTAGTGTGACATGAATGCAAGTGGAGGTGGTAAGAAGTGAACATTGTGAGGATAAATAATGACTGACCCTCAACTTAAGATTTTACTGTTCAGAAAAGCATCCATATGAGAGTCTGTCCTACAATTCTGACACTTCTGGAGAAAAAACTGTCAATGTGAAACATCTTTACAATTGGAATAGAGAGGAAATGCTTAGGTCACTAAAATCAATGATAATTTCTAAATATACTCACTCTTCTGATGAATGTTCTGTATTTGCATCAACTGCAGAAGATTTAGATTTTTCGTTTTGCCCTTTAGACGGACTCCTCTTTTTTTTATCGTTACTTGCTGACTTCTTGTCACTATTTGAATTGGTAGATCTAGGACCTACAAACAAAAAAGAAAATTGTAAAAGAAAACCCATGAGAGTAAATAATTTTTATATTAACAAATTTGGTATCTCAGATGATCAATTTTCAAATCCAAAATTGACTGCCTGTTTAAAATATGACCATTATTAAAAAAAATATATTCAATACCAGTCGTAAAAATGAATTCAAAAGGTTAACTTATATTCCTTTCCTTTATATTCTTTTCATTTTTAATTTGCCCTTGCAACACAGACCTGAATCTAAGCTTCACTCAAGTATAGATGTATATATTTGCATGTGCACTAGTCAATGATAGCCCAACTAACCATTAAAAGTATAAAAAAAAAATTATAGATTTTGATGTCATTCTGGGGTTTTTCTTTCTTCTGTCGAAATCCATGAATTAGTTTTGCTTATGCTAAGTCACAAAAACATTTTTTATCCATAATGTTAAATGTGTTTAAATTATTTTAACAAGAAAAATCTCAGTTTGATGTTAAAAATTGCCACAGAACATTAATTTATTTAAAATAGAATCATCTCTTATGACATGCCTCTAATTTGTATTTAGATATATTGTATTTCTTTTCAATTTTTCTAGTTGAATTGTTCACCTATATTGCATATGATCCATTATTGTACATAGGCTGGAATGATCTATTATGACATGTCTCTAATTTGTATTTAGATATATTGTATTTCTTTTCAATTTTTCTAGTTGAATTGTTCACCTATATTGCATATGATCCCTTATTGTACATAGGCTGGAATGATCTATTATGACATGTCTCTAATTTGTATTTAGATATATTGTATTTCTTTTCAATTTTTCTAGTTGAATTGTTCACCTATATTGCATATGATCCCTTATTGTACATAGGCTGGAATGATCTATTATGACATGTCTCTAATTTGTATTTAGATATATTGTATTTCTTTTCAATTTTTCTAGTTGAATTGTTCACCTATATTGCATATGATCCCTTATTGTACATAATTAGGTTATCTGTCTATATTTCTGTGATGAGGTATTGTAACTATTTATACTTTTTGTACTCATCTTTATTGCCATATTCACATTTCAGCTGTTGTATGCTCCAACCTTTTAGGTGATAGATCCCAATGTATAACACCTGAAGAAGGCCAGAGCATACAATGGCTGAAATATTGTGAAAGCAACAAAAATGAGAACAATAGCCCAAATGGTGTAAATCGTTACAATACCTCATAGACAGATCCTGAAGAAGGTCAGAGTGCACGACGACTGAAACATCATGAATATGCTTATAAAGATGAAGAAAACAGGTATTTCTGTACATTTTTTTTCAGACTATCTTTGAAATCAAATGCTCAAAAATTGGTGAAAGCTATTAATATAATTTTTGATGTCAGTACTTATCAAATCAAACCCCAGCTTTCACACCGAGTACAATGATAATTTAATTTAAAAAAAAAAAAAGTGAAAAAATATCAACCTGCCCTAATGCCCATGGACCAAGGATGAAAAATTACTCAAACCAGTTTTGCACTCCCATCATCTTTTGGGGATGCCTCAAGCATCATGTAATGAGTCGAGCTGTCTTTACAAAAAAAAGGCCAAGCCTAGAAAAACCACCAACTGGAATACAAACTAATATCAATCTCCTCTCCACTACAAGCTAGGTAAATATTAAACATCTTAAGATTGAAGAATTGGTTGAATGAATTCATTACAATGATAGGGAGTTGTAAATGCCCACATCCCTAAGTGACATTGCACATCATATTTTATGATTTTTTTTTTTATAATAAAACTATACTAGGAAATTTGGCACATAAAAAGCAATCAATATGAAAATTACAAATTTAAAACAAATGACAATAAATAGTGTCACTTGTATTTAAACATACATTGCAATTTCTCACCTAATACACATTATATATATATATATATATATATATATAAAAAGTAAACGCAAAATAATTGCTAATGCTTTGCAGATTGAGAAACCAAGACAGTCTTACGGCCATATCATGTTGAAACACTAGTTTCCGTGCAATCACCAGAGTTAAGCAATGTGAAGCCTGGTCAGTGCCTAGAGAGGTAACCACTGCAAAGTTTTGTTGCGTGGATGAGCAGCTGGTGTAATGAATAATGATTCAGAATTGTTAATCAAAGAACCAAGTTTTTATTCCAGCTGGGTTCATTCTATTCACTTACACACAACTAACCTTGGAAAAGGTAGGAATCCACCAATTCTCCTCCCAGGTATGGGTTGATTAGCAAGTAATACTATCACTAAGCCATTATTATATAAAAAAAAAAAACAATGTTACTCTTAAAAAAAAAAAAATTTTCTGGCTTTGAATAGCCTGCAAAAGGTTCTTCTTCTTCTATGTGCCCTGTCCTTTCAGGATGTAGGCGATCATGGTTCTCCACGTCTCCCTATCCCTTGTGGCTCCTAGAATGTTTGTTCCTGTTACTCCTGTCAAACCCCGTTCCGTCAACCACCTGATCAGGCCCTGCAAATATGTTATCTGCTGCCTTCCTCTGTCTCTCTTTCCTTCTATCTGGCCAGTCAGTATCAGGTTCTCCAAGGTCTCCTCCCTTATTGCATGTCCCTGGAACTTCAGTTGTCTCTTCCTGATGCTCAGTATCAATTTCCTCTTTGTTGCCATTCTTTCCAACACCTATTGTTGGTTTAAAGGCCGTTTCAAAATATAGGGTCTAAAGTTTTCTGTTATCCAGCTAATGTCACATTCCAATGCAAAAGGTTAATAAGCATAAAAAACAATCAAATAAAAGACAATGTTGAAGTAATAAGAGGAGTCATTAAGAAATCGTTCCATGTTCAATCTATTTCCTGTTATATGAAAACTCTCTTTATAAGAATATCAGGTAGTCTTCATAACAATCAGAGTAACAGTCCAAGTTGAAGAATCAGTAAGAAGTCTTCTTATGTCTAGTTTATTTTCTATTATATGAAAACTGTTTCATAAGAAAAAACTGGACTAAAAAAGAAAATAAATTTTTTGTACTTAATCTGAACAACATACAGGTGTATAAAAATTTCTAATTTACACTTTATTTGTTCTTTTCTTTTGTGGACAAGTTGATTATGTTTACAAAGCCAGGTTTTCACTCTTTCAATCTTCCACAAGCCCAAATAAAATGGCAGCAGTTTCCATGTAGTAACAGTGTGAATTCAAATAAGCAATTTATTCATCTAATTTTATTGCATTAGGCTTCCATGGAGTAAAAAAACCCTCTACCATATATTACTAACAGAAAATGCATACAATATAGCAGGGTTAATTTGTACAGTGAACTCACAAAATGAATTCACCTTAAAACTGATAAAGTTCAAAAATAAATTCAGTCTGGAAACATAACAATTTACACAGGCCAGCCTAATGAAAACATACAAGTTTTTATTTGATTAATGTCAAAACAAGATACAGAAGCTATAGAAAAATTACACTAGATAATTTAATCTCAAATTAATATTACCATTTAATTTGTCAATATTAAATAGCACTCAAAATATAGTTCTTTATGAGTTATCTCCCTTATCCAAAATACCATTCCTCAGCACCAATCAATCCAACATTATGTATTTCTCAAAGATTCTCCAAGAAAATGAGTTTACATTATTTTAAGGAATGATTATAAAAATAGAAATTTGTATATTTAGGTTTACTGAATTCATTATAACATTTTGAAATAAAGAGACAACGTGCAAAAGCTTTTAAACCATGTATTGTGTTTAGTTTGACTTCTTCAGGTTGGAATAAAAAACAAAACTGTGCAAGGAAAACATGTTGGAATTTTTTTTGCAATAAATTACTGACAACTATAAACCAAAAAGAGTGTGTGTGTGTGTGTGTGTGTGTGTGTGTGTGTGTGTATATATATATATATAAACACATTATTATGTGACAGGACTCAGAGTTTCTTGCATAATGCAGTCATGCCATTAATGTAGAATATGTATATTTATTCGAGGCCATTACCAACACCAAGGTGGTTCAACATATCACAGCCCACAGTCTCTTCTCTAACAAACAGTATGGCTTCTGCTTCACCAGGTCTACTGTTGACATACTAACAACCATCCCTGAGTATAAGCTCTCGTTAAGAACCAAGAAACTCGAGCTGTTGCCCTGGATATCTCCAAAGCATTTGACAGAGTCTGGCATGCTGGCCTTCTATACAAGATATGGGGTCATGGTATAACTGGACAGTTGTTTGATCTAATCCAATCATTCCTTTCAAATAGCGTAATAAAAGCAGGATTGAATGGACATGCCTCCCGATACTATCACACAAACGCGGGTGTCCCTCAAGGCTCTATTCTAGGTCCTGCACTTTTTTCTGATCTTCATCAACAATCTCCCCAATGTAATCAGATCCCAAGTAGGCATCTATGCTGATGACACCATCATTTACTCTTGTCTCGATCAAAAATCCACTGAAGCTGACAAAGCGAACCTTGATGCTGAGCTTGAAAAGGACCTTCAATCTGTGGTTTGGTTTGGTTGTTTTGTTTTTATGGCAAATCAACCTCGGCGGGTCATTTATTGTCAACTAAATTTTATTTATTTATTACTGGTAATACCTTTTTCTTTCAGCAATTTATTGTTGTTTTTTATATAAGTTTTGTGTCTAGTAATACTTTTTCTTTTTGAGTATCAAGATTCATTGGGTTTTTTTTTTTTTTTAAGGGCATGATCCCCAAGTCCTACCCTTGTTATTTAACCCATAACTGGAGGGAACGGATGGATTAATACCTTTCCCAAGGGTACCCAGTGCTTAAGTGAATGCAGGGTATTCAACTGGAATTTGAACTCAGTTCACTGATTTCTCTTTCCAAGCCGATATCCACTGCACCACAACACACATCCGTCACTAAACGCTTATAGCACCTGGTATTTTCAAGCGGTCACCCATCTAAGTACTGACCAGGCTCAACATTGCTTAACTTCGGTGATCGAAGGAGAACCAGTGTATTCAATGTGATAGACCGTAAGCCATCAATCTGTGGTGGACTGGGATAAGAAATGGCTTGTGAATTTTAATGCTTCCAAAACGAAGCTGCTATCTGTTAACCACCATAGACAATCGCTCATACCTACCATTAACATGGAATCAGGCTAGTCTCCCTGAAAGCAAAACACTGCACCTTCTCAACCTGTGTCAGCAGACCTCAAGTGGAATGATTACATGGAATCCATAGCTAAATCTGCTGCTAGGTTCACTATGTAGGGGCAGGAAGTTTTTCCCATCTGAATCCCTCCTCCATTTGCCTGTGTATTGAATACTGTTGTCACATCTGGTTGGGTGCCCTTGCTATTCACATTGGGGTTCTTGATAAAATCCAAGGAGAATCTGAAATGTGATCGCTCCCAACATCATAGCTCAGATATAGTCGCTTTCTCACCAGCATAATGTGGCTTCCTTTTGTCTCTTCTACAAATACTTTCACGGCTTCTGTTCCAATGAGCTTAGTTCCCTGGTGCCCCCTCTGGTGAATTTACTCGAACCAATAGACTAGCAACTTTTACAGTGAAACCAATAAAATGTAACTGCAACTTCTTTTCTCGCACTTCCCGCCTGTGTAATTCCCTTCCATATACTTGCTTCTCTGACAGCTACAATCTCCAAGAATTTAAATGTAAAGTCAATTGTCATCTCCTATCCATCTGACTCATGTTCTTTTCTCCATCCACTCTACTCTCATCACACCAGTATTCTCATCCTTCTCTTACCCATTCTCTGACACTCCTTATAACTTGTTCCTCTTTCTCATCACTTTTCTCCTATGTAACCCCCACCCCCACCCTGCAAACCAGTGGCAGTAAAACTGCCTTGATAGGGATGAATGAAAAAAAAATAGCATATTGAGCAGTTTTCTTAACACTTGAATGTATACCCATATGTATATTTATTAATTCATATATATATATATATATATATATATATATACACACACAAATTTTTAACGTATAGGAGATTATGAACATTATCAAAAAATAAGATCAATGATGATAAAAAATTTAAAACTCGACATTCCTATAATTAGATTACAGAAAATATTTCCAACTTTTGTAAGATTACTGAGTACTCAAAAAATGATATAAAAATGGTTCACTAGTCATGTCTTAAATTATGTTTTGACAGATAAAGTCTCTGTAGAATAGCAATAAACATGTATATAGCTTGAGAAGTGCTTGTCAGTTGAAAGATATGCAAATCACTACTACTGTCCATTTTAAAATTTGTTTTACTGCTTTTTCTTAAAATAAATAATATTTGTTTCAAATCAGATTAATTATACTTTAAATCAGCTATTATTTTTCAAATAAAGATTCAGAAAAATATTTATTATTTTTTAGATATTTTTTTAAAGAGAATCACTTTTCGATGAAAGACAACTAAAAAGGGTGCTGATCAGCTATTTTAGAAAAATATCTATTCCAATCAATATAATTTCTGTTTGAAAAATATACTAGGGTATTTTGCTTAATAAATATAGTAAATTTAATCCTTTAAACTTCAATTAAAGCTAAAATGAAAGCAGCAAAAAAGCTTATACATTCATAAAAATTCATTTTGATACTTAGGTATCACAAATTTTTAGCGAAAAAGTGGAGATACCTAATTACAAGAATACTTTTCAATTTAAAACATTCTACAAACTAATAAAACTGTATTAAGATTTAATACAATATTTATCATTTAGCAATTTATAAAGAAATAAATATGAAAGTAATTTTTACTCAAATTCATAAACAATTACTAAAATATTAAAATATGTGTACCAACTACAAGGAAATCTTTATTAAAATGTAAGTAATATCTGTTTCAAATCAGATTAATTAAACTTTAAATCAGCTAATTTACATTGAATAAAGTTTCAGAAAATAATATTTTTGAAAGAATTTTTAATAAAAAGAATTAAACTGAGTTGACCAATGGCTATAATTATAGTCATCGGTTAGCACAGTTGTAGAAATTAACAGTTGTTCCAGATATCAAAAGATTTTTTTCTTTCAATCGAGATGCTAACAATTGTGATTTATTTTTGGAAAGGTGTAAATTACAAATGAGATCATTCAGTTCGAACTGATTCTTAGGTTGAGGTAAAGACAGAGACATGCTGTTCAATTCTTCATGATTATCACTTTCTCACCGACGGGCTGTGGCTTCCCTGTCTCTTCTACAAATATTTTTATGGCTTCTGCTCTGATGAGCTTAGAAATCAAATTTAAAAGGATTAATAACAATTTCCAAAAACTATTAAACACTGAAATAAAAAGAATTAAAAAGAAAAAAACACAATATTCTTACTAAAGGAGACAAATCAAATAAGATCCATGCAATAAACCCGAAAGAATACAAGAAAAGAAATAAAGGAAGAATTCACCAAAATGTTACAAAAAAGCACCAGACTTCTACACTGAAAATATAAATGACGAACTAAAACAACTCACAGCCAAACTGGGTATAAGCAACAGAGTTCATATGTTAACATGTAGCACCTTCTACATCAAGCTTATGTAACTCTATACCCTCTTAGGTTGTCAAAGACGTCTAGTACTATGACTGATTAGACAATACTGATTTACAACCCCGAACTGCCTTACTCCGCATTGTGATTAGATTAATCGTACAAAGACTAAGATCGATACGTCACAGATATTCTCGTATTGACTTAGCTCCCCGGTGCTACTCGAGCAACTAGACTGGCAACAAGGTCCCATCCTTTTACAGTCAAAACAACCAGATGCAGCTACCACTTCTACTCCATCAGCTTCTTTTCTCACACTTTTTGCCTGTGGAACTCTCTTCTGTATATTTACTTCCCTAACAGCTACAATCTCCAAGAGTTTAGATAATGTCAATTGCCATCTCTTATCCCCTTGACTCCCATCCTTCCCTTATCCTTTCCCCAACAACCCCTGTATCTTGTTCCTCTCCTTTTTCACTCTAATCTCATGCAACTCTCTTCACACCAGTATTCCCATCCTTCACTTACACATTCTCTGACAGCCCCTTGTAACCGATTCTTCTTTCTCTTCACTCTCTTCTTAGGTAGTCCCCTGCACATCAGTGGCAGTACTACCTTGCTTGGGGTGAAACAATTATTAAAAAAAAAAAATCAGATTCAGTTGATACAACAAACTCTTCAGTTTCTTCATCAAATTGGTTTTCAATCTGGAAACCAGAAATAAATTGTTCTGTTTCCTTCACAGAATTGTGCAGGATGGCACAGAAGGTTTTGATTTGCAGTGGAGGTAATTCAATGAAAACAGGCACAGAAATATGTTCTAAACATGATGGATGGTAAGCTTGAGTATTCCATTGTGTGTTGATTTTTTGTTTTGAAACCTTTAGTAAGTACCATACAAAAATAGCAGTCTGTAGTGTGACTTAATGTTTACGCCAAATCATTGGTATCCCAAATTTGATATGTTGATTTGGCTTCTTACAAGTACACATAAGTGTCAAGTTGCAACAGAGCAAACTATAGGTGGAGTCCATGACTTGCCTGTCTCCAAAATATGCCAAGTATGCCCTTTTGATGTGCATTGTGGTGCAGTGGATATCAACTCCAGAGAACCAAGTTCAAATTCTAGTTGAGTTCCTTGCATTCACTTACACACATATACCCTTGGGAAAGGTATTAATCCGTCTCTTCTCTCCAGTTATGGGTTAAATAATAGGACAGATTGGGTTCTATAGCCTTGGCTGGCAACCAGTCAACTGCAAAAAGTAATGGCAACCTACTACAAGATAATCTTCTGCCCAGTCAGTCATGTCACTTTCAAGACATTATCGCCCAAAGCGTATATCACGTATGGCACTTAACTGACTGATGCCCTTTTGATAAAATCAGATATCTCCTTTTTCTCTGTCAAAAATGTATGCTTTCCACATATGTAGCAGAAGCAATCTGGACAGCTTTTGCAACTTTGTCTACTAGCCATTATTTCAGTTAAATCTGAAAAATAAGATTGTTTGCAGATTACTAACAAAAAGATCTCTCAAAACTGTTCACCATAAACGAAAACTCCCCATCCGTATTTCATTGAAAGTTGTGGTAACTGTTATGGCAGTTAGAAAAATCTTATCTATTAGAGATCATTGGTGCATCATCAGTAGAAAATAAAGCGTCTATCTGTTAAATTTTAACCAAATGAAGTCATAATTTTGAGGAGTACAAAAGCACATAAAGGCATGTCAAAAGTCGAACAAATCTTGTGTTAATTGTGTTAATAAGCACCAGGATGTCAAACTGCTCTGTATAAATTTTTGGTCAGACAATATGCTGGTGATATTGTGTAAGAAAAGTGCCTAGTTGGATATACCTATCTGGTGTTTGGTGGCTATTTTAAGCACTGATAAAGAAAATTTTAATCTTGCTAGTTTCAAATACACTCACCAAGGACCCTAACAATCCTCATTTATCAATGTTCTTATGCATATCATACAGAAACTGCATGACAATACCAGACCTCCATAAATTCAAGTGATGCAATAAAATCTTATAAATGATTCAAGCTTAAAGTGAAAACTACTAATAAAAACCAAAACTGTTGTTCTGGAATGACTTCAAAAGAGCTTCTTCTATGAAAAGTAGAGAAGAAACAGAAATCACATAGTTTTAACAAGCTTAGAACTTTGAGGGCACAAGAACTTTTTTTAGTGAAATATATCTTATAAAATCAAACATTTTTAAGCCAGCTTATCTAAATTGAAATAGCTTAGGATTCATTTTGAAAGTTATTTGGATAATTTTTCTTGAATGTTAAATCATTTTAACAGGAAACAAAATGTTTTAACCATGTCACTCACATATTTAAACCATGGAGTATCTTTGTGAATTAAGCATTTAGTCCTATTTTAAGCAATATAGAAATTATCTGTACTGAGAAAATGTGATGTGAGGAGGAAAAATGAACTCGATTTTCAAATTCAGCATGACAAAATAGCCTAGACACATGTGTACATAGCCAAACAACATTTGGGTCGAAAACAATGTCAACCAATGTTATTAGAAGTTTGTAGTGATTAAAAAAAAAAAACCTCCAGTGAATTTAAAACTAAAATAAAACCTTCAAAAAATAATTATATATATATATATGACTTGCCTGTCTCCAAAATATGCCAAGTATGCCCTTTTGATGTGCATTGTGGTGCAGTGGATATCAACTCCAGAGAACCAAGTTCAAATTCTAGTTGAGTTCCTTGCATTCACTTACACACATATACCCTTGGGAAAGGTATTAATCCGTCTCTTCCTTCCAGTTATGGGTTAAATAGCAGGACAGATTGGGTTCTATAGCCTTGGTCGGCAACCAGTCTACCGCAGAAAGCAATGGCAACCTACTGCAGGATAATATTCTGCCCAGTCAGTCATGTCTCTTTCGAGACATGATTGCCCAAGCGTGTATCACGTATGGCACTTTAACTGAACTGACTATGTCGAAAAAAGTGATAAAGGGTTGAAAGATCGATTTTGTAAATTGTCAGTTACGGGGTTAAAATTTCATTTTCTTATACAGATTAACTTTTTGTTTAAAAAGGCTCAAATTGTATTTGTGAATATTTTTTCGAATAAGTCCTTCAGATTATTGATATTATAAAAGAATTGGCAAATAGATGTAAGGTAACCACAATCAAACAAAGTGTTTTACAGAATAAAGTTCCTGGCATGCTATACATTCAGGAGGATTTTCATTTTGTAGAAGAAAAAAAATGTCATATATGTGTATGTCCTGTACAGATACAGAATAAAACCACTTCTTTAATAACTTTCTAATACCTGTTAGCCATTCTTTACAAACAGATTTAATTTTAAAACGCTTGTTATTCTGACAAGAGTTCCATGACTATTGCCATTTTATCATAATAAAATTATTAATAAGTGGTTTATAATATGTATCAGTCAGTTAAGTGCCATACGTGAAACACGCTTGGGCGATCATGTCTCTTTTGAGACATGAATGACTGGGCAGAAGATTATCCCGCAGTAGGTTGCCATTGCTTTCTGCAGTAGATTGGCTGCCAACCAAGGCTATAGAACCCAATCTGTCCTGTTATTTAACCCATAACTGGAAGGAATAGACAGATTAATACCTTTTCCAAGGGTATTTGTGCACAAGTGAATGCACTGAATTCAACTGGAATTCAAACTCGGCTCCCCAATTTCTCGATCCGAGCCGATATCCACTGCTCCACAACACACATCCTAATAATCTGTATAGATGGCTTTTATGTTACTTATGTCAAGTTTTAGAGAGTTCTTTGCAGCCACATCAGCCTTTTCATTTCCATGAAATCCAGTGTGGCTGGGGATCCAGCAGAAAATAATGATTTTGTTTTAGGAGATAGAATCCTTTGTCGTAGATTATTGAGCAATGGATTGTTTAAATTTTTGTTCTTTAATGATTTTAGCACTGATAATGAGTTTGAAAATATAATGATTTTTATTAAAGTTAAGATCAGAGATAAGGTCTAAAGCTACGTCTCTTGCTGTAGATTCAGCCCTAAAAATTGAGGAATTGTCTGGTAGTTGTTTCTGTAGAACAGTGTTATTAAATCCTGCAGCACATCTAACTTTGTTATTATCTTTAGAACCATCTGGGCCCAATTCGAGTATTGTTCCAGAATATTATTTAGGTTTTCAATAAAGTTTATAGGGTGTGTGTCAGATTTATGGTAGGCTGTTAGTTTTAGTATGACATTTGGGTGTTTCAATAGCCAGGGTGGGTATTCAGGATATTTTGATTTATGGATACTAGTTTTGTCTATCAGACAGTCTGTAAAAGAGTTTACCATTTGTAGTCCAAAGGGCTTTATGGTCTTTTCTCTCAAAAAAGATTTTTTTTAAGAGTGAAAAACGCATTTGAATGTTGGAGTGTTAGGACATGAAAAGAGTTTTATATTGGAGAGCAAATTTCTTTCGTCTTAGGTAAAGAAGGCATTCATGAGCTTCTGCGTGAAGACTGTCTAATGGGGAAGTTTTAAAGTCTCCTAATATAAGTCTTAGTCTTTGATTATGAATTGGTTATAATTCTCTCAGATAAAATTTTCTGGCAGATCCATAAATAAGGCAGTTGTAATTGAGTTTTGATCAAATCAGTGATCTATAAAGTTTGAATAAAACCTGTTGATCAACCCTCCAATAGGTGTTAGCAATCACTCTCAGGAGTTGGATTGACTTATTTGCATTTAGTTCGGACATATTTTATATGTGGAATATAAGTCAATCTTTTGCCAAAAATGACACCTAAGAATTTGTATTCTTCAACTACTGGTACACAGTATTATCAAGTTTAAGGATAGGGTCAAGGTGTAATTTTTGTTGTTGACAAAAATGCATACATTTTGGTCTTTGTTTTGAAAATTTAAAACCATTTTTGGTAGGGCATTTGTCAAATTTGTTTAGTTCATGTTCAATGGTGTGAATATGTTTTTATCAGATCAGGAAGTCGTCAACATATAAAAAGGGGTTGACTCCGGGATTAAGATATTTCACAATATTATTCATTTTATTATTAAAGAGAGTAACTGATAAAATACTCCCCTGGAGTACACCCATTTCTTGCTCATTGAGCTTGGAAAGTGTACTACCAAAAAGGACTTTAAAAAGGTAGTTAAATAAGAAATTCTTAATAAAAATTGATGGTCATTTTTGAGTCCCAAGTTTTCCAAGTCATTATATTTCTACATTGTATTGTAAGCTTTTTCAAGTTAAAAAAAACTGCTGTTTGGTGTTCTTTTTTTTAATAAAGACAAATCTTTTCACTTTTTTTTTTTTTTTTGAATTGGAGTAGATAGACTAAACTATCGCCTGGTTCACACTCCACCCATGTCTATTGAACAGGTGAAGAGGCTAATCCCTTGTTCCCTGTTTAGGATGTGGTTTCCGGCTTTCTCTTTTCCAATCTTTTCACTTTTTTTTTTTTTCAATTGGAGTAGATGGACTAAACTATCGTCCGGTTCACACTCCACCCATGTCTATTGAACAGGTGTAGAGGCTAATCCCTTGTTCCCTGTTTAGGATGTGGTTTCCGCCTTTCTGTTTTCCAATCTTTTCACTCTTACATAGCCCCCTGCACATCAGTGGCGTTACTGCCTTGCTCAGGGTGATATGATTAAAAAAAAAAAAATTACTAATAAGTGATTCAAGGCGTATCAAGTGGTCTGTAGTACTTCATCTTTTTCTGAAGCCAGATTGAAAGTCGGTTATCAAAAGAAACCAAGTTAATCTATTGCTAATCATTCTTTCTACGCTTTTACAGAGGCAGCTGGTTACAGATATTGGTCTATAATTAGAGGGGTTGGATGAATCTTCTAGTTTTAGGAATTAGGATGACTACGGCTTGTTAGGATGTGCGTTGTGGTCCAGTGGATATCGGCTCGGAACGAGAAGCCGGGGAGCCGAGTTCGAATTCCAGTTGAATCCATTGTATTCACTTACGTGCAAATACCCTTGGGAAAGGTACTAATCCGTCTCTTCCTTCCAGTTATGGGTTAAATAGCAGGACAGATTGGGTTCTATAGCCTTGGTCGGCAACCACTCTACCGCAGAAAGCAATGGCAACCTACTGCGGGATAATCTTCTGCCCAGTCAGTCATGTCTCTTTCGAGACATGATCGCCCAAGCGTGTATCGCGTATGGCACTTAACTGACTGACTGACGGCTTGTTTCCAAAGATTAGGAACATTGCCATTAGTTCAAATATCATTAAAGATATCAAGTAGGTATACCAAGAAATGTATATTGGAGTAGATAGACTAAACTATCGCCCGGTTCACACTCCACCCACATCTATTGAACAGGTGAAGAGGCTCATCCCTTGTTTCCTGTTTAGGATGCGGTTTCCGGTTTTCTCTTTTCCAATCTTTTCACTCTTTTCCTTTATTATTTTATTTTTTTTTTCAATTGGAGTAGATAGACTAAACTATCGCCCGGTTCACACTCCACCCACATCTATTGAACAGGTGAAGAGGCTCATCCCTTGTTTACTGTTTAGGATGCGGTTTCCGGTTTTCTCTTTTCCAATCTTTTCACTCTTTTCCTTTATTATTTTATTTTTTTTTTCAATTGGAGTAGATAGACTAAACTATCGCCCGGTTCACACTCCACCCACATCTATTGAACAGGTGAAGAGGCTCATCCCTTGTTTCCTGTTTAGGATGCGGTTTCCGGTTTTCTCTTTTCCAATCTTTTCACTCTTTTCCTTTATTATTTTATTTTTTTTTTCAATTGGAGTAGATAGACTAAACTATCGCCCGGTTCACACTCCACCCACATCTATTGAACAGGTGAAGAGGCTCATCCCTTGTTTCCTGTTTAGGATGCGGTTTTCGGCTTTCTCTTTTCCATTCTTTTTACCCTTACGTAGCCCCCTGCGCATCAGTGGCGTTACTGCCTTGCTCGGGGTGATATGATTAAAAAAAAAAAAAAAAAAAAAAAATATCATTGAGATCTACTGCAGTATTATAAGACTGGCTTAGGGAGTCTAGTAATTCAGATAGAGTGAAAGGTTGGTTATAATCTTCAGTGTTACTGGATTGGAAGATAAGTTTCTTCTTTTAATGTTTTGAAATGTTCTGCGATAGTTAGAAAAAGCAGAGTTCTGTGAGAAGTTCTGTGCAAATGTAGTTGCTGTTTCTTTGGGATCAATAATTTTGTATTATTGCTAGAAAGGTGATACAGAGGATTATTTTTATTTTTACCAGAAATTTTTCTGATCATGTTCTAGACTGTTTTTGTATTGAAATTGATTTTAGATACAAAATCTCTTTATGAGGAAGGTTTTGATGCTATTGCTCTATATTTTTCGAAGTTCAAATTTTCTGCCGTTAGTTGTAAGATGAATTTACGAAAGTCAGCTGGGCAAAATCTGATCTCTTTGTTCGCAGTCAACATTGAACCAGGGTTTATTATGTTTTGTAGATTTAGAGGATTTAAGTATACATTTTTTTTGCAATGGAAATAATTGTTTTTGAAGAGGTAACATGATCTTTATTCTCAGTATTTGAGTTTAAGGTGTGCTCCGAAAAACACACCAGTTTGTATTTTTTCTGAGGTTTATTTTGTGCAACCATTCACATTAGTTTCCTTTGAATATTATTTTTTTTAAAAAATGATTTCTTTCTATCCATGCATTACAAACATGCACATAAATAGAGACTGATACGTTTAAAGCATAAGAACGTAACTAGACATGCATCATTTTATCAGGATGACATGAAGAATATGACTATTAATTAAAATACGTAAATGTCCACAAAGAAAGTAAATCTTAAAAAACAAAAATTATTTATTAACCTTTTTTATTTTTTACATTATTTTTCAACTTTTCAGTCAGAAAGATATTCCCAGAGAGTTACTAATTACATTATTTTATACAGTATTTTACCAGTTCTACTAGTTTAGTTGCATTGAATGTTTTTTCTATTTATTAATGTCAAGCATAAAAAATTTAAGCAACTCATTAATTCCTCCTCAAAAATTAAGCAACTCAAGTGGCCTATTAAATAAAAAAAATTGTATTAACATTTTTTTTTTTTCAAATACATCATTTTATGACATACAAGTTGCATGTAAAAAAACACAAGTAATGGCAACACAAGAAAACTTAAGGAAACACAGTATTTTGTTACAAAAACATTTACAAAACCAAACTTACCAAAAAAACTGTGAATTGACTTTTTTGAACTCTCTTCATCCTCAGACTTTTTCTGTTTTTCATTTTTGGGAGAAGCTTTACGTTTTTTAATTCAGGAAGGAAGTGATATAAAAGACAAAAAAAAAATATATAAATATATATATATATGTAATGCAAAGAATTTACAATTTATCAGCATTATTTTTTCTTCACAAGTAAGTTTTAAAATGTTACTATACAAGTTGAAGTGCACATTTATACAAATTTTTCATCGTTTTATACATATATTGTAAAATAAAAGTTTGAAAATTACATATAACATATGATAATTTCTGCAAAGCATAATAACGCAGTTAGCAATCTTTTATGGAAAAAATTCAATAAGTTTGGAAGTTCACTTAAAAAGAAGGAAAAGGAAAGAAATAAAAAGGAAAGTGGGAGGTGAAGTGAAAAAAGAAGAGGGAAGGGTATGTTAGAATGCAGAGAGAGGGAAGAAAAAGTGAGATAGGGAAATGGATTCAACTCATCTTTGAAAAAGACATTTAAAAATTATGTACATATGTATAAAGAAATCAAAAATAAGTGTGCCACAAGATATATAGTCATCTGCACAAAAAAAGGCTTAAATATATGAGCTTTTTCGTTTTTTTTTGTTTTGTTTTTTTTACATATATATATATATACTTGTGCTCACTTTTATTTAATAAATATATAATACATAATAAAATAATTTAAATATTAATTACATAAAAAATAAATCCAACATTATTTACTCATGTTCGTTTATTAGGCATTAAATTACATCACTTAGTATCTTCCATAATTTACCGAGACTTTTCAGTTAACCTAATGAATATGAGTTTGTTAACGTAAAAATTTTGAAAAACTAATATTTTTACTTTTATTTATAAGTTCTTTTTGAAAAAAATAAAATCCTCACATTTGCCTTGATAAAGTCCATCAAAGGACAAAACGCTTTGGATAAGTTTTACTTTAGTTTTTATATATCAGTCAATTAAGTTTTACATATATATATATATATATCAGTCATGATACATGCTTGGGTGATCATGTCTCTTTCAAGACATGACTAACTGGGCAAAAGATTTTCCCGCAATAAATTGCCATTACTTTCTGTGTTAGACTGGTTGCTAACCAAGGCTATAGAACCCAATCTGTTCTGTTATTTAACCCATAGCTGGAGTAAAGAGATGGATTAATACCTTTCCCAAGGGTATTTGCACATAAGTGAATGTACTGAATAATATATATATATATATAGGATTAATGTGGAGAAGTTTGTCACTTAACTGAGCAGTCATGTCAGCTTTGAAGTTTCATGAAGGCACCATTATGATGTCTTCACTCAAGGCTTTTCTCCAATCTGCTGTCATAATCCATAATAATTTCTTCAATCTGCAGATTAATGAAAACCCCAGAGTGTGGACATCATAATGGTGCTTCCACAAAATTTTTAAGTTGACATGACTGCTCAGTTAAATGAAACTTCTCCACATTAACACTCTATCTCTTATTAATGCTCTATCTTGATATTGAGCACTTTACGACAAAAAACCTGCTTACCAAAATATCTCTTTATCAGTAAACCACTGAAAGAACAACAATCTTGGCATTAAGCATCATCACAACTATATATATATATATATATATGCAGATTTAGTGGGAATTTACATTTTAAATACCCTTAGTAGGATAGCTGACTCCCAACAAATTGGTTCATATAGGGATGACGGACTTATTTTTATCTCTAACTGTAATGGCCCACTATCCTCTCAGATACAAAAGAAAGTCATCAGGGTTTTCAAATTACTTGGACTTAAAATAGAAATTTCATCCAGCTTTAAAATAGTCATTTTCTTAGATATTACATTAAATCTCTCAAACCCTATAAAAAAACAACAATGAAGCCCCAATCTACAATTATGTTTGCTCCAACCATCAAACCAAACAAATTCCTGCCATTTTAAATGCCAGGATAAACAAGTTATCTTCTAATAGGAAAATCTTTAATGAAATTAAAATCCCTTACAATAACTCCCTCAAAAAAAGTAACTTTAGATAGGAATTATTCTACCAAGAATCCTTTAAAGATACCAGACCAAATAAACCTAAAAATAAAAAAGAATAATAATATGGTTCAACCTCCATTTCTGCCAGTTATCTAATATTAATATTGGTCAACACTTTCTGAAATAGATAAACATTTTAACCAGAACAACCCACTAAGTAAGAATTTTTATTGAAAAACATTAAAAATAAGCTCTTCTGGCACTAGCAACATTAATATCATTAACTCAGATAATAATAGTATACTAGATAAACTGTATAACAATTACCAAATAAATAGTAAACCATCCTGTAACTGTACAGTCAAAAACAAATGCCCAGTTGGAGGCATATGCAAATCCGAAAAAGTTATATACCAAGCAACTATTTTCCCTAGTAAATACAAAAATGAGAAAAAGTATACACAGGAATTTCTGCTGGATCCTGGAAACAGCAACTATATAATCATAACCAATCTTTTGCTAAACCCCACCTAAAATATCATACTGTCCTTTCTAAATATTTCTGGGAATTAAAACACAGAAAAAACTACCTACAGATTTAATGTAAGATTATAGATAATTCTCAAAACACCAATAGCTTCAGAAATAGATGAAATTTATGCATAGACAAAAAAAAAAGAACTATCAAATTCAGAAAAAATAGCCAATTATTAAACCAAAGAAATGAAAACATCTTTAAATGCCTCCATAGAAATAAATTTAAATTACCTGTTAAATAGAATTTTAAATTTACTCCATTCCATCATGCTTACAGGTTCATTCTCATTTTGTGTTGATTATTCATCAGAAGTTTTTACATACGAAAAAATTAAGGTGGAAATTTGCCATGTAATGGATATATATGCCAGTATATGTGTATAACTACTTTGTCTTATGTATGTAATTAAATGTTTCTTTTTTGTTGATCTGTATACTTGTATATATATGTTAGTACTGTAATTCAAATGATCACACTATATCATATTTGTGGATTCTTCCCTCTTTGTACAAATTATAATTTGAAAATTTTTGTGTATTTAAGAAATTGTGGTTGAGTTTTTCTATGTACGAAATATATATGTATATGATTACTTTGTATTATGCATGCAATTGATTGTGAGTTCTTTTGTGTATATATGTGTCAGTCTTAATTTTGTGTATACATGTATATATCTGGTCTTCATAGGTGGATATGTAGGTGTGTGACTACAAGAGTACAAACTCACCTTTTTTAACTGAAGATTTCTTGAACTCTTTTTTCGAGTCTTTTTCCTGGAAAAAAAAAAAATAGATTTTCAACAGTATGAATCATAATAGATTTTCAACAGTATGAACTTAAACCAGTCAAAGTACCCATCAAACCTGTTAGGAATTAAAGCCTGATTATAATAACAGTATAACAATTTAATTTTTGTTTGAATTTCTCAAATGAGAAATTAGGAATTATCAGCAAACTTGGACCTTTCTGCACCCCCACCCCAAAAAACAACACAGTGTCACAAGAACATTATTCTTATATTGGCATCACTATTATTTTGACTACCTGCAACCTCAGCAATGTTTGTTTTAAAATTGTAATAAAACCTAAAATGAAAGTGAACTTACAATTATTTTTGTTCTTGAGAATTTACAAACAAAAATAGTAAACACTATTTAATTATTTGATTGTTTATTTACGCAGCCTTCTAAAAACTAACGCAGTATTTATCACTTCTGAAAACTAGCGCAGTATTTATCACTTCTGAAAACTAACGCAGTATTTATCACTTGAAAACTAACGCAGTATGTATCACTTCTGAAAACTAACGCAGTATGTATCACTTCTGAAAACTAACGCAGTATGTATCACTTACCAATTTATAAAAAAATAAATGTGAAAACATTTTTCATTCAGAAATTTATAAACATTTTAATTATTAAAATATGTGACCCAATGAAAAAGAAATCTTTATTACTTACCATTTTATAAAGTTCGAAACAATTAGCAATTAGCCAATGTTTTGCCAATAATTAAAATAAACAATGTAATAAATTATGTAAATAAACAATTTAATAAATAAATAGTGTTTATTATTTTTTATGTCAATTCCCAAGAACAAAGAAAATGTATAAAGTCACTTTCATATTTAGGTTTTATTACAATTCTAATCATTGCTCTTTAAAACAAACATTGCTGAAGAGTGAAGGTAGTTAAAATAATAGTGGTGTAAATGGAAAAAATCATCATTTTGACAGTCCAGTTTTTTGGGTTTTTTTACAGGCAGGAAAATCTAATTATTTCTATTATCTATTATTTTCGGCTGGACCAATATCCCCATTTTTTATTGACATTGTTACCAATTTGGACTAATCTCTGCTATTACATTTCAGTCATTGTGTCCTTTGACCTTTTTCAATGTATGTCAATTTGGGTAACTTTCAACCTAATTTAATGGAATGGGATATAGAGTTTAAATTCAGAGCCAATTACAGTATTCAAGGGCATATAGGCCTCCAGTACTAGGACAGTTGCACCCCAGACAATAGCATCCCTAGATAATATTTTTGAAGTCTTTAAAGACAATTACCATAATTTTTTTAAAAAAGCATACAGAGTAATCACTAATTTTTAAAAAAGAAATAAAATTTTTAAAAAATCTCAACTTTATTTTTGTTATAAATGCAATGAAACATTAACAGTGCTAAAAATATTTAAAAAATTGAAAATTATTGTAGTTTCACAAATTAATCAAATGTTATGAATGTTGTGAGCTATCCCTTTTAAGTAATTTAACTTGTTTTCAGGAGTATACTTATCTAATAGCGCCATGATTCTCTTATTTGCAGTTTTATTTTTGGTAACAGAGTTATGTCAACTACCTTTTTGTTTTTTAAAATAATTAAAGTTAGTTTGCAATTAGCAACTCTTAAGAAAATATGGTAACTTAGAAAACTACCACAGCTATGCAATTATCCAGGCACAAATGTCTTGTTATGCATTTGTCTTGTTTGCAATTGTCCAGGAAGCACACAACTGGACGTCCACCAAGTCTCCCCTCCCTGCACCAAACAGCTGCTGCTACTAAATTTCATACCACAAAGGTGTTGAGCCCACAAGAGTCATCTTGTTTCTTTAGCTCTCAGAGTCTCGGAATGGTGTTGGCACCATATTAATCTGCTGGAGTTCCTAGCAAATAATGTCCTTCTAGCAGCTACATGGTCTGCCACAAGATCATCCCCAGTTTGCAGAGAGCAGGTCAAACTGGAAGATGGCTCTGATAGAGTGGCCGTCAGACCATCACAGAATATGACCAAGTCAGCAAACACACGTTATTTACATTTAATATTATTTTTAGACGTTCACAGGTATATGTGATTCATTGATTTTACCTGGTATTATATAAATTGCTTTTTGCTCAATATCTTTTTATGCATTTAATGCAACAGCAAAGTCAAAATATCTCTTGGAAGAAAAAAATTAGCAACAAAACAACAAAAGATAGCAACAACAAATTCTATTTCAAGACCAAATTCGAAGAAGACAATCACTTAATAGACAAAAGTATCTGAGTGCTGCACATGAAAGGCTAGAACAAATAGGACTGCAATCTAAGAAATGTAGAAGTAAAGAGACCAATTAATTAAAGAGTTCTTTTTGCTCAGGAAGTAATTTTCTCAAAACATTTTATTTGTAAAGATTATTAAAACAACTCTTAAATTTACTAACTTGATTTACCTCCCTTTTCACTAGAGATGGAACAGGAAATAATAATATCTGATAATAGAGTTAGCCTAGAGAGTATTTTTGTCAGGCAGAAGGTGTATACTCTGAAATCCATTAAGTTATGAATCAGAACCTTCCCTAACAATAAAGTAAGTAAAGAATAGGTAAAAAAAAAAAGTGCCTTTAATCTAACATGTTTTACTTTAAGTTTTTTCAGAGATTTGTGTACAAGACATGAATTTTAAAATTTTTAGAAAATTTAAAAAAAAAAAACAATAGAGACAGTACATTGAAATATTTGTTGGAGTTTGATTTCATGAGTCAGTTATGTATCACATGTAATAAAACAAGAGTTGTTCTTTTTTAAATATAAGTGGATATGAACACTTGTCTGCTTATATATATGTGTGCCATGTGTAATAAAGTGATAGCAATTTATTTTACACTAGCAGTATAGCCCGGCGTTGCTCGGGTGTAATGAAAGCTTTAAAACTAATCCATGGTCCTGAAGCTCAGACTCTTTGGACGTTGGTACGAAAGACTAAAAAGCAATAGTTGTTTCCAATTAAAGCGAAACCATAGACTGAAAGAAAAATGAATGGATGTAAGTCCAATTTTGATTTCCTGGTATTGATATCAAATAATTATTTTTCGTCATAACTGAATTTTGAAGGCTAAATAAGTCTTCTGAGTAAATGGTATCATGGCTGAGACTAAGAATTACAATTATACCTACTTAGAACCAAACCTGAAGCAAAAACTAAAATCTTTTCCATTCTTTTTACCCTTACGTAGCCCCCTGCGCATCAGTGGCATTATCGCCTTGCTTGGGGTGATATGATTTTAAAAAAAAAAAAAAGGGATAAAAAAAATACAGACATACAAGCAGATAAACAGACACACACACAAACATCTTGCCTTATATATATATATATATATATATATATATATATATATATTATCGATTTTCTGTACTATTGTAAGAACTGCAACCTTGAAACTTCTGAATATCGTTTCTTATGTCTTTGTCTATGAGAGTATCAAATTTGATTAAAATCGGACCACTCCTTCTGTAACCCGATTTTTTCAATTATCAATTTTCGATACTTATCAGGGGTACCTCGACACAAAACCTAGCTAAGAACACTCGCAGACGCTTATAGTACAACTATGTAAATTTTCAAGAAAATCAGTTCAGTCGTTTCGGGGTCTATAGGTAACGGACACAGACACACACACACACACAGACAAAGATCCATTTATAAATAAGTTTAGATTAGATGTAGTAATGCTTACCTGTTTATATATATGTCACGTGTAACAAAATTCTTAAATTCGTATCTTGTAAGCAAATCTCTGAAACTTGTTAACATGAAACATTAGATTAAAGACACTTTTCCTACATATTCTTTACTTATTCCTCTTGTCGGTTTTCAACCCATATATTCAACTCACTTCCCCAGCAAGTCAAGCAAGGAATTATCCTGTTACTGGTACCAGATAACATACAAATAACATTATTCCGGAGTAATTTTTGTCTAAATTTTTAGGACAATGGTTATTATTTTTTATCAGACTAATGTACTCCTTTTTATTTTTTTTTTAAATCCGGATTTATGTCTCCAGCACTCTTGCTTCTATCACATTTTGGCCATTAAACTCTTTTCAGGTGTCTATCTGGATAAACATCCTGGTTTAATAAAGTTAAAGAAAAGAGTTCAAATTCAGTCTAAAGTACTGAATTTGATGACATAATTTCCCTATCTACCAAACACACATTATTTAGGTTTAATATTAAAGTATTATTAAGTTGGCCTTAGCACAATTACTGATAGTCTAAAACATCTGAGTAAAAAAAGCCACCTCTTTGCACAAAAAATTACCAAGATATTTCTGAGTCAGACAGAGGATGCTATTCATCAAATATATTTGCTGAACATGGTATTTACCAGAACCTCTCCATAAAGGTGGGATGTGGCACTTGGCCGATTTTTACGTGGGACATTCCCAAGCGCATACATTCAGGTAAAAATTACCCATAGACCCCACATAAACATGGTCGAGCTCTCATCTATTTACCCCAAACAAGACTCAGCCCTTTGGCATAGCCTTGTCTGGGTTCCTAACCTGCAACCTTTCCCAATAAGTCAAGCAAGGAATTACTGCCTGCTACTGATACTAGAACCTGCTGCATATTATTTTAAGGGAAGATGGTTCCTGCTAACCCTACTGCCTTGAGAAATGTCACAAAAGACTGAATGATATAAAATTCATTAATCATTGCTTGCATAATTCTTTACAGGAACTTTGCACAATATTTGAATTAGTGCTACATGGTTACATGGCCACACAGCCAGTCCTCACAATAAGCTATACCATACTCCAGTTCTGGAAACAGCTAATTTGAATGCAAACTTCAGTAACCATAGGTAAACACTAGTTGTCTCCCTTTACTTTTCTTCACCCCCCCCTCTAAAATTCAGTCCTTTGTTGTGCCTCAGTCTGTTTACTTGCTTAAGGTTTTCTTCCCCTGTCTTTCAGGACTACGATGATACAACTGAACTGATGCAAGAGTGCTAGTTGATTGGAGCTGAAGAAGTGGAGACACCAACTGTTTACCCAATGAATTTAGTAAATCCAATGTTAGTCCTGAGTAAGTAACTAAATTTGCTCAGATCAATGCTTTAATTGCTTGGTCATCAGTAATGCATGCAGAGGGCTATATCGTGTTGAACACACTGGTTCCCATCCGCAACATCAAGCCTGGTCAGTATTTAAATGGGTGACCATTTGGGAATACCAGGTGCTGTAAACGTAAGGACCAAGAATGGTCCACTGGTCCTCCATGTTTGGGGGTTGGGTGCAGGGCTAACAACCCTGCCCCGTAAAAAACAGTTTGTTACAGAAACAGCAACAAAAAAAGTTGCTGCCCTATGCACCATCCGGGTGTGATGGATAAATGATGAATGCCTGCAGAGAAAGATGTAATATGGTCAGCAATCATCCCATTCAAGCCATGATGAGTGTGGGGTTATATGTCGGCTCTTCTCCAGTTGCGAGGCAGTCTCATTATGATCCTTCAGCTGATTTAGGTAGTAATGCTACCCTCATCATTATCGCTACTAAAAAAAGTTTTAGATTTAAAAATTCAAATGCTAAGCACTGACTCATTGATTCTGTTAGAAATAAACAAATTTTCTCAAATTTAGAAACTTTGCTTAACAAAACTCATGAAATTTCACACCTCGATGCAAAATGTTTTTCGGCAAAGAGAGAACTAGGAAACATCTAAAAAACACCCTGAGCGATAACTTCAAAGACACTCCTACCTGACAAACGCTCATACATACATACGTTCCTACCTACGTACACATAAACACACTCTTGCAAGGACTACTACAAATATTTCGATACCCTTAACCTCTTAATACTATTTCTCTTGGAATGCTTAATTTCTACCAATTCATGTTATTCTTTTCCATTGATAAATTTCTATTTAAACATGAAAAAGGTATACTTTTATTCTTCCAATTTCTCAACCTTTTCATGATAGCAAATAATCCTAAGTTGTAGAGAGTTCGGTTATGTATGACACAAGACCGATTCAATAAACATTAACCATCTCCCTACTATCTCACTTGTAACCCCCAACATCCAAAGAACACACATCCTACTGCATCAACACCGCCAGCTGGATTTATTAATTAGTAAGTACCATGATTTCTTCATTTATTTAACTAAGCTAGAATAATTGGTCAAAACCTATGAGTGATCTTAACCATTATCAATCTGTATGTGACTTCATTTGCTGTACAAAAATTTTATCCTGTCACTTTTATAGTTACACTAGCAGTATAGCCCAGCATTGCTCGGGTGTAATGAAAGTTTTAAAACTAATCCATGGTCCTGGAGCTCAGACGTTGGCACAAAAGACTAAAAAGCAATAGTTGTTTCCAGTTAAAGCTAAACCGTAGATTGAAAGAAAAATGAATGGATGTAAGTCAAATTTTGATTTCCTGGTATCAATATCAAATAAGTTTTTTTGTCGTAAACTGAATTTTGAAGGCTAAATAAGTCCTCTGAGTAAATGGTATCATGGCTGAGACTAAGAACTACAATTATACCTACTTAGAGCCAAACCCAAAACAAAAACTAAAATAAAAGGGCTGAAAAAATACAGACATACAGGCAGATAAACAGACACACAAACATTTTGCCTTTTATATATATATATATATATATATACAAAAAATCTAAATCATTTGTAGCTCTACTTTCATATTTTCATACCTTCGTATCGAGCACTTTATTGTTAAGGTTTTGTCACGGGGTTTTTTTTCTTTCTGATGGGTACTCGACATTTTGTGCTTGTACACCGTTTGTTTCTTTTTTTTATCCCCCATCTTTGCCCTTAGAAAAGGTTCTCTTCTGGGTGTTCAAGACGATTAAATTATAGTTAAGTTAGCGCCAGTTCTAGCGATTTAGTTTCTTATAATTGGTGTTAGTTTCACTGTGATTAGTATTTATATATATATATATATATATATATACAGTCATCCGCAGACAGATCTGTTTCACTGTATCACAGCTCATCAGTACGGTTAGATGCCGATTATATATATTATCAATTTTCTGCACTATTGTAAGAACTACAACCTTGAAACTTCTGAATATCGTTTCTTATGTCTTTGTCTACGAGTGTATCAAATTTGATTAAAATCGGACCACTCCTTCTATAACACGATTTTTTCAATTATCAAATTTCTATATTTATCAGGGATACCTTGACACAAAACCTAGCTAAGAAGACTCACAGACGCTTATAGTACAAATGCGTAAATTTTCAAGAAAATCAGTTCAGCCGTTTCAGAGTCTACAGGTAACGGACACACACACACAGACAAAGTTCCATTTATAAATAAGTTTAGATTTAGATTGTCATATCCTTCTATGGCAACAGAAAACAATTTTGAGTAAAATTTAACAATAAGGATACTGAAATTGAAAAGCCTTGAAAAAGAATGCACTTGAAAGGGAAACTATATCAATAATGCAGTGTGCTAAAGGTTAAAGTCTTTTTTACGGTTTTGAATACAGAGTTGTCCTCCTCCTAGAATGGTTGCCAACCAAAGTAAGACAGCCCAATATATTGTGCTATTTAACCTATATGTGGGGAAAAAGATGATTCATGTAAATGTAACAAACTTGACAGGAATTCAAACCCTGCTCTTCAATTTCTCATTTCTAGTCCTTATCCATTACACCATCCACACATCCAGTAGTTTATCAAATTATCAAAATAAATAAATGAATGAATAAATAAAAATATTGAAAATATTAATCTTTACTTAACACAAAAACTATTCAACACTTAATTATCTCAATACAGAAATTTAAAACCTGCCGACAAGATGAATCAACACATCTTGAGTTGAATTTCCAGATGCACTCTTTTTGTTTTTTAAATGCCATGTCCATTCAGGATGTAGGCGATCATGGCTCTCCACATATTCCTTTTTCTTTATTACCTGTGAACTGCAATGCCTTCTTAGGAAAGATAGTGGAATGGTTTCTTACTGCCTTTTCCACAGTCCGAAATTCAGATTTTCTCCCTTCTTAGACTGATTCCCAATCAATGATCCCGATCTACCCTGCTATTTAACCCATAACTGGTAGTGAATGAGAAGAGATTGATTTATGATTTTCCCCACCATGAGCATTTGTGCGAAAGTGAATGCAAAAAGTTAAAAAGAAATTTAAACAACTTCCACAAATTTGAAAACTCCTTACACAAGAAATGCACTCCTTACTTTATCATCAGCATCCATATCTTCTGGATCCTTGTCTTTTTTCTCCGTTTTCACTGCAGCAGAGAGTTTGTCATCATCCTCTTCCATTTGTTCACTTTCGTCATCTTCAATTTTGCGAGATCGTTTGTTCTTGTTCTCATCACCACTGGTCTTCCTTTTTTTACTTGGGTTACCACCACTGGCAACAGATTTGCGAGCTGGACAAAGAAGGAAAAAAAAAATCATACTACAAATGACAAAATAAGAGAAAAACAAATTAAACTCATGTTTCATCCCTAAAAGGAATTTAATACTTATAACAATTTTATATGAGTCATATATATATATATATATGTGTGTGTGTGTATATATATATATATATATATATATATATATATATGGCCAAAAAGATTCTTCCTAAAAAAAATAAAAAAGTAAAAAATAAAAATGTTCATTAACTTGCATACATCTAATAAATTTGTTTTATATTATGAAAGAATAATAATTAAATAGATATTAAAATAATTAAATTGATATTTAAATTTTTGATAATTAAATAGATATTTTTTAAAAATTGTATTATGATATTAAGAATTGCATTGGAATATAATAATATAATAGCTTTTATAAAAATAATAAAATGAATTTTAAATTTTTAATAAATAAATAAATTTCTTTACAAATTAAGAGTTTTCGGAAAAATTACAATAAAATATATTCTGAATCGAAATAAAAATAGTAGGTCCTTTTAAGTTAGATCAAAATAAAAAATCTTTTCTTTCTTTTTTCTTTTAGAAAATGACAAGATACAGAGAAAACTAAGAGAATAATTTTATAACAATAATGGATACATCAATGGAAATAGAGTCTAGACAGAGGTTTTAATCGACTGACACTTTTTCCCATTAAGATTGAAAGAAGAAATCATGTATTCCCCAAAAATATAAACTTTTTTCCAATTTAAAGTGGATTTCTATTCTGATTAGTTAAATTGAACACACAAATGTTTCTGTCTTCCCCCATCCATAAATATCCAACGTATCATTTCTGATATTCAAATGAAAATCATTTTCACAACAATGGTGATGAGATAAAAATCTTGAATTAGCTACCCACCCTTAGACAGGTATCCTTGTATATGAGTTGCTAGCCATGCAATATATATATATATATATATATATATATATATATATATATCGAGGCAGCAAGTAATTTTCTAAACATATGCTGTTAAATATAAGAGACAATGAATGTCTATTATGTTTAATCATGAGCTGTTCTAAACATCGTATTTTTGCTTTAATTTCAGTTGAAAATTAAGACAAAAATTCTCCAACATTTGGATAATTATTTATTGGTTTTCTTCTAAGCTTTCGGCTCACATGAGCCATCTTCAGAAAGGTTGTTTAAACTGAAATATTATAAAATCCACCATCACCGACGATTTTATTTTGTGTTGACATAAAACTCCGCTTGGCAACGGCAATAGTTACCAAAAATAATAAACGCAGTTCTTAAGTTTGCGATGCGGTTTTATGACGTCACACCGCGGGATAGCACGAAATGACAACAAAACCATGTAGTCAAATGCAATGTAATATGTTATTTCCTGTTTTAAAGTTGATTTTATTGAGTGTTGGTTGTTTTGATTTGATGTACATGGCCTCCAATATCTGCAGGTTCCGCTTACTGTGTGTATGAGTAAGGATCACCGTATTGTTGACCAAAATCTGTCTGATATTATCTACATGTTTATGTTTTTCAGAGAAATGTTGTTTAATAGTACTCTGATCAGAAACATGACATGTAAGTCTACGGGAGAGCGTGGTTGTAGTAAAACCAATATATGTACTAGGTTTTTGATTAGTATCAGAGATGCAATCTCTGAATGGGCATGTAAATTGGTACACTACATTGGTTTTTTGTAGAGAATTTAGTTTAGTGCTTGTTGGGTTATTATAGACTATAGTCATTTCTACGTATTATGTTTTTGAGAGTTTTTTCATCTTCTTATAAAAAACTTACTTCAACACACACAAATGATATCTTCTTCCAAATCTATATTTTATAAAGAATTACAGCTAACTTATATTGTTGGGGGCATTCACTATTATAAATTAAGAAGACACAAATTTATGCTAGTTGGTTTCCTATATAGAGAAGTAGTAAATTTATGTGTGCTAGAATCAAAATAAACATAACACTATTATCTTATACTATTGCAACCAAATACATAATAATTATAAACAAGATGAAAAAACTCTCAAAAACATAATACGTAGAAATGTTAAGCCAGTGGAAAGTAATAATCAAATTAAACTCATTATATATTATAAAAAGTTTAAAACAATTGACCTCATAGTCTATAATAACCCAACAAGCACTAAACTAAATTCTAAATTGGAGAATTTTTGTCTTTATTTTCAACTGAAATTAAAGCAAAAATACGTTTAGAACAGCTCATGATTAAACATAATAGACATTCATTGTCTCTTATATTTAACAGCATATGTTTAGAAAATATATATATATATATAATTATGAATTAAATGTACATTGATCATTTTCACAACCAACATCCAACATTGCCTGATGATGAAATTCTATCTTGAAACATAGAAATTTCCATGTTTCAATGTACATTTCATTCATAATTATTTGATTATATTAACCTCTACAATATTTATTGTAGAGGTTAATATAAATACTGTTTATATAAAAAAAATTAAATGCCAGGAGACTCAAAATTGTAAAACCTTGGATTCTCTTCACCTGGATATATATATATATATATATATATATATATATATATATATATATATGCACACACATATCAGTTGTTAAGATTGAAAGAAGAAATCATGTATTTCCAAAAAATATAAACTTTTTTCCAATTTAAAGTGAATCTCTATTCTGATTGGTTAAATTAAACAAACACATAAAATTTTCAGTTTTCCTTCATCCATAAATAACAAACATATCGTTTCTTATATTCTAATGAAAATCATTTTCACAACAATGATCTAACACTGCCTGATGACGAGGTAAAAATCTTGAAATAGAAATTTCCATGTTGCAATGTAAACTATATTAATTTTTGATTAGAAACAAATTTATATATATATATATTGATGAGCTGTGATACAGAAAAACAGATCTGTCTGCGGATGACAGTATATATATATATATATATATATATTTTTTTTTTTTTTAATCATATCACCCGAGCAAGGCGGTAATGCCATTGATGTGCAGAGGGCTACGTAAGAGTGAAAAGATTGGAAAAGAGAAAGCCGGAAACCATATCCTAAACAGGGAACAAGGGATAAGCCTCTTCACCTGTTCAATAGACTTGGATGGAGTGGGAACCGGGCAATAGTTTAGTCTATCTATATAAAGTGGTTAATACTAATGGAAGTACATTTCACAGTTAGATAATTACTTTCAAAAAGTACTCAATACAAAAGTAGAGCAAATTTTTTTTTCAACTCTTTACTTTTTATATTCTATGCTACTGTCTTATTTCCAATTTAAACTTTTGACGTGTCTAGTTTTCTTTGGCAAAACATTGTTACATTTTGTGTCTTAGTTCACACATTCAGTTCTTTTAAAATGTAATATCCTCCCACCCCACTTTATTCATCTCATTTGATGACCTTAATTTTAGTTTGATTTTATTTTTTAAGTCTCCTTTTATATATATAAAAAATCAAGTAAATTAACCACATTTCAATGCCTGATGATGGTGTACTAAACAGTAAAACTTTATAGCTATCAGGTTGCAGTATGCTATTATTATTATTCACACTCTCACACCCTGATTGAGCACTCTGGAAAAATGGTAAGCTTTGAAAAAACAGAAGCTACTCTAGCATTTATGCATCCTTCATTCAGTAATAAATTAGAACACTCTTAGCTACTAGTCTATGTTTACATGGTATATCACATGCTAAAAGTCTACCTTCTTCTACTGAGCACACATAGCTCAGAGGTAGAATCGCCAACTGATGTCATTTTGATTGGGTTTCAATCCTGGCTAACAGCAATTGGATGTCTAATGAAACTGATGAGCTGTGATACAGCGAAACAGATCTGTCTGCAGATGACTATATATATATACATATACATATATATATACACACACACACACACAATAAATTAAGAAAAGTTTAAGTGACATAGCTGGTTTGCTTCAAAACACCAATCAGTGCCAGATGTTTGATACATGAATTTGATAAATCAAAACCCTGGCCCTGAGGAGCTATAATATTCAATAAATTAAGAAAACTTCAAGATTTCCAGGCAATAGACTCATTGCACCTTCTCTGTTAATGTTTTCCAGTGATGGGAAGTGGAAAAATTATATTGATTCAATTGCTAGATCTGCTGCTAAGAAAGTTGGTTCATAGTATCATACAGAAAATTTTTCTCTCCAGAATTTATCTTAAAAATTTACAAATCTACCATCTGTCAGGACAGATGGTAGACTTGCTTCAAATATTGCTGCCACATATTTTCTGGTGCTCCTGTGATATATATAGAGATCCTTGATAAAATCCAAAAAATAATTTCCAATGTTATTGTTCCTGACCTGGCATCTCGGCTTTCATCAACTTCCCACCATTGTGACTTAACTTTCCTTTGCCTTTTCTATAAAACATTCCTGATAATTGTTCGACTGAGCTTTCCTCTATAGAACCTAGACTTTATTGACTTGAGTGCAGCACAAGATTGGCATCAAGGTCTTACCATTTTAGAGTTAAAACTGTTCATGTAACCATAATTTTTATGCTTAAAGATTCTTCAATCACAATTATCACTTGAGGAACTCTTTCCTGGTTTCTTGCTTCCCTGTCAACTTTGATCTTCAAAAAATTTAAATGTAATCCCAATCTTAATTCCTGTTCTTTTTCTTTCTCTCCTTAATAGTGCTTTATTTCTCATATTCTCTAAGACTCAGTAACTGTTTGTGTCTTAGTGCCTTTATTGCCTTACTAGAAGTGAAATGATTTAAAAGAAAAAAATGACTTATTTGTTTAGCCAATTTGAGTTCTTTATTGAAACGCTTATCAGAGCTATCGCCCGGTTCACACTCCACCCACATCTATTGAACAGGTGAAGAGGCTCATCCACTTGTTTCCTGTTTAGGATGCAGTTTCCAGTTTTCTCTTTTCTAATCTTCTCACTTTTTATTTTTATTAATTTTTTTTTTTCAATTGGAGTAGATAGACTAAACTATCGCCCGGTTCAAACTCCACCCACGTCTATTGAACAGGTGAAGAGGCTCATCCCTTGTTCCCTGTTTAGGATGTGGTTTCCAGCTTTCTCTTCTCCAATCTTTTCACTCCTATGTAGCCCCCTGCACATCAGTGGCGTTACTGCCTTGCTCGGGGTGATATGATTTTAAAAAAAAAAAAGAAAAATGTCTGATAAATCAATTTGATTTATCAAACATCTGGCCCTGATGAACATTTTGATGCAAAACTCTAGATTTAGCTAACCAGATAAGTTCTTAGGACATTCTTTGTAATTTCACGTTTAATATCGCTATATTTTTTGGCTTAACTAAATCTCTGGCAAACCTACCACCACCAATTTTTTAGTTTTTCATTTTTTTTTACTTTTTTCAGCACAGTGCTATCGAGTATTCCCTTAGCATTACGATTAACAAAAAAATTTTGGAAAATTTCAATATTTAAACATTTTCTGGAGGGGGATCAGTTTCTTATACAATGTTATTGTAAATCAAGCCTCCATTTTGAAACCAGTCACCGGTACGACATTACTGCCACCTGAAAATTTGTTCATCATCAAATTTTTTGGGACTTTTTCAGTGCAATATTATCTTTTACACCTTAAACTTTACAAATGACAAAAAAAATTTGCAAAAATTTCAATATTTAATCAATTTTAGGGTGGGGGGGACCAGTTTCTCATACAACCTTATAGTGGATTGAAAATGGAGGATTGATTTATTATAACATTGTATGAGAAACTGACCCCCTTCAAATTTGTTTAAATATTGTAATTTTTCAAAATTTCTTTTTTTGATAATTGGAAAGTTTAAGTAACAATTGATAGAACTGCGCTGAAAAAAAGTAAAAAAAAAATGAAAAACAACAAAATTAAATGTGGTGGTAGTCTGCTTCATGTCTGCCAAATCTCTTATTTTTGTTTGAATTTCTGGGATGAGAAGTTATCATTATTTACATTCAGACTAATATCCTCATCTTTTTTGTTATTATCACCTGATTGCTTTATGTTTGAATTTCTTCAAAAACATTAAGAGATTTTTTTTACACTATTTACATTCAGATTATTGTCCTAATCTTTGATATTATTATCGCAACATTTCAGTCCTTGTGACTCCAGACATCTTCAGGTGTCTGCCAATTTAAGTAATTTTTTTTTTTTAATCATATCACCCCGAACAAGGCGGTAATGCCACTGATGTGCAGGAGGCTACGTAAGAGTGAAAAGATTGGAAAAGAGAAAGCCGGAAACCATATCCTAAACAGGAAACAAGGGATGAGCCTCTTCACCTGTTCAATAGACGTGGGTGAAGTGTGAAGGAATTTTGCACTGAACTCTTTATTTAATCTACAGGGTTAGATTGTTCATGATTTGCTGTCCATATTTAAGGTTATCATGTCTGGGTTTTTTGTTTTTTTTTAAGTACTACCCAGTGTTGTTTAAACGGATCAGATATATAAATATTATATAATGTATACTGGGTGTGACAGCTATCAATTATGACCAGCGAACAGGCCGATAGGTATGCTTGTTTTAATGTTTTTTTCTGTTTTTGTTTTTTCTAAGATGATGTTTTGTATTTGCACAGCAATCCTCCTTTATTTGTTGCGAAGAGGGACATGTTCAAAGACCCCCTCAGCAGGCAACTGAACTTGCATATGCACTTGATACCTAATTGAGGGGTAGCTAGCATGATACTTATAGGCATAACAATACTTAATTTAGTTAAAAAATGTTATTGCACTATTTAACCCATAGTGGTTGAGAAAAGAGATGGATTATTACCTTTCCCTAAGGGTATTCATGCAAAAGTGAGCTAACCATTGAGTCTGTTAAATGCCATAAGCAATACACACTAAGGCGATCATGTCTCTTTTGATCCATGACTGACAGATTTTCCCGCAATAGACTGGTTACCAACCATAGCTATAGAACCAAATCTGTTTTGCTATTTAATCCATAGCTAGAAGAAGAGATAGATTAATACTTTTCCCAAGAATCATTCAGTCAATTAAGTGCTATACATGATATATGTTTGGGTAATCATGTCTAAAAAAAAACATGACTGACTGGGCAGAATATTATGTTGCCATTATTTTCTGCAGTAGATTGGTTGCCAACCAAGGCTAAAGAACCCAATCTGCCCTGCTATTCAATTCTTTTATTCAGATCAGTCAGTTAAGTGTTATACATGAAACACACTTGGGCAATCATGTCGCCAAAAAATATGACTGACTGGGCAGAATATTTTTTAGCAGTAGGTTGTCATTACTTTTTGCTGTAGACTGTTTGCCAACCAAGGCTATAGAACTCAATCTGTCCTGCTATTTTAACCATAGCTGGAGGGAGAAGAGACAGATTAATACTTTTCCTAAGGGTATTCGTGTGTAAGTGAACGCAAGGGATTAAACTGGAATTCGAACTTGGGAAATAACTTGATTTCTTTGTTCAACAGCATATCCACTCTTTATGGGTTATTTAATTTTCTTGAGCCTTCAAGTAATAAAAATGTTATTCTGCTTTCACAATTGAATACATGGTAGCTTTTGTGCATATACATGTTTCTATGGACAATAACAATTAAGAGGTGGTTTCACACACTTCAAAAGAAAAAAGAAACATCAAAAGAGGTCTACCAAAACAAGTGTCCTCACTAAATATAATATTGGTAATTTAATGGTCAGCTCACTTTTGCACAAATACTCTGGGGAAAGATGAGTCATTTGTTGATCATCCTGGATATGATGATAAACTGCATCCAGCAGCAAGGCTGGATGCAGTTTAGGAGGTTATGAGAAGCATGGAACCATCTTTTAATTGCTGTTGTTCCCAGGTCCACCCTGACCCAGAGTGGTATTATGGTCCCAGCTATGGGCAAATAGTTAACCCCCAAACTGGGGTCAAAACACTATGAAAGTATAAAAATAGACTTTAATAGTAAAAATTCCAGCAATACTGTTTTGTAGAAGAAAATATTACCAGCAATTATTTTTTTGTTTTTAAAAAAAAAAAAAAAAAAAAATTACCAGCAATACATCTGGCTTTCGACAAAAGCCTCTTTACAAAAATACATCTATGAAACCCGATCTACAAACTGCTTTTCAAAAATAAAAAAAATTATTTTTTCATCAAAACCTGACTAAATCAACCTTTTCTTTACTGAACATGTGAAAACAAAAAAAAAGTAAAAAAAAAAAACTTTAAAAATACATTAAAACCCCAGCTTTTTTTTTGCATTAAATAACCCACAGAGGTTGATATGCTGTTAAACAAAACTCAAACTCATCTGGTGATGGTAAGAAAATAAGCTGATCAAAATCCTACAATAGAAATAAGTTTTACAATAAAATAAATTGATTTACCTGTTTTTCGTTTTGGGATACCAAATGGTGACTTCTCAGGTGTACAAGGTACATCAGTTTTACTACTGCTCGGAGTACTAGGATCTACCTTGACGTTTGACGAGGAAGGGGATTTGTTATTTTCAGATCCAGAATCTTTCTTTGGCTTTTCTTCATCGGAATCAGCTTCCTTTTCAGAGGTTTTATCCTTTTTTCCCTGAAACAAAAGGAAAAAAATAAATTCAAGGTTCATTGATAGAAATTGTCCAGTTGGCAGTAAATGTCTATTTAATGTCTATGTAATATATCCACTTTGTGAAGTTTTTTTTTTTAAACTGTCTCAGTAAATACGAACAATCACACACAAAAATATAAGAAAACAAATAAAACAATCAAAAAATTATGTTTCTCACTCAGAGCTTTACAGAGATTAGATTTGTTCACCAGAGAGTTAAATAGTAAATTCTATTTAACCATTTAACAAGTGAATGTCATTTCAGTAAAAATTAGTTTGGAAGTTTTGAACATTTTATTTGTTTACTATTAATGCTCTATTTCTTAATATTAAGCACTTTACTTTCAAAGATCGATCGCCTTAAAAGCATTATCCTCTAGAAATACAAAAATACACTGATCAACTAACTTTTCATGATGAAATACAATTTTTTTTGGTTGTTTTTTTTATTATTCACTCAAGCTAGCTCAGACATTCATGATTCTATCACACGAATCATCCCAGTCCTGTATCAAGACCAGAACGTCATTAGGGTAGCATTCTGCATCATAATATAGCTAGTCAATGTAGGTGGATGCTAGGCAACTAAACAATCTTGCTCCATGGATAGGTGTCCAGAGCAGTAGATCACTCGCAAGTTCTTTTTCTTGCTCACCAGCAGGGTTCTGTAAAGCACATTCTGCATTCACATAAGATTGTAAAAGTACCAGGGATGTGTCCATAGAGCTGTGACTTAGTTGGATGCTGTCTCTAAGAGATGTTAAGTATACCCCTCATCATCATCCATGTGTAAATTCCCTCAGGCTTAGACTGTAGGGTTTTAGTTAATGATCAAGCAGTGGCACCACACATAAAAACTGCCTCTACAGTGGTTCAAAAGAATCTCCACTTGAGGTTGTCTGGTAGATCAAATTTCCAGTTGACATCCATTTTATTCAACACAGCCCAGTGTTTAGCTATACAAATTTTCATATCCGTTTCAGTAGGACTTATTTTGCTTCTGAGGTATATAAAAAATTCGACAGATTCTATCGATTCACCCAATACAGTTTGTATTGAGCTCATGAATTCAGTTTTAAAGGCATTGACAGTCCAGCTTTTTCTAGATGATATAGGAGTGTCTGGAGTGATAGCTAAGTTATCTGTGTATTAAGTATCAGTCAACTTTTTTGCGGGATATTGACTTGAGAGTCTTGGTTAAAAAGTAAACCCAAATGATGATATTTATAAAGTTATACAAACACATACAAGCGCTCATGTGTTTGGAAGAGGCATAATAGTATTCAAAATAAAAGTGAAAATGATGAGACAAAGTTGTTTCTTTTTTGTTATTTTTTTTTTAATCGTTTCACCCCAAGCAAGGTGGTACCACCACTAGTGCGCAGGGAGCTACATAAGAGAAGAGTGAAAGTTTAAGCAAGGGAAGAGCAAAGAAAAAGACAAACCAGTTACAGGGAATGTCAGAGAAAGGGCAAGCGAAGAATGGGAATACCAATGTGAAGACAGTTGCGAGGGTAAACTGAAACAGAAAAAGAACAAGATACACAGGGTGATGGGGAAAGGACGAGAGAAGGACTGGAGTCAAGTAGATAAGAGATGACAATTGACATTGCATTTGAATTCTTGGAGATTGTAGCTATCAGGGAAGCAAGTATACAGAAGGGAGTTCCACACATAGGAAGTACAAGAAAAAAAAGCTACTGGAGTAGAAGTGACAGCTGCATTTGGTTTATTTAACTGTAAAAGGGTGGGACCTTGTTGCCAGTCTGGTTGCTTGGGTAAATTCTTGTGGCGGGGGTACCAGTGTGCTAAGCTGGTCAGAGCAGAAGCCATGAAAATATTTGTGTAAGAGACAAAGGGACGTCACATACCGTTGTTAAGAAAGTGGCTGGAGTAAAGCTGCCAGGTCATTACAGATTCTTCTTTGGAGCCTCTCGAGAACCCTGAGATGAATAGCAAGAGCGCCCGACCAGACATGACAATAGTATTCAATGCACGGTCAGATGGTTGATTTGTATATGTGCTAGGTGGACTCAGGTGGGAAAAATTTTCTGGCTCAACACAGTGAACCAACCTTCCTAGCAGTGGATTTAGCTATTTAGAATCAATATTCAATGTAATGGTTCCACTTGAGGTCAGAAGAGAGTGTGAGGCCAAGGAGGCGCAGTGTATTGCTTTCAGAGAGACTCGCTTGGTCCATGCTGGTGGGTGATAGGAGGGACTGCCTGTGATGATTGACAGATAGCAGCTTCATTTTAGAAGCATTAAGATTTAGAAGCCATTTTTTTATCCAAGTCTACCACAGAGTGGAGGTTCTTCTCAAGATCAGCAGCGAGGATATTTTTTACTAAGACAGGAGTAAATGGTGCTGTCATCAGAGTAAATGCCGACTTGGGATTTGATCACATCAGGGAGATCATTTACGAAGATCAGAAAGAGCATCAGGCCTAGGATAGAGCCTTGGGGAACACACACATTTGTGTGGTAGGATGTACATGCCCGTTCAAGACCACCATCATTATGTGGTTTAATAGGAAAGATTGGATCAAACGAAGCAAGCATCCAGTTATACCATAACGCCATAGCTTGTACAGAAGGCCAGCATGCCAGACCGTAGCAAAATGCTTTGGAGATATCCAGGGCAACAGCTCAAGCTTCGCCAGACTTAACAAGGGCCTGGTATATGTACTTAGTGATGGTCATTAGTATATTTTCATTTTTACTTTTGGTTATCACATTGTTAATGTTCATTATTAATTAAAATCCTGGGTGCCAGCTTTTAATTTATTAAATGTATAATTTAATTTGGTTAAGACTGAAACTGAAACATGAAATTGGAAAGTAAAATCATAAAAGTTAAATAATATTAAAGGGTAAATTTTGTTAAGGACAGATGTGTAACTGCAGTCCAAGGGGGACCACTTGTAGTTTTTTTATTTTGGGGGAACAAAAAGCATTAAAAAATAATATAAAAAAAAATGAAAAGGTGGATCTATGTTAATCCATGTCTATGTATTTGAGCAGATAACTATTTCTATGTCTGATTGTGGTCATCAATTCACTTCTTTCGTTTAGTAAATTGGGGTTATTTAGATGTTTTAAGATTAAGGTTTTCTAAAAGGCATAAGTAACATCTATTTCCTATTCCATTAAAAGATTTGGTTTTTGTAATGATATCCCAGGTAATAATTGGGATTTTGTTGTTTTTTCAATTGCCAAAAATATTTCGAGAGTTCAGTGCTATCCCTGTATTTACTATTACCTAAAGTCAATTCATGATTGTAAAATCAGTACTTCCATTGGTTTTCTGTAGAACCAAAATAAAACTTAACATCACATCAGAATGGATGCTTGCTTTCTAAATTATATATTCAGTAATACACTGAACGTTAAGTGGGCAGATCGTATTTTTTCTGCAGTTACAATTATTTTTAGTAGATTTGCTATTATTTACAGTGGAGTTACTATTATTTTGCAGGTTGAACATGTGTTTGTTTAATATCATATTGTTATGTTATGAGATATATTTATTGGTTTCACTTTCCCAGCACTGGATTGTAGCTTCCTTGAGCCTTTTATATATTTCTGTTTATTTGTTTTTATACATTACAGTGCTGGGAAAATGACTGAAGCCAAAATATCCATTCTTCTTTAATTTGTTTTGTTTAATGGCATATCAACTCCTTATGGGTCATTTACTGTCAAAATTTTTTTCTCTTATAAGATTTGGTAATTCCGCCCCCCCCCCCCCCCGAAAAAAAATAAAACCTGTATTACTGGTAATTTTTTCTAATTTATTTTTATATTCTCATATTTTGATCCCAGTTTGGGGGTTCATTATTTACCCATAGCTGGGGCCCTAACAAGTGCTTCCATCCTGGCTCGCTCAGGGAACAACAACAATTAAGTGGTGATTCCACACTCCTCAAAACCTTCTGATCAGCAGTCTTGAAGATGGATGTTTTTTTTTGTTTTTTTTAATCATATCACCCCAAGCAAGGCAGTAACGCCACTGATGCGCAGGGGGCTACGTAAGAGTAAAAAGAATGGAAAAGAGAAAGCCGGAAACCACATCCTAAACAGGGAACAAGGGATGAGCCTCTTCACCTGTTCAATAGACGTGGGTGGAGTGTGAACCGGTCGATAGTTTAGTCTATCTACTCCAATTGAAAAAAAAAAATGAAAAAATAAAGAAAGAAAAGAGTGAAAATATTGGAAAAGAGAAAACCGGAAACTGCATTCTAAACAGGAAACAAGGGATGTAGTTTATCGTCACACCTAGAACAATTGTTCTTTTGATTTTGATAAGAATTTCTTGATACATAACAGAAGTGTCGGATAAGACGCGGATGCAATTTTCAATGCACCAATAATTGGTAAAACTTACAAGTGTGCAAGACTCTGGCATTGATAAAACAGTGAAATAACATAGAAATGCATTTTAATTCTTACCGTTCCATTCACCATTTTTTCTTCATCCTCCCACTGCATCTCCTCTTCCTCCTCCTTCTCTTCAGCATCCTTTTCTTCTTTTCCATCTTCTTTGACATCATCATCATCATCATCATCGTCATTAACATCATTCTCTTCCTCATCATCACTTTCAATAATACATTTTGCCCGTTTCTTAGACTTTTTCACAGGACTATCCGTTTCTTTAACTGATGCCTTCACTGCCTTCTTCATCTTCAGGTCAGTGCTGTCAAGAAAAGAAAAAAAATTACAAAATACATATGACAAAAAATGTATGGGACAACAATAACTTAGTTTTAGGTCTATGATTTTGGTGACAGAAATTGTGTGTTCAATCCCTAGTCCAGGCAGGTAAGGCAACACCTATAATAGAAACCAAGCAAGCAATAACTTGTTACACTATGGTTCCACATGGAAGAGTAAATGTAATTTTTCTATTAGTAATAATGAGTTTATCCTTCAACAACAAATAACTATCAATACTGGATAAAAAATTTAATAAAGTTTAACATTCACATAGCTGCAAAAAACATTATGTCAAGAGGATGTTTTTTTTCTCTTAACCTCACTATTACTGTATACTTACTTAGCAATTTTGATTGTTTTCAAAATATATTTTTAGACTTTTAATAAAACCTAAACATATGAAACTGGATTTTTGTTTCAAGTTTGAGTTTCATTTAACAGCATATCAATCTCAGTGAGTTATTTAATTCCAAAAAGGTGGGATTTTAGGGTATTTTTCTTTTTTTTTTAATGTTTGGTTATAGTGAGAAGGTTGATTTAGTCAGAGTTTGATGAAAAAGTTGTTTTTTTTTATTTTTTTATATAGAAAACACAAGATGTCTTCCGGTTTTTGATTTTTTATACAGAAAACTCGAAATGTCTTCCGGTTTTTGATTTTTTATACAGAAAACTCAAAATATCTTCCGGTTTTTGATTTTTTATACAGAAAACTCAAAATGTCTTCCGGTTTTTGATTTTTTATACAGAAAACTCAAAATGTCTTCCGGTTTTTGATTTTTTATACAGAAAACTCAAAATGTCTTCCGGTTTTTGATTTTTTATACAGAAAACTCAAAATGTCTTCCGGTTTTTGATTTTTTATACAGAAAACTCAAAATGTCTTCTGGTTTTTCATTTTTTTATATAGAAAACTGAAGATGTCTTCTGGTTTTGTATTTTTGAAAAAGTCCTTTAAACTGAAAGAAAGAGGGTTTGGTTGTTTTGTTTTACAGCATATCAATCTCAATGGGTTAGATTTGTATGAATAGAACATATATTCTTTCTAAGAAATCAGTTTGGAGATTAGGTTTCATTGACGTATATTTGTAAAAAGAGTTTTGTCAAGAATCACATGTATTACTGGTATATATATTTTTTCTTTAAAAATATATTGCTGTTAATAATTTTTTTTCTTCAAAAATGTATTGCTGACAATATTTTCTTTTCCAAAAAAGTATTGCTGAAATTTTCACTAGAAACATCTATTTTTATACTTTCATGGTGTTTTGACCTCAGTTTGAGGGTTAACTATTTGCCCATAGCAGGGACCCTAACAGGTGTTATCACCCCAGGTCAAAGTGAACCCAGGAACACCAGCAATTAAGATGTGATTTCATGCTCCTCAAAACCTCCCAATTAGAGGCCTTGCTGCCATATGCAGTTTATCGTCAAACCCAGGACCCAGATGTAGTTTATTGTTATATCCATTATGCTTTTCTCTTTTCCTAGAAAACTTCTAACTGAATCAACAAAAAGTACACTCTCAACTGCCTTATATGCGAGAAAAATTTGGAAATCTATAGCAAAAGTTATTCAATGCATTTTATTTTAGATGCCTTTGCAAAAATTCTAAAGGTTTCTTAGACAGATTCAGAAACAAGGAAATGCTAAGACATGCAAATTCAAGAAATGGTAGCAAAATACAATTCACTACTCATGTGGTCAGATAGCCGAAGTTGCTCTAAATGGGATAGCAGAAAACTGCAAAAGACCAAGGGATTGTCCAAAAATGACATAGTGCACTACAGTTAAGGAAAACTGAGAAAAAAAAACAACTGGTTCTAGGCTCTGCAACTTGCCCAAGATTTATCTAAGTGGAGGGAAACTGTGGCTATTATTATTATTATTGTGGAACAAGGTAAGTACGTAGCAAGGTATATACACTACTGGCCATAATTATTAGGCCACCCCAGTTTTTTCTAAAAGAAATGATGTATTTCATACTATTTTTTGTATTTATTGCCAAATGAAAATAGAATGGTTCTTTTGTTATTATTACTTTGCAAAATTTTACAAGGCAACGAAGCAAAGATGAACTCGTCCGAATCACCCGAAATTTTTTTCATTCTTTCATTAATGAAACTGCAATATAGGCAATTATGGAATATATATAAATTCATTTGATGCACATGTTATTGTGCAATATTAACAAAAGAACCATTCTATTTCCATTTACAAGTATTCACTTGGCAATAAATACTAAAAAATAGTATGAAATACATCATTTTTTGAAAACACTGGGGTGGCCTAATAATTATGGCCGGTAGTGTAAAATATTTCTTTCTCCTTAATGTTTCCTTTTACTCATATTCTCTCATACTCAATAACCAATTTTATCTTAATGACTTTACTGTCTTGCTTGTGGTGAAAGTATTAAAAACAATGCCCATTAATTTATATGCACAATGGATATTTCCAAAAAGTTAGGTACAGACAGGCATCAATAGATTGGAATAAAAACAATGTGAAAATCTGCAAATACACATCAGCAAAGGATATGCAGTAGTTATTGCAGCCAGAACAGTATTAATATAGAGAAAATGCATATGTGACATCACAACAAAGATGGCTGACTCTATAAAACAATAAACACAGAGGTGTGAGATGAAAGATTTTTGCATGCCAAAGGTAAAAGAGGGCTTCTTGCTGTGTATGGCAAACATGTAATGAGCAGAAAGCTGTTATCAGTCTGGTGTAGTGTATTCACAAATGGGTGTACAAACGAGCCTCAAATAGGGCATCCATATTTATAATCAACATGAGACAAGAATACATCACATTGAATATTTGTTTCAAGAAGACAGATGATGCAAAACTCCATGACATAGCTGTAGGACTTGATGTTTGAACATTGGTGGACCATGAAAGTTTCTTTAAAAAGCTGCAAAAGACAGAGGAGCTGTCCTAAATACAGTTCACGGGCCATATCTGACAGTTGCCTAACAAAAGATGCTCTAAACAGGATATCAAAAAGCTGCAAAAGACCAAGGGATTGTCCAAAATTGACATGGTGCACTACAGTTAAGGAAGAACTGAGAAAAAAAAACACCAGCTGGTTCCAAGCTCAGTGACTTGCCCAAGATTGATCTATTTGTTGGTTGTTTTGTTTTTATGGCATATCAACCTCGGCGGGTCATTTATTGCCAACTAAATTTTATTTATTTATTGCTGGTAATACTTTTTTCTTTCAACAATTTATTGTTGTTTTTTTTATAAGTTTTGTGTCTAGTAATACTTTTTTCTTTTCGAGTATCAAGATTCATTGGGATTTGTTTTTAGGGGCAGGATCCCCAAGTCCTATCCTTGTTATTTAACCCATAACTGGAAAGGAAGAGACGGATTAATACCTTTCCCAAGGGTACCAGAGCTTAAGTGAATGCAGGGTATTTAACTGGAATTTGAACTCAGCTCACCAATTTCTCTTTCTGAGTTGATATCCACTGCACCACAACGCACATCCATCACTAAATGTTTACAGCACCTGGTATTCCCAAGCGGTCACCCATCTAAGTACTGACCAGGCTCAACATTGCTTAAGTTCGGTGATCGAGCAAGAACAGGTGTATTCAACGTGATCTTAGGCTTACGGCCTAAGTGGAGAAGAGTAGTGATTTTTTCTATGCAACAGTTGGAGGAAAGAGTCAGCAAAGTAGGCTGTGTTATTTACCTGTACTTGTTTCGGTATTCACCCTGGTCAGATTGAACCGGTTTCCTCCCAAGCGATGGAGAAAGATTTGTTGGGATTTGTTTAAGAGCAGGGTTCCAAATCCTACCCTGTATAGACCTCAGGCATTTTAATTATCCTGCAAAAGGTTGCCAATACCTGCTGTGGTAGACTGGTTGCCAGATAAGGCTATAGGACCTAATCTGTCCTGCTATTTAACCCATAACTGAAAGGAAGGGATGGAGTAATACCTTTCCCAAAGGTATAAGTGCATAAGTGAATGCAGGGAATTCAACTGAAATTCGAACTCGGCTACCTGATTTCTCTTTCCAAGCCAATATCCACTGCACCACAATGCACATCTGTCAAGAAACGCTTACAGCACCTGCTATTCCCAAGCAGGTCACCCATCTAAGTTTTGACCAGGCTCAACATTGCTTAACTTTGGTGATCGGACGAGAACTAGTGTATTCAACATGATCTGACCGTAAACAAGTTAGTATTATCTAACAATTTGGAGGAAATGTCTTTTTGACACTTTTTTGGCGAATACAAATGTTAAACCCAAGTTAAAAAAAAAAAAAATGATATACTGTTCTCCAAGGACTCCTGCTTTTAATTAATATAAATATGAAAAGGTTGAAATTTTCCTTTCTTGAAATTTCATAAAATCAAGTGTGTAACAGATGTAAAAAAAATAAAAATAAAAAAAAAATTATTTTATTTATTCGTGAATAAGTCCTAAAAATTTCATTAAAATCCACCAATTTGATTTTTGCAAGAATTTCAAAAACAATGTGTTTTTAATGCCAAAAAAGACATTAAACAACCCTATAGTATTTTTTGGCCCACCTGCTAACACAAGCAAAACATAATTTTAACCAAAATTTATAACATACTAGAAATCTTTGTCATATTCACAATATTTTAGTCATGGAACACTTTTGCCTTCTTTAGGTACTTGGAATTTTGAACTAAACCCTTTATTTCAATGACTGGGGTATATCATTATCATTCTATGCAACTTCCAGATGTTATGTAGTTAGCTCCCATTAACTCAACCCTCTAAGTTATTCGCTCAAGGACACATGGCTCAGTGGATAAAAGCATTGGTTAAATCCAATGACTTGACTCAAGGAGTTGTGAGTTCAATAACTGGATACAGCAGTGGTGAAAAATAACTTAGAGAGTTGAGTTAAAGGGAGATAACTACATGACATTTGGAAGTGACATGGAATGAGAATGATATACTCCAGTGATCGAAATAAAGGGTTCAGTTCAAAATTTCAAACACGTGAAGAAGGCTGGAGGATACAATAACCAAAACACATGGTATATATGGCAATAAAGATGAGGGCAACAGGCCGAACAATCTAAATACGACTTCATCTCAGAAGTATAGACAAGTGCTAGAAAAGATTAAATAATTTAATAAAATATTATCAAAAAATACTTTGGTCTTTCATCTTAATAGTAACAAACATTCTGATGAGAAAATTTTTGGAGGTACCTAGAAATTTTTATAGGACAAAGTTTGTTTTTTTTGTGGGGGAAGGGCATTAACCTGGAACTTTGATACCATTGATTTGTATTTTCATATTCCTAGAGCAACTGATGTCTTATACCTACCCTCATGACCCATTAGTGTTAGGGTGCCACGCAAAGTAATTCTCCTTCATGGTATCACTCAGATACTAAACCATAGTTTAGTATCTGAGTGATACTAAACACCAGTTCTCATCCAATAAGATAGCAGTTAGCCAGTACTTAGACGGGTGACCACTGAGAAATACCAGGTGCTGTAGGCTACATGACAGGCCTAGCAAACAGCCAACGGATACAATCTTGCTATTTATACTAACAGGAATATCTCAGTATGTGGCGGCATTTTTGGAGACCTGTTACTCCTGAAACTGGACAAGTGGTAAGTGTTATCTCTCAAGATGTTCAGAGATAACTGCAATGCTTATTTTTTTGTTTAGCAGCATCATCCCTTGTTCCCTCTTTAGGATGTGGTTTCTGGCTTTCTTTTTTCCAATCTTTTCACTCTTATCCTTTATTTTTTTTTTTTTCAATTGGAGTAGATAGACTAAACTATCGCCTGGTTCACACTCCACCCACGTCTATTGAACAGGAAGAGGCTCATCCCTTGTTCCCTGTTTAGGATGTGGTTTCCGGCTTTCTCTTTTCCAATCTTTTCACTCTTACGTAGCCCCCTGCACATCAGTGACGTTACTGCCTTGCTTGGGGTGATATGATTAAAAAAAAAAAAAAATCAATTGGCTTTTTTATGCTGAAATCTATTTTGTACAAAATTTTGCTTTAGACATAATAATAGTTTTAGTGATACAAGTTTTACTAATTAACCTGTAGATGAGGGAAGAAGTGGATTCATACCTTTCCTAAGTGTGCATTGTGATACAGTAGATATCAGCTTGAAATGAGAAATCAGAGAGCCGAGTCTGAATTCGTTGCATTCACTTACATGCAAACATCATTGAGAACGGTATTAATCCGTCTCTTCTCTCTCCAACTATGGGTTTATGTTGTGGAGTAGTCTTCGCACTGAAGGTTATAATCGTACTATGCCAATTGCTAATCAACTTAACATACCCAAAATGTTAGGAACTTGGTAATCTTCAACCGAAAGCTGACTCCTTAGTATTCAGCTAACTGCCAACTAATATCAACTGCCTACTAGTTCTACTGAACTCCAATAGAAATCTAAAGAACTCCTATGAACTTCCTGTTAATTCTTATTAATATAGGAGGGTGAGTGCATTATCAGAGGAATAGGTGTGTTTCCCCATAACAGTTAAATAACAGGACAGATTAGATTCTCTAGCCTTGGTTGGCAACCAGTCTACCGCAGAAAGTAATATTTTATTACTGTGGGAAAATCTTTTACCCAGTCAGTCATGTCTCTTTCTAGACATGATCACCCAACTGTGTATCGCATATTGCACTTAACTGACTGAACAAACCCAACTGGAATTAGAACTTGGCTCTCGGATTAACAATTTTGAGTCATTGCCAATTACACAACCTGTACATCCAATCATACAGCACCTAGTATTCCCAAGCGGTCAATCATCTAACTACTGACTAGGCTCGATGTTGCTTAACTTTAGTGATTTTACTGGAACCAGTATTTTAACAAAAAGGGATCATAAAAAATGCTTATTTTAAAATAAAATATGAATGTTACTTACTTTTGAGGACTTGTTTTCTTGACTGGCTTCTCATCTTTTTTACTGTCGTTTTGCTCATCTGACTTGTTCTTTGGAGACGTTAGAAAAAACGACCTACAAAAAACAAACAAAATACTGTATTTTCCAGCTGGGATGATGCACCCTAATATTAGATGAAATTTCTAAGAAAAAGGAAAAAGTAATTCTCATACGACAACACTATGCGTCTCTCACATACTGGCACTATATATTGTTTATATTAATCACTCATCCGATTTTGTTTGTATGGCAACGACATACTAGTTGGTGGTTAGTTAATATACATCTTTTGTTGTCCAAGGATGGCTTTATTTTTCATTTGGTGGTTAGTAAATATACTATACATCTTTCATTGTCCAAAGGTGGTTTTATCTTTCATTTAGTGGTTAGTAAATATACTATACATCTTTCATTGTCCAAAGGTGGTTTTATCTTTCATTTAGTGGTTAGTAAATATACTATACATCTTTCATTGTCCAAAGGTGGTTTTATCTTTCATTTGGTGGTTAGTAAATATACTATACATATTTCATTGTCCAAAGGTGGTTTTATCTTTCATTTAGTGGTTAGTAAATATACTATACATCTTTTATTGTCCAAAGGTGGTTTTATCTTTCATTTGGTGGTTAGTAAATATACTATACATATTTCATTGTCCAAGGGTGGTTTTATCTTTCATTTAGTGGTTAGTAAATATACTATACATCTATCAATGTCCAAGGATGGTTTTATCTTTCATTTAGTGATTAGTAAATATACTATACATCTTTTATTGTCCAAAGGTGGTTTTATCTTTCATTTAGTGATTAGTAAATATACTATACATCTTTCATTGTCCAAAGGTGGTTTTATCTTTCATTTAGTGGTTAGTAAATATACTATACATCTTTCATTGTCCAAAGGTGGTTTTATTTTTCATTTGGTGGTTAGTAAATATACTATACATATTTCATTGTCCAAGGGTGGTTTTATCTTTCATTTAGTGGTTAGTAAATATACTATACATCTATCAATGTCCAAGGATGGTTTTATCTTTCATTTAGTGATTAGTAAATATACTATACATCTTTTATTGTCCAAAGGTGGTTTTATCTTTCATTTAGTGATTAGTAAATATACTATACATCTTTCATTGTCCAAAGGTGGTTTTATCTTTCATTTAGTGGTTAGTAAATATACTATACATCTTTCATTGTCCAAAGGTGGTTTTATCTTTCATTTGGTGGTTAGTAAATATACTATACATATTTCATTGTCCAAAGGTGGTTTTATCGTTCATTTAGTGGTTAGTAAATATACTATACATCTATCAATGTCCAAGGATGGTTTTATCTTTCATTTAGTGATTAGTAAATATACTATACATCTTTTATTGTCCAAAGGTGGTTTTATCTTTCATTTAGTGATTAGTAAATATACTATACATCTATCAATGTCCAAGGATGGTTTTATCTTTCATTTAGTGATTAGTAAATATACTATACATATTTCATTGTCCAAAGGTGGTTTTATCTTTCATTTAGTGGTTAGTAAATATACTATACATCTATCAATGTCCAAGGATGGTTTTATCTTTCATTTAGTGATTAGTAAATATACTATACATCTTTCATTGTCCAAAGGTGGTTTTATCTTTCATTTAGTGGTTAGTAAATATACTATACATCTATCAATGTCCAAGGATGGTTTTATCTTTCATTTAGTGATTAGTAAATATACTATACATCTATCAATGTCCAAGGATGGTTTTATCTTTCATTTAGTGATTAGTAAATATACTATACATATTTCATTGTCCAAAGGTGGTTTTATCTTTCATTTAGTGGTTAGTAAATATACTATACATCTATCAATGTCCAAGGATGGTTTTATCTTTCATTTAGTGATTAGTAAATATACTATACATCTTTCATTGTCCAAAGGTGGTTTTATCTTTCATTTAGTGGTTAGTAAATATACTATACATCTATCAATGTCCAAGGATGGTTTTATCTTTCATTTAGTGATTAGTAAATATACTATACATCTTTCATTGTCCAAAGGTGGTTTTATCTTTCATTTAGTGGTTAGTAAATATACTATACATCTATCAATGTCCAAGGATGGTTTTATCTTTCATTTAGTGGTTAGTAAATATACTATACATCTTTCATTGTCCAAAGGTGGTTTTATCTTTCATTTAGTGGTTAGTAAATATACTATACATCTATCAATGTCCGAGGGTGGTTTCATTTTATTTTCATAAAAATGAATTCAAAATTTTAAAAATATGCAAGAAAAAAAAACTAGATTTTCCTCAAAATATACCAATCGTATTTTTGGGCTTACAAGACACTGCAGCTTGGAAGACACACCCTAATATTGAAAAAAATTTCTAAGAAAAAAAAAATAGTCCTTCTCATACAACACATTTACTATGCGTCTCTCACATACTGGCACTATATATTGTTTATATTAATCACTCATCCGATTTTATTTGTATGGCAACGACATACTAGTTGGTGGTTAGTTAATATACATCTTTTGTTGTCCAAGGATGGTTTTATTTTTCATTTGGTGGTTAGTAAATATACTATACATCTTTCATTGTCCAAAGGTGGTTTTATTTTCATAAAATTGAATTAAAGATTTTAAAAATATGCATGTAAAAATATAAAACAAAGAAATTTTAATCATCCTCAAATCCCCAAAACTCGTCACTGCTGGATTCATGTAAAAGCTCTAAACTATCATCTGCAGAGTCATCTCTACTGTCAATGATCCTCACTACCATCCCTGTCGTGGTGCTAACTAATATATTTGTCTTGGAAGATTTACACGTATTTTCCAGGGTATTTTTTTTTTTTAAAAAGTGCATCTTATAAGCCAGAAAATACGGTAATTAGAAACAAACTCAATTAAATGGCACTTAATCATGAATGCACTTTTTCTTTTTATTTTCTTTTTTAAATGAATTTACCCCTAAGCAAGAAGCAGGTTTAATGTATGGTGCCATGGCTTGGACATATACTTAAACCCTCAGATCTAAGCTTGATAGAACCTACTTTCAGATGCCGAGAGCTCTACTTAACATCTCTTGAAGACAACATATAACAAAATCACTGCTGTATTTACATTATTTGGACTATTGACCTTATCTTTATTGCCATTTGTACGACGTTTCAGCCGTTGTACACTCCGGCCTTCTTCAAGTGGTAGGAATTTCGAACCAAGCCCTTTATTACAATCACTGAGGTATATCATTCTCATTCCTTGCGTAAAGCCTTGCATAGAGTTGTGAGTCCAATACCAGGCTACAGCAGTGGTGAACAAGTAACTTGCAGGGTTAGAGGGAGATAACTCATGACGTCCAATCAAGGCTTTACGCAAGAAATGAGGATGATATACCCCAGTGATTGTAATAAAGTGTTCGGTTTGAACTTCCTACCACCTGAAGAAGGCCAGAGCATACAACGGTCGAAACATCATACAAATGGAAACAAAGATGAGGACAATAGTCCGAATAATATAAATACTGTAAATACTATCTCATCTCAGAAATATAGACAAATACTAAAATCACTCCTCCATGGTCCCATCCTTTATATCTCTACAATCTTACATGAATGTAGAATTCACTTTGCAGGACACTGCTGGTGAGCAAAACAAGAACTTGCGAGTAAGCTAGTTCTGGACACCTAGCCATGTCACAAGACATGCTTGTTGTCCAGTAACCACCTACATTGAGCATCTCTGTTAAGACACAGAATGTCATACAAATAACATTCTGACTTTAATACAGGACCATGATGGTGACCATGATTGACTTGTGAATGCCCAAGCTAGTTAACCAAATGAATGTGATAATACCACTAAGATGCAAGAGGCTACTGAGAGCAATGAAAAAAACTTTAGAAGGAATCAGAAACCCAATCTTAAACAGGACACGGTATAAACCTCGATTTCTGTTCAAAAGACTTGGAAAAAGTGTGAACTAAACAATAAGCTATTGAAGGGAAAAAAAATAATAGTAAATAAAAGTTCATAGTTCAGGTAGAGACATTAGAAGTATAGAGTTGAAGTAAACTTTTGACGGTACCAGAAATCTAATCCTAAACACAGAACAAGGGATAAAATTCTACTCCTGTTCAAAAGGCAAAGGTGGTGCGTGACCGGGGCGATAGGTGAGCCCATCTACTGCGATTGGGAAGAAAAGAAAAAAATTAATAAAATCACATTTCTTAGTTCAGCTGGAAATGTTAGAAATAGAGAATTGAAGTAGACTTTAGAAGGAACCGGAAATCCAATCCTAAACAAGGAATAAATCTCTACTCCTGTCCTAGAGATCTATCACCTTCTTTTGAAGTTTTAAATAAATAAATAGTAAATAAAATTTCAGAGTTTAGGCGGAGACATTAGAAGTATATAGTTGGAGTAGACTTTAGAAGGAACCGGAAATCCAATCCTAAACAAGGAATAAATCTCTACTCCTGTCCTAGAGACCTATCACCTTCTTTTGAAGTTTTAAATAAATAAATAGTAAATAAAATTTCAGAGTTCAGGCAGAGACATTAGAAGTATATAGTTGGAGTAGACTTTAGAAGGAACCGGAAATCCAATCCTAAACAAGGAATAAATCTCTACTCCTGTTCTAGAGACCTATCACCTTCTTTTGAAGTTTTAAATAAATAAATAGTAAATAAAATTTCAGAGTTCAGGCAGAGACATTAGAAGTATATAGTTGGAGTAGACTTTAGAAGGAACCGGAAATCCAATCCTAAACAAGGAATAAATCTCTACTCCTGTTCTAGAGATCTATCACCTTCTTTTGAAGTTTTAAATAAATAAATAGTAAATAAAATTTCAGAGTTCAGGCAGAGACATTAGAAGTATATAGTTGGAGTAGACTTTAGAAGGAACCGGAAATCCAATCCTAAACAAGGAATAAATCTCTACTCCTGTTCTAGAGATCTATCACCTTCTTTTGAAGTTTTAAATAAATAAATAGTAAATAAAATTTCAGAGTTCAGGCAGAGACATTAGAAGTATATAGTTGGAGTAGACTTTAGAAGGAACCGGAAATCCAATCCTAAGCAAGGAATAAATCTCTACTCCTGTTCTAGAGACCTATCACCTTCTTTTGAAGTTTTAAATAAATAAATAGTAAATAAAATTTCAGAGTTCAGGCAGAGACATTAGAAGTATATAGTTGGAGTAGACTTTAGAAGGAACCGGAAATCCAATCCTAAACAAGGAATAAATCTCTACTCCTGTTCTAGGGACCTATCACCTTCTTTTGAAGTTTTAAATAAATAAATAGTAAATAAAATTTCAGAGTTCAGGCAGAGACATTAGAAGTATATAGTTGGAGTAGACTTTAGAAGGAACTGGAAATCCAATCCTAAACAAGGAATAAATCTCTACTCCTGTCCTAGAGATCTATCACCTTCTTTTGAAGTTTTAAATAAATAAATAGTAAATAAAATTTCAGAGTTCAGGCAGAGACATTAGAAGTATATAGTTGGAGTAGACTTTAGAAGGAACCGGAAATCCAATCCTAAACAAGGAATAAATCTCTACTCCTGTTCTAGAGATCTATCACCTTCTTTTGAAGTTTTAAATAAATAAATAGTAAATAAAATTTCAGAGTTCAGGCAGAGACATTAGAAGTATATAGTTGGAGTAGACTTTAGAAGGAACCGGAAATCCAATCCTAAACAAGGAATAAATCTCTACTCCTGTTCTAGAGACCTATCACCTTCTTTTGAAGTTTTAAATAAATAAATAGTAAATAAAATTTCAGAGTTCAGGCAGAGACATTAGAAGTATATAGTTGGAGTAGACTTTAGAAGGAACCGGAAATCCAATCCTAAACAAGGAATAAATCTCTACTCCTGTTCTAGGGACCTATCACCTTCTTTTGAAGTTTTAAATAAATAAATAGTAAATAAAATTTCAGAGTTCAGGCAGAGACATTAGAAGTATATAGTTGGAGTAGACTTTAGAAGGAACTGGAAATCCAATCCTAAACAAGGAATAAATCTCTACTCCTGTCCTAGAGATCTATCACCTTCTTTTGAAGTTTTAAATAAATAAATAGTAAATAAAATTTCAGAGTTCAGGCAGAGACATTAGAAGTATATAGTTGGAGTAGACTTTAGAAGGAACCGGAAATCCAATCCTAAACAAGGAATAAATCTCTACTCCTGTTCTAGAGACCTATCACCTTCTTTTGAAGTTTTAAATAAATAAATAGTAAATAAAATTTCAGAGTTCAGGCAGAGACATTAGAAGTATATAGTTGGAGTAGACTTTAGAAGGAACCGGAAATCCAATCCTAAACAAGGAATAAATCTCTACTCCTGTTCTAGAGACCTATCACCTTTTTTTTAGAAAGTATAAATACATAAAGGAACCGGAAATCCAATCCTAAACAAGGGATAAACCGCTACTCCTGTTCTAGAGACCTATCACCTTCTTTTGAAGTTTTAAATAAATAAATAGTAAATAAAATTTCAGAGTTCAGGCGGAGACATTAGAAGTATATAGTTGGAGTAGACTTTAGAAGGAACCGGAAATCCAATCCTAAACAAGGAATAAATCTCTACTCCTGTTCTAGAGACCTATCACCTTTTTTTTAGAAAGTATAAATACATAAAGGAACTGGAAACCCAATCCTAAACAGAGAAAAAGTGATAAAACTATTTCTTTTCAAAACAATGGGTAGGTGTGCGAACCAGACAATAGGCAAACTTATCTATTCCTATCAGTATTAATTTAAAAATTAATTTTCATAAAAAAAATATTCAGAAAATGGAATTTTAAGATCCTTGTTCTTAATTATTTCTGCATTCTTTTTATGCCATGTCTGTGGTCCAGTGGATATCGGCTTGGAATGAGAAACTGGGGAGCCGAGTTCGAATTCCAGCTGAATCCATTGCATTCACTTACGCACAAATACCCTTGGGAAAGGTATTAATCCATCTCTTCCCTCCAGTTATGGGTTAAATAACAGGACAGATTGGGTTCTATAGACTTGGTCAGTAACCAGTCTACCGCAGAAAGCAATGGCAACCTACTGCGGGATAATCTTCTGCCCAGTCAGTCATGTCTCGAAAGAGTCATGATCGCCCAAGCGTGTTTCACGTATGACACTTAACTGACTGACTGACTTCTTCGCAGCACATGGGTGCTTACAACTATTCACAACTTCCCATCTCTTCTTTAGCAATGTCTGATTTGTTGCTATACTTCCCACACACCTTTATGCCATCCAGTTATACAAGCTTGTTAGGTATGTTATTTGTTCCCTCCTTCATCCTCTTTCGCTTTCAATATATACTGCGGATGCCAAATTATCTAGGCTCCCTATCCAATAAATTTCAACTCTCTTTTCTGACCCTAAGCAAAATGGTCACTTTCATTCCACTTTTCATAAAACCTTCTTGTTTACATGATGTTCCATCCAAGATGGTCTTCTTGTACCATGTCCCTTCATGACGTAGGCGATTATGGCCTTTCACACCACCCTATCTCTTATAGCTCTTAACATCCCTTCTGTTATTACCCTCCCAAATCCTGCTCTGCCATTTATTTACTCAAGTTCATCAAGTATGTCACATGTTGCTTTCCACTGTCTTTCCTTCATCTATCTGTCCCATGAGTATCAGATTTTCCAAGCCCTCCTCCTTCATTACATGTCCCAGAAACATCAGCTGACGTTAATATCAGTTTCCTTTTCATTTCCATAACATGTCACATATGTATATTTTATTTTTGCAAGATTTTTAGAATAGTGAATTAAACCTTTGTTTACAAATGTGTCGATCACTCAAAAATGGCCAAAAAATTGAAAAATTAAAAGAATATCAATATTTTAAATTCTAATCAATATAATTTCTGTTTGAAACTGGAATTAGTAAATTTAATCATTTAGCTTTCAATTAAAACTAAAATAAAAGTTTCGAGAATTTTTTTTAATTTTTAAAAATTCAATTTTTAAAGTCACTTATCAAAAATGAGTGGATGTACCTAGATGTTATGCTGTTAAAGTAATCTGCATTTATTCGTACATACAAAACAATTTTATCTTTTCAACGAAGTTCGGTTTGTTTGACACAAGCACAAGGCAAATTTAATATACAATGCTCAAGCTCCCTTCTTCAAGGGTAAAAAAAAAAAGCTTCTTTCATGGGTTCATCATAGTTACCGTCTTTTTTTATTTACCTTTGAATTGCCTACTTAGAAAAAATGAAAGTATCGAAAAAAGAATGCAGCTTTTGATTATTTTTATTTTCACTAATTCCCATGAATTACCGAATCAGAGACAATTATAAACTTTTTTTTATCAGCAAATAATTTTTTGGCAGAACTTAATGTTTTTGAGACTTATGCTGCAAGCATAGTACTTTTTTTCCTCTCAATTAAGTCCTCTGGAGAAAATATGAGGATTTTAAATTTCAAAATAGGCGTACTTTTATCTTTTACTAATTTTAAGTCTTTTACTAATTTTACCCCGGATGTTCGTTGTGGTGCAGTGGATATGATGGGGTAGCCGAGTTCGAATTCCAGTTAAATTTCTTGCATTCACTTACGTGCAAATTAAATACGTAGATTAAATTATAAATAACAGGACAGATTGGGTTCTATAGCCTTGGCTGGCAACTAGTCTACCGCAGAAAGTAATGGCAACTTGCTGCGGGATAATCTTCTGTCCAGTTAGTCATGTATCTTTCGAGACATGATCGCCCAAAGCGTGTATCACGTATGGCACTTTAACTGACTGAAGTTTACCCCAGTAAAGTTTTCAAAATGAATTCTTAAAAATAAAAAATCATCAATTACTGATGATCATTAGATTTGAACAGCAACCTTTAAAAAAGTTTCTTTTTTTCTTTTTTTTAATAATCAAAAACATTAAGTTCTGCCAAAAAATTATTTGCTGATAAAAAAAAGTTTATAATTGTCTCTGATTCGGTAATTCATGGGAATTAGTGAAAATAAAAATAATCAAAAGCTGCATTCTTTTTTCGATACTTTCATTTTTTCTAAGTAGGCAATTCAAAGGTAAATAAAAAAAGACGGTAATTATTCGTATCAACCAAGACAGCATCGCCTTGCAAACCATTTCTGCGAAAGAGTAACAAATATTTGGTTTACCCGCGCTTTCTTTATTAACAACGTCTCGAGAGATGTACATTTCACCAAGACACGTTACGAACTAAAAACATATATGACAATCAAAACGTTTTTAAATACACATAATAAATAGAAATACAAGAGCTTTACCATCGTAGTGTACACAATAACATGATTCATGAAATAGATAAACCACTTTCTACGTATCAAGGATTGAAAGAAACAAATAATGATTGGATCAATGAGTATGAAATTAAACATGATTCTTTTATAGTCAGCCACAAACTACCATCATGATTGAAAATTAATACATATGCGCATTTTTTGTCAGTCATTTTTTTTTTAAATTTAAGTTAATTTAAAAATAAGATTTTTAAAACTTTTTCTTAGATATTTAGGAACATTTTTACGCTAAGCACCGCTTCGATTAACTTTTTTATCTCTGTTTTTTCTCGGGCTCACCCAAGAAAAAGAATAGATCATTAAAATAACAATAACAATTAAAAAATCTACTTACTTTATTTATAATTATGATAAAATTATGGAAAAAGATTTTTAAAAAACGAAACTGCAACTTGTTGGCAACAACAAATTTTGCTTTATATTTTATAAATATTTGACTACTTACGTAATAGCTCGTTGCATAATTGATTAATGAATTGTTATCACAAACGGAAGAAAACTTTAATCAACCAAAACGATAACGTGTAACAGACAGAATGTGTGAAGAAAAGGTTATCCAATGCAAGCGCACAAAACACGAGGACGTACTTCCCAGGCCTACAAATTCCCGCCAATGATTACTCACACATTTTACGCCTTCGACAAGGTGAGAGTTCTTATTGACAAGGCCAGTAATTCTCCACAAGGAAGATTTTTAATTTCATAGTTATTGACAAAAAAAAGTAACATGGAAATGTGTCTCATGAAAAGATTTTACGAAAAAAAATAAAAACAGCACTGAACTGTTATAAGAAATAAGACCGTAGTTGTTCCATCGTTAAATAATTAGATATCTGAGTCAATAAACCTGTCCTTATTTTCTCAGTCTCATAATGTCCGAACCTTTTTAAAAAAATTATTTGTTTGTGTGTGTTTTTTTGCTAATTAACATTAATGCGCAGTTTTGAATCAGACAATCTATTATTCTAAATGTTTTAGTAATTTTAGAAATTAGAAATTACATTTACAGGGTGCGATGGGTAAATTATCGTAATTTTATATTTTTTTAATTTCGCGTATGTGTGTTGTTGTTTGTTTTTCATTTTATCGACTGCACTGTAGGGCCGGTTGGCTGCAGTCTATGAGAAAAAAAGCACCATGAAATTTGGAAACGGCATGCTGTGTACTTATAGGGAGCGCGATCATGTTTATTAAATTGGCCTTGTGCCAAACATAACCGAACTCCCCACAATTTAAGATTATCATCAGAAGGTTGGAAAGAAAAGTGTTTTTGTTTTTTGTATGTTTAAGTGGAAATTTATTTACAGAACAGAATAACATCAAAGTGAAAAGTATTACAATTAAATGTGGAAATGTTTTAAGAGAAATAGCAGTATAAAGAGTGAAATGAATCTAGAGTTTTTTGCAGTAGTGAGGTCTTTGTACTTTTCTTTCTTTTTAGTGGCTGGCGAGTAAGTGAAAAGAAAGCCTGAAAAGCCATAAAGGAAAAATAAAATTAAACTTTTAGTAGTCAAGTTACATATATGAATAATGAGATTGTGAGGGCTTTATAGTGGGTTAGCCATTCTTTTCCAGTTTATAGTGGGGAGTCGTATATTGTTCCAGGTTAACGGAATTTGGCCTCGTTGTAGCCCACTATAAGTCATAAAATGATTATAAATCAAGAAAAGCAAATTGAGTTGAAAAATAACATTTTATATATACACATATCAATTAAGGTTTTTACAATTAAAGTAGTCCTTTACATCTGGGTCCAACGGACGTTAAAATGTTCATGGCAATAAAATGCTGAAAAGAGAATTAATGCTTAGGAATGTGGGAGCGTTGTAAGTAAGGAATGTCTTTGATGTATTTGCTCCTTAGGTCAGTAAGTAGTTTTGAGACAGGGAAGAAGGAAAAGGGAGGTGAAGGCGACGAGTATAGTAAGCCACTTGACTTGGTCAAGGGAGATTCTAATTACTCTCGACTGTCTCGAGTCTGTTTGGGTGTGTCTGCGTCAGTCTGTCTGGCGATGCTTTATGTATCGGCTTTTTATATCTTCTTTTTGGATCGCAGCAGATCATTTGGGAATTCACATCCGTATTTGATCCTGGACTTCCCATTGGCCGATAAATAAAATTCGCGTAGGCTCGCGAAATGAAATTTAATAATTAATTAATTTTTAGTTTTCAACCGGAACATCTGCGTTGATCCGGCTGCGCACCGACTAGTTTTGGTCATTTGCTTTTTGGTCGTGAGAGTGCGAACATCCGGTCCCTCGCTTTTGTTCGGTCGGTATCACCACAGCTTCATGCTGCAAGGGTAATTTGGATTAATTTCTTTGTTGGATCTCACCTGGCACAAGGCCATTTCCAAAATGAACTACCTATCCAAATCCTCACAAACCACCGTTATTTTTATAAGCGTTGAAAATCATTCATTAAACAAGTAAAAATAAAGTGAAATGAAGTTGACAAAACATTAATTTGCAACGATTCAGTGTATTAACAAATATTTAACAAGAATACATAAATTACATAGATGTTAAATATGATGTGAATTTGTTTGAAATTGTCTTCCATAGACTGTGTAAGAATTACTGTTATGGAATTTTAACGTAAGTCTGAATGTTCCTTGCTGTTGAAAGAATTCTCAGCGTGTTAAGAAAATTAGGTAGGAAAATTGTTTCTGAAAGGAATTGTTCAAATCTGAGAGTTCGTGAATAATGTTTATGGTGTTAGTTGTGCAAAAGATAGAATTTTCATGTGAGAGTGAGTTGGCTTTAGGTTTGTTGAGTTTTTACATGACGTGTGCTTAGGAAATGTCAGTGCCAACTATAATATTTTGTACATGCAAGTTAGACAAATAAAAGACATCTAATTGCGTCCTACAATTAGTACGGGTGTGTGGGAGAATTATATAAGATTAAGGAACGCGACTCCGCGATAGCATGGCGCTACCGCGGGCAGCTGAAACTGCTGACTGTTTAAAACTTCTTTCGTCTGAATTTAGTTACACGTGCTTATTTTAGCAGTGCAATGTAATTAAAGGAATTAATTCGTTCGCCAATTGTCCCAGCCTGGTCAGTTTTAAATCTTTTCGTGTTGCTAACACAGTGGCGATAGAAGATGGTAATGCTTGTAAATTTTGTATAAAACTATGATCAGTCAGATAAATGCCATACGTGATACACGCTTTGGACGATCATGCCTCGAAAGAGACATGAATGACTGGGCAGAAGATTATCCCGCAGTAGATTGCTATTGATTCGTGCAGTAGACTGGCTGCCAGCGAAGGCTATAGAACACAGTCTGTCCTATTATTTAACCCATAACTGGAAGGAAGAGACAGATTAATACCTTTCCCAAGAGTATTTGTGCGTAAGTGAATGCAAGGAATTCAACTGGAATTCGAATTCGGCAACATAAAGTACATATGATAGCTCTCTAATAATTTTTATAATCATTTCACCCCAAGCAAGGCAGAACTGCCACTGATGCACACAAGACGAGAGTGATGATAAAAAAGAACAAGTTATCAGAGTGTCAGAGAATGGGTAAGTGAAAGATGAGAACACTGATGTAAAGGGAATGCATGAGAGTAGAGTGGAAAGGAAGAAGAACGTTATCCAAGGGTTGTCAGGGAAAGGATGCGTGTCAAGGAGATAAGAGATGACAATTGACATTGCATTTAAATTCTTGAAGAGTGTAGCTGTCAGTGAAGCAAGAATACGGAAATTATGTTAGAGACCAGCAAGAGAGTAATGTGAACGTCACTCAGTTGAGCCTCAGTTCTAGGTGGGAAGTCGAGTGTGGATACCCCAGACGAATCAAATGTTGAGTTAGTGGAGAATCTGCTAGCAAAGCAGTCAGCCTTGTCTGCCGAAGATGTGAGGACCTTAAATTCATTGATTAAAGAGGGGATTGGGGGCTTGCTGTTATTTAATACATTTTTATAGAGTCGCCAGTAGTCTTTGGAGCCGAACTTGCGGGTTGCTATACACTGTTTCATGCTTTCAGCAAACAACAGCCTGGCACCATTTAAGATTCTCTTGCACTCATTACAAGCACAAGAAATCGACAAAATTTCCTGGGGGGTAATTTGATGGTCAACCTACAATAATAGAGGTGAATATTAATTTATCTAGCAATTCCGGCTTTGTTTGTTCGTGTGTTCAATTATTATTATTTAACTCAGCGTAATTGGGAATATCCAAGCATTGGAGTAGATAGACCAAACTATCGGCCGGTTCACACTCCACCCATGTCTATTGAACATGTGTAGAGGCTCATCCCTTGTTTCCTGTTTAAGATGTGGTTTCCGACTTTCTCTTTTCTTTCCTCAGAGCTCAGTATTAGTGCTTCCGTTGTTTTTATGCGATGTGTTTGGTTGGTGGCAACGTTTCGTCATTGTGAGGGTACTGGGTTGGCAGTTTCCTGGTTGCTGCTTCCGACTGGTAATTAGGAGCCCTAACTCTTGCGTAGCGTCAAGAGCGGCTGCTCTGATCAATAGTTGCATAATATCGGGGTTCTTGTAGTGCCATGTCGCTCATGGACAGGTGTCCCTGCAAGAGCTTTCGGTTGGGCAACCGCGAGGGCACACTTTGATGCAGCCCGAGCCAGTTTCCCTCTCAGCGCATATCGTGGATAATGATCGCCTGCTTCCTCTACTCAAGGTCCCTCCCTACCAACAAACTATAATATGGAAAACAAAACAGAAAAAATCCTAAACCAGTCAAACTCAAATCACCAAAATCTCTTAACATTCCTTTTACTAACATCCGGGGCATTCGTACTAACTTTTGTAGTGTAGAAGCTTTCCTCCATGAAAAGTTCCCTGACATCCTAGCGCTCTGTGAGACTAACCTCAACTCATCAATTCCCTCCTCTGACTTCTCGATCCCTGGTTATCTTCCCCTCTTAAGGAAGGATTCCACTGTCCATATGCATAGGCTGGGAGGGGGGTCTACGTTAGTGAACATCTCCCTGTAGCTAGGGTGACATCGCTCGAATCCTCTGACCACCAATATGTATGTCTCCGGCTATCATTTCTCAGTTCGGTTAGCTACCTTTTTTCCTTTACCGTTCCCCCTCCTCTCCCGACTGCTCCCTTCTAGACAGCATTTCTGACAATATAGATAAGGCTACTTTCTCCCACCTATTCGCTCACATATTTGTATTCGGAGATCTTAACGCCTTTCATGCTGGGTGGCTTAAAGACTCTGTTACTGATTCAGCTGGCATCCACGCCATGAACATTGCCATTTTCCAATCCCTTACGCAAGTAGTGGACTTCCCCACACGCTTTCCCAGCACTCCCTCTGGACTCTACTAGATCTATGCTTTACCTCTGCACCTGACTCCTGTCAATTCTCGCAGCTTTGTCCTCTCGGAAACTCCGATCATGCTGTTGTCTCTCTTAATATTTCTCTCTACTTTCACTCCCCCCAGGAGCCTCCTACTTATAGGACCTCCTACTGCTACCAAAAAGCTGACTGGGACGCCTTTCGCGATTTTCTATGCGACGTCCCCTGGGGAAAAGTGCTCGATCTCCCAGTTAATGACTGTGCCTCTGAGATTTCTTCCTGGGTGAAAGTTGGCATTGATGCCTTCATAACTACCAGGAAGTTTCGTCTCAAACTTCATTCCCCCCCCCTGGTTCTCTCCTGCCTGTTCGGCCGCCATTGCCCACAGGAGCCACTACTTCCGACTATTTTGGAGACATTCATCTGACCACAATAGGCGTCTATTCACGTCTGCTCGTCATAAGTGCAAGAGAATCCTGAATGACACCAAGCGGTTGTTTGCTGAGAGAATGAGACAGCGCATAGCTGACCGCAAGTTCGGCTCCAAGGACTATTGACGGTTATGCAAACGGAAACATGTGCTGAACAATAGAAAATCCACTATCCCTCCCTTAATCAATGAATTTGAGGTCCTCACAGCATCAGCGGACAAGGCCGAGTGCTTTGCTCGCAGATTCTCATCCAATTCCACATTTGACTAGTACCCTCACCCGACTTCCCTATTAGAACTGAGGCAAAACTAAACGATGTATACATTACTTCGACAGTAGTATCTCGAGTAATATCAAAATTTGATCACCATAAGGCGAGCGGTGGTGATGGAATCCCGGTTATTGTACTTAAGAAATGTGCCCATGAACTCTCCTCTGTCCTCTCTAAACTATACAACTACTACTTTTCTGCTTCTTGTTTTCTTGCATGCTGTAAGTCCTTTTCTGTCGTTCCTGTATTTAAGAACTCTGGTGAACCCTCGAACCCATCCAACTATCGCCCTATCAGCCTTCTACCAATTTTCGGGAAGGTGTTCGAGGCCATTATTAATGCTGAAATAGTTCAACATCATATTGCCCATAAACTATTCTTTGACAGGCAGTATGACTTCCCCTTCACCAGGTTCACGGCCGACATGCTAACGACCATTACGGAGTACATGTTCCAGGCCCTTGAGGAGTCCGGTGAGGCTCGTGCTGTTGCTCTGGACATCGCCAAGGCTTTTGACAGGGTTTGGCACGATGGCCTTCTATGCAAGCTACGGGGTTACGGTATTACCGGACGCTTGCTTGATCTGATCCAATCTTTTCTAAATAACCGCATAATGAAGGTCATCTTGAATGGGCATGCCTCCACATCTTACTGTACAAACGCTGGTGTCTCTCAAAGCTCTATCCTAGGCCCGACGCTCTTCCGTACTTTCATAAATGATCTCCCAGACAACATCAAGTGCCAAGTAGGCATCTACGCAGATGACACCACAATTTACTCCCATATCAGTAAGAAATCCGGCGTGACGGACAAACATAATCTCGCTGCTGATCTTGAGAGGGATCTACATTCTGTGGTGGATTGAGGTAAGAAGTGGCTTGTAAATCTCAATGCGTCTAAAACCAAGCTGCTGTCTGTCAATCATCACAAGCAACCTCTCCTGCCTCCTATAAGCATGGACCAAGCGAGTCTCCCTGAAAACAATACACTGCGCCTCCTCGGCCTTACTCTCTCTTCCGATCTCAAGTGGAACCACTACATTGAGTCAATAGCTAAATTCACTGCTAGGAAGGCTGGGTCACTGTGTCGGGCCAGGATGTTTTTCCCGCCTGAATCCATCACGCGTATATACAAATCAACCATTCGTCCGTGCATGGAGTATTGCAGTCAGGCACCCCTGCTGTTCATCTCAGTGTCCTTGACAGGCTCCAAAGGAGAATCACTAATGTGATAGGTACCGACTTGGCAGCTCGACTCCAGCCACTTACCCACCAACGGGATGTGGCTTCCCTCTGTCTGTTCTATAAATACTTTCATGGCTTCTGCTCCAACGAACTTAAGTCACTGGTGCCTCTGCAACAGGTGTTTACTCGTGCAACCAGATTGACAACTGGGTCTCACCCATTCACAGTTAGATCAACCAAATGCAGACGACAATTCTACTCCTGCAGCTTCTTTTCTCGCACTTTCCTTCTGTGGAACTCGCTTCCTTATTCTTGCTTTCCTGACGGCTACAACCACCAGGAATTTAAATGCAATATCAATACTCATCCCTTAACCACTTGACTCTAGTTCTTTCTACGCCACCCTGTATATCCTTTCCTTTCTCTCCACCTTTGCAACTGTCATCACACCTGTATTCCCATCCTTCTCTTGCTCCTTTCTGACTGGTTTGTCTTTCTCTTCACTCTCTTCACTCTCTCCTATCTAATCTTTTTACTCTTATGTAGCCCCCTAATCTTTTTACTCTTATGTAGCCCCCTAATCTTTTTACTCTTATGTAGCCCCCCCCCACCTTGCACATCAGTGGCTTTACCGCCTTGCTCGGGGTGATACGATTAAAACAAACAAAAAAAGTATTTTCGATACAATTTCCAGATGTAGAGACGCAATTACATTATATAATTTGGTGAATTGTGAGGTTACGTTTCTTAGACAGAATTGACGTCGAATAATTGTGACCAAACTGGTAATGGTAGTTTGCATGAATCCACGTGACTTTATTATTATCTGTTGGACTTGCGGGGCACTTCCTTTCATTTATTTATTTATTTATTTATTGCTACTGGATCAAGATCCCACCTTTTTACCGTCGAAATAGTTAAATGCAATCGTCTCTTCTACTCTAAAATTTGTTGTTTTTTTTTTTCTCGGACTTCCCGTTTGTGGAACTCACTTCCATTTGCTTGCTTCGCTGATAGTTAAAATCTCCAAAAGTTTAAATGCAGCATCAATTGCCATCTTTTATTTCCTTGATTCCCATCCAGCTCTTATCTTTTCTTCGACATTCCCTGTACCTTTTCTTTTTCAATGTAAGCCCCTGCACACTAGTGGCATTTCTGCCTTGCTTGGGGTGAAATAATTATAAAAAGATTTATATTTTTTTGTATTTGTATTTAACACACACACACACACACACACACACACACACACACACACAGTCATCCGAAGACAGTCTTGTTTCGCTGTATCACAGCTCATCAGTTAGACATCCGACTGCTTCTAGCCAGGATTGAAACCCGACCGAATCGACATCAGTGGACGATTCTAACTCTGAGATAGGGGCGCTCAGTAGAGAAAGACGGACTTTAGCGTGTTATAGACAATATAAACACACGCCAGTAACTGAGAGTGTTCAAATTAATTACTGAATGAACCATGTGTAAATGCGTGAGTAGCTACTGTTTTTAGTCTACCATTTCTCCATAGTGCTCAATCTTGCGAGAGCGTATATATATATATATTTATATATATTGGAATTTACACGATATGTTGTTATGGATTTCTGTTTTTTGTTTTGTTTTTTTATTTATTTATTTATTTATTTATTTATTTTTGTCTTTTGTTTGTTTTTCGTCAGGTTATCGAAATGTGTTCTTCGTCGTGGTCATCAAATATGTTAGGAGAGAATGTGTAGTATAGACCTGGTTTAGGATGTAAGAAACATACAACATAATTACATGATGAAGTTCAAACAAAGCCTTTGTATTAAAGACACTTGCACTTTTGTATTCGATATTATTATTACAATAATATTATTATTACAAGATTTACATATACCTGCTTGCTTTGTAACCCTCATTATCTTATCGACACTTGCTTTTTGCTAATTGCATGTGTATATGTTATAAATTAAACTAAGCACAATTGAATATTTTTCAAGGGTAAAATATTTTTTACCGATTTTAACGTCATTCTGGGTTTTTCTTTTTACCAAATCTGTGAATTTGTTTTGTTTATGCGAAGTCCCGAAATCGCATTAAAATTCAATATTTTTTATCTATAATGTTGAATGTGTTAAACTTCAACGTTTTAAAATAAAATTCAACGTTTTAACAAGAACAATCTTAAGTTGATGTTAAACATTGCTGCAAACCATCTTTGATTTATTTAAGACTAGCAGTATAGCCCGGCGTTGCTCGAGTATAATGAAAGCTTTAAAACTAATCCATGGTCCTAGAGCTCAGACTCAGCCTAAGGAATATTTGTGTGAAGTTTGGTGAGAATCGAATAAAAATTGTGGATTTATATAAAGGACATACAGATAAAAAGACACACACACAAACATCTTGCCTTATATATATATATATATATATATATATATATATATATATATTATCGATTTTCTGCACTATTGTAAGAACTGCAACCTTGAAACTTCTGAATATCGTTTCTTATGTATTTGTTTATGAGTGTATCAAATGTGATTAAAATCGGACCACTCCTTCTATAACCCGATTTTTTCGATTATCGATTTTCGATATTTATCGGGGGTACCTCGACACAAAACCTAGCCAAGAACACTCGCAGACGCTTATAATACAACTGTGTAAATTTTCAAGAAAATCGGTTCAGCCGTTTCGGAGTCTATAGGTAACGGATACACACACAGACAGACAGACAGACAGACACACACACACACACACACACACACACACACACACACACACACACACACAGACAAAGTTCCATTTATAAATAAGTTTAGATCGATTAGATAGATAAATTATGATCTATTATGACATATTGAGATATGCCATAATAGATATTTTGCAATTAGATACATTGTAATTATTTTCTATTTTCTAATTGAATTGCTCATATATATTGTATATAATCCATTATTGTAAATAATTAAGTTACAATGAAATTTGTATTTTATATGATTACTATCTGATAACATTGAGATGTAGTAGTTGTCTTATGAAGAAATTAAGCATTCGTTGTGTTGTGTGAAATGTGTGAGCAGACTTACTTTGTAACTGTCAGTCTAATGTGTTTGTGAGCTTGTAGTCAAAGACTTATAAGTGATTGCTGGTTAATACCTTCTATTGTGTGCGTGGACAAGGCCTTAGACGGCGAGTGCTGGATGCAAAAGGCACATTCAGGAGTTGACTTGAGTTCACACGTTTTTCAAAAAGCGACCTGTTATTTTCAAAGACATTCGATTCAATCATCTACAAAGATCCATTAAGTCGTCACACCAATAAGTCACAACTTATCCCCCTCTCTTTCTGTGCCTTTACAGCTCGACTTATCTCTTTCTTTTCATACGAGAGACATCTACCCTGATTTTTCATTTATTGTATTTTACGTTAATACAATTATTTATTGCTGCGAATTTATGTTGTTTCGACATCGTTCTGGCACCAGACGCTAAGTAGCAGGAAAACAAATGTTCATATATTTTTTTTTTAATCATATCACCCCAAGCAAGGCGATAACGCCACTGATGCACAGGGGGCTACGTAAGAGTAAAAAGATTGGAAAAGAGAAAACTGGAAACCGCATCCTAAACAGGAAACAAGGGATGAGCCTCTTCACCTGTTCAATAGACGTGGGTGGAGAGTGAACCAGGCGATAGTTTAGTCTATCTACTCCAATTGAAAAAAAAATAAAGGAGAGAAAAGATTAGAAAAGAGAAAACCGGAAACCACACCCTAAAAGGGAAACAAGGGATGAGCCTCTTCACCTGTTCAATAGACGTGGGTGGAGTGTGAACCGGGCAATAGTTTTTTGTTTGTTGGAAAGTATACGAAGCCCATCTGTTAAGCATTTTTACCAATTATTCCACAACTAACGGAAAGAAATCACTCCGACAGGGAAATGAATCACATCTTGTCGTTATTATATCCTGTGGTTTAGAGAGAAAAAAAAAAAAAGAGAGTTTATGTCCTTTTGTACTGCTTTATATAATGCCACTTAGCAGGTGTTAAATACAAGTCTGTTAGCAGACAACATCGGTTAATCCCACAATTTGATGTTAGAGCAAAGAAGTATGAACTTATCTTATTGTTAGTAATTCCTTATGCTGTTTTCTGTATTGGTTGATTTGGTTGTCATCCCTTTTTTAGGTACCTTTTTTTCTAAAGTAGATCACCTGATGATTTCTGCTTGGTTTCTCTGTAACATTGTGACAGAGTTATTAATATATTATGAGTTGAAGAAGGAAGACGGAGAAAATATATTTTTGTATAGCCATCTTTGAATTCGGATTTATGTATTTTTTGTATTTAAGATTGTTATGGGGACTCACCCATATGACACATGAATTCGTCCGAGATATATATCAGTAGCAGTTCTGCTTTGTGGAAGCAGAGAGTACGATATAGATAGTAAGAGCGAGTGGAATCTGTTCCAGTATAACTCTGACAACCGAGCTAATAATTGTTCATTGGTATTGATATTGTCTTTGTAATATATTTGTTTAACACTATTCCATCTTTGTGTCTTTATTTATGGTCCCAACAGACCACAATAACTTACTGACGAGGTCACAAGAACTTGGCGAGGAGGATTCTTACGGAAGACCACGAGGTTTCTTGCGGACGACCAGGATTCTTCAGGAACCTTGAGGTCCACAAAAGGACTGCGTGGAAATTGTCAATATTGGTTCAATACCGTACACACCGAACGAAACAAAAATTCTATTTTCGTCACACTTTCTTCTATTCAACAGTACTTAGTAATCCAGAAAAGGAAATCAAACAACAACAAAAAAAAAAGTGTAACTAACTTACACTGAACTTGAACGCGAGCCGCTAAACTATAAGAATTCATGATTTTCGAGAAAAAAGTATTCGTGATTCCCTGAGTGAGTGAAAAAAATTAGTTATTCACTTTCAATTAATTGTTATTTTCGTTTTACTGAGTAAGAAACTAAAGTTTGTTGTTGTTGTTGTTGTTGTTGTTGTTCAAAGAAAAGAAATGTTTTAATTGAAGTTAATTTGTATTCGGGTATCTTTAACAACAAAAAAAAAAGGCACGTATAAACATGGTCGACTTTCTTAAGTTCCAACTTGAATAGCAAAACCAACAGGAGCTTAAATGGCAAGAAGAACGACTTGAATTTCAAAAGCAAGTTGAAAAAGAACAGCTTGAATTTCAAAAGACATACTGAAGTCAGACATCAGAAACTCGAATAAATTATACTTCAAAATCAACAAGAGCATTGAAACTCGCTTAAACTTGCAGACTGGGGACAAATTAGTGAAAACGAAAATGTATTTTCACAAAACACGATCTGGGGAGCAATAGACACTTTTATATATTCTCCGGACGAGGATATTACCTTTGCCTCCTATTTTAAAAGATTTGAGGATTTATACGCCACAGATTGCATAAATTGGTCGGACTTTAAGAAAGTTCGCTTTCTTCTCCAGAAACTGAGCACCGCAGAGCACTCCAAATTTGTGAATTATATTTTACCTCGTAAAACAAGTGAATTGACATTCACTGAAGCGGTTAACCTTCTAACAGAATTTTTTAGTCCTAAAACGTCACTCTTTCATAAGAGATAGAACTGTATGAATTTAACCAGAAAACATAGTGACGATTTCAAAACGTTCGCGTCAGCCGTGAACAAGCATTGCGACTACTTGAAGCTGTCAGAATTGAGTGCAAATAATTTCAAGTGTCTGATATTTGTTCAGGAACTCGTTTCAGCTAAAGACGCTGAAATTAGGCGTAGAGTTCTAAATAAATTGGAAAATGAGCCAAACCTCACGATCCAACAAATAGCGGAAGGCTGTCAGAGATTCGTAAGCGTACGCCAAGATTCGAAAAATATTGAGGAATCTTGCATTAGAAAAGTATGCCGAAAGAAAAAACAAATTGATTCTCCCCCTAAATTAAACAACTTTCTCCCTAACTCATGTTCCGGTTGTGGATTATTACATTGATATAAAGACTGCTCTTACGGAAAAAAAAATGTTTAAATTGAAGCCGCATCGGGCACAAGAGCTCACATTGTCGAGCGAGAAAAAAAAGCTAATGGCTACGTAAAAAACACAAAAGCAGATGAACAAGATTGGTTAAACATTAGGAAGTACGTGCAAGTACAAATCCTAAGTAAAATATTGAAACGCAGTTGGGTTCTAGTACAGACTTACCAATCATAAATGTACACAGTTGGAAAAAATTAGGAAAACCAACCTTGCTAAGAACTAATAAAATGGCAAAGTCCGTGACAAGGGAGGAAATCAAGTTTACAGGAGAACTTATCACGAATGTACCATTTCAAAAAAGGACGTTAAAACTAAAGACATTTGTATTAAAAATTACAGAAAATTAATTTTGCCAATAACTCGAAAACCTTGCCACCGAAGAAAGTAATTTAATAAAACGCTTAAAAGAAACTTTTCCGGAATTTTTTTTCTGGGGGCCTTGGTAAGTGTAACAAGATGACGGCAAAGTTCGAGTCAAAAGAGGACATCCAGCTAGTGGTTAAGAAAAAACAAAATGTGCCTTTTTCCTCTTTATTGAAAATAAAGAACTCGACAAACTAGAAAGAACAGGTATCTTGAAAATTGTGTACAGTCAATGTGCTTCACCGACCGTCTATGTGAAAAAGAAGTTAAATGGGTCTGCGTTGATTTATCAACGAGATTTAATGCGACATTCAAAGAATATCATGATTCTTTACCTTCTCCGTTTAAGGAAAATGACGGACTTTATCGTCGTAAATGCAAAAAGTAAAAATATTAAGATTCCTTGCGGAGTTAATACTTAGGAGGGGGTGTTATGGGGATTCACCCATATGACACATGAACTCATCCAAGCTGTATATAAGTAGCAGTTCTGCTTTGTAGAAGCAGGGAGTAAACTGTTGGTTAACTGTTTGTTGACCAAAGTCATTTAAATGAAGAAAGTTTTTTTCTTGCGCTGAAAAGGTTTGTTATAATTGTTAGAAAGATTTTCATGTAAAAATAAATAACATGAAGAATACAATTATTTTGAATGTAATTGTAAGTAACACAAATTTTGGTCAAGAGTTCAAAAGTTCAAAAGTTCTTGGCGAAAATGTTCAGACAGAAAACAAAGTTCTGTGTCTGTGTGTGCGTTAAGGAAGGTTTGAGTAGAGAGCCTTACGTGGAGTCGTTTAGCGGCCTGGTCATCTACTAACTAGCTTGCTGAAAATCGCCGTATTTAACGAAGAACGGTGGCTCAAAAAACGAAGCGCGGAAAAAATGGTTTTGCATAAAAAAATACGTGATTGGCTAAAAATTAACCAATCACCACACACATATGAAAGAGCTGCTTCAGAGCCGAAAGATTCAAGGGCGACTGCGATTGCTAAATTGTCCTATAGAAGCACAGTTGTGATTTATTACCCAATCGCAGACGAGTAAATAACATGGACCGAATGTGGGTAAGAAAAACACAGCAATCGCTATAAGAATGTATATTGAACGTATGTCCATGTTTAATGATGACCCAGCGTTCCTACATTAACTTAATTTCTGGAATGAAACACGACCAAACTTTATTTGGCAGAAAATTGCTGTTGCTATTTTTAGTGGAATAGTATAACAAAAAAAATGGATAAGAGATAAAATTTAGGTACACGTGTGTTCAGATCAACTTTATTTGTTATATTACTTTGACAGAGAAAATGGGAAAGTGAGTGTAAAATGTAATTTCTATAAAAGATAGTCCTGAAGCAAGGGAGACAATCCATTATAAGACTTATTTCCCTTTGCCTGTTTGTATCTGAATAAATAGTTGGATTTAATTCTAACAATTACAAACATGCCAAAAAGATTCCTCATACAACACATACTTTTTTTAAAAATTAAAGTCTCTATTGGTTAGAAATTAACATCACCATGTTAAATATTTGACCAATAAGAGAAATTAAAACCCTATTTTTCTCAAGCCTACTTTTGAGAAAATTTTCTTATAAAAACCACATAGATTTTGTTTGATTTTCCATAAAAAATGTTTATTAAGAACAAAAACCGAAGTATTTTTTTTAAAGTTTTTATCCTTTCTAACACGTTCAACATTTTGGTAAAAAATCTTGTTTTGATTTTCATTAGCAGATAACTCCATCGTTTATGGAAAATGTAATATTACGTACCTCAGTTTTTTTTCAGGTGAAAAACACATTAATTTGGAAATTCTTGCAAAAATCAAATTATAGTCGGATGTTAATGAAACTTTCAGGACCTATTCACAAATGAATGGAATTAATTTTGAAATTATTATTTTTTAAAAGTCTTAGTAAAAATGTGTTTTTTACATCTGTTACCCACTTCCACGTAAGTTCATGAAATTTCAAGAAATTAAATTTTGTAAACAAAATTGGTTTTATTAGTTAAACGCAGGAGTCATTGGGAAATGTAAATCATCTATTATTTTTTCAACTATCTGGCCCTTTTTGTTTTTAATTTGCTCCCAATAAAGTAAAAAATGCAATAAAACAATGACATTATTTAATTAGATGAGCTTTTAATTGCTTCAATAAATAATATAAATTAAGAACATTATAGTCTGAAGAAAAATGTTTTTCCATTAATAATGAAATTTTAAAAGAATTGTTCTCAATTTTTTTTAGTTATAACAATTTATAAAGTTTCAAAAATATTTTAAAAAGATTTCAAAGACATGTAGTCGTTAGGTTAAGTTATTAAGTGAATTATATTTACTAAACAAAAAATTGAAAAGTTTAATGTAAATCATCGTATTCTTAAATAATTTGAATTATTTTGTGTATTTGTAGCTTCTTTTTTTTTCGCTTGTGTGGTAATTTCTATGTGTACATTAAAAGGTCATGTGTTTCACGGTTTCTTCCCCTTACAGAGAAAAAAATTGGACAAATATGTTACTTGTGATCCCGATAGACACTAAGCTTTTCTCGCATCTGTCCATTGTCACATGTCAAATCATACGGGAAAGGTCAGAAAGATCAACATTCCGCGATTATGAAATTAGTTTTAGCCTAAATTTCAAGCTATAATTATGTAATACTTGTGTAAATCAGATTAATTTAACATTAAATTTGCTAATTTTCCAAAAATAGTGTGTCACAGATGTATGTTTTATTTTTGTAAGACTTTTAAAACCGAGAATTAAAAAATCTCAAAATTTTAGATTTCAATCAATATAATTTCTGTTTGAAATACACCAGAGTATTTTGCTGACTGGAAATAGTAAATTTAACTTTCAATTAAAACTAAAATAAATATCAAGAAAACATTTTAAAAAAGAAAAAAAAACAATTTAAAAGTTAGTTATAGAAAATAAGTAGAGGTACCTACTCTTAGTAGAATTTTCGTCAAAGTGCAAACGGGCATTTGCAGTCAGCCTAGTGAATGAATTACCCGTCTGTGAATTATCCAGTTACGACTATACTCCGAGTCCAACCATTCGATTTTTGAGCTAGTAGTAGCATAAATTAATTCTGATCTTTAGGAAGTAAATTTCTATGACTACTGATGTAAAATAATTTACATTAACTTTTGTTGAAATCTAGACAAATAAGTTAAAATTGAAGCAATAATATAGCATATATGTTAACTTGGATTTTGTGTCAATCCAAATGCCCTAGGGACTGTTTGATGTTTTGTTTCAGGGTCATGGAGAAATGATGTTATTTAAATTATTTCCTTATATCAAAGTAGCTTCTTGAAAGTATGGTCGGACTTTGCTAAAAACATAACTTAATTTTTAGCTGATTTTTATACGCATGCGTGCTCACAGCATTTTGATTGATTTCGTTGCATTATTTTATTTTCGCATTTATTGAATTTATTCTTCCATTTGTTTGCGCTTCAAAAAAGTTTTGTAGAGGGAAAATCAGCGCAGACAAATCACATTGTTCTATTAGTATTGATGTTAGTAACCCTTTGGTTTTGTTGTGAAATTAACCTCTCTTGTGTTCCAACAGCTTGAGAGTGGAAAAGAGGGTAAGAATAGATTAGAACTCCACTACTACTACGAATGAAAAGTTATTCCGTTTAATTTAGTGAAGTAACATTGAAATTAACCCCTCTTGTGTTCCAACAGCTTGAGAGTGGAAAAGAGGGTAAGAATAGATTAGAACTCCACTACTACTACGAATGAAAAGTTATTCCGTTTAATTTAGTGAAGTAACATTGAAATTAACCTCTCTTGTGTTCCAACAGCTTGAGAGTGGAAAAGAGGGTAAGAATAGATTAGAACTCCACTACTACTACGAATGAAAAGTTATTCCGTTTAATTTAGTGAAGTAACATTGAAATTAACCTCTCTTGTGTTCCAACAGCTTGAGAGTGGAAAAGAGGGTAAGAATAGATTAGAACTCCACTACTACTACGAATGAAAACTTATTCCGTTTAATTTAGTGAAGTAACATTGAAATTAACCTCTCTTGTGTTCCAACAGCTTGAGAGTGGAAAAGAGGGTAAGAATAGATTAGAACTCCACTACTACTACGAATGAAAAGTTATTCTGTTTAATTTGGTAAAGTAACATTGAAAATTAACCCCTCTTGTGTTCCAACAGCGAGTGGAAAAGGGTAAGAATAGATTAGAACTCCACTACTACTACGAATGAAAAGTTATTCCGTTTAATTTAGTGAAGTAACATTGAAATTAACCCCTCTTGTGTTCTTATTGGCCAGAGTGGAAAAGGGGTAAGAATAGATTAGAACTCCACTACTACTACGAATGAAAAGTTATTCCGTTTAATTTAGTGAAGTAACATTGAAATTAACCTCTCTTGTGTTCCAACAGCTTGAGAGTGGAAAAGAGGGTAAGAATAGATTAAGAACTCCACTACTACTACGAATGAAAAGTTATTCCAGTTGTTGGTAGGCTAACATTGAAATTAACCCCTCTTGTTTTCCAACAGCTTGAGTGGAAAAGAGGGTAGAATAAGGTGAACTCCACTACTACTACGAATGAAAAAGTTATTCAGATTTAATTTAGTGAAGTAACATTGAAATTAACCCCTCTTGTGTTCCAACAGCTTAGTGGAAAAGTGGGAAATAGATTAGAACTCCACTACTACTACGAATGAAAAGTTATTCCGTTTAATTTAGTGAAGTAACATTGAAATTAACCCCTCTTGTGTTCCAACAGCTTGAGAGTGAAAGAGGGTAAGAATAGATTAGAACTCCACTACTACTACGAATGAAAAGTTATTCCGTTTAATTTAGTGAAGTAACATTGAAATTAGCCACTCTTGTGTTCCAACAGCTTGAGAGTGGAAAAAGAGGGTAAGAATAGATTAGAACTCCACTACTACTACGAATGAAAAGTTATTCCGTTTAATTTAGTGAAGTAACATTGAAATTAACCTCTCTTGTGTTCCAACAGCTTGAGAGTGGAAAAGAGGGTAAGAATAGATTAGAGCACACTACTACTACGAATGAAAAGTTATTCCGTTTAATTTAGTGAAGTAACATTGAAATTAACCTCTCTTGTGTTCCAACAGCTTGAGAGTGGAAAAGGGTAAGAATAGATTAGAACTCCACTACTATTACGAATGAAAAGTTATTCTGTTTAATTTAGTGATAACATTGAAATTAACCTCTCTTGTGTTCCAACAGCTTGAGAGTGGAAAAGAGGGTAAGAATAGATTAGAACTCCACTACTACACGAATGAAAAGTTATTCCACCCAATTTAGTGAAGTAACATTGAAATTAACCCCTCTTGTGTTCCAACAACGAGAGTGGAAAAGGGTAGAATCGATTAGAACTCCACTACTACTACGAATGAAAAGTTATTCCGTTTAATTTAGTGAAGTAACATTGAAATTAACCTCTCTTGTGTTCCAACAGCTTGAGAGTGGAAAAGAGGGTAAAATTAGATTAGAACTCCACTACTACTACGAATGAAAAGTTATTCCGTTTAATTTAGTGAAGTAACATTGAAATTAACCTCTCTTGTGTTCCAACAGCTTGAGAGTGGAAAAGGGTAAGAATGAGATTGAACTCCACTACTACTACGAATGAAAACTTATTCCGTTTAATTTAGTGAAGTAACATTGAAATTAACCTCTCTTGTGTTCCAACAGCTTGAGAGTGGAAAGAGACAAGAATAGATTAGAACTCCACTACTACTACCGAATGAAAAGTTATTCCGTTTAATTTAGTGCAGTAACATTGAAATTAACCCTCTTGTGTTCCAACAGCTTGAGAGTGGAAAAGGGTAAGAATAGATTAGAACTCCACTACTACTACGAATGAAAAGTTATTCCGTTTAATTTAGTGAAGTAACATTGAAATTAACCTCTCTTGTGTTATGTGAGAGTGGAAAAGAGGGTAAGAATAGATTAGAACTCCACTACTACTACGAATGAAAAGTTATTCCGTTTAATTTAGTGAAGTAACATTGAAATTAACCTCTCTTGTGTTCCAACAGCTTGAGAGTGGAAAAGAAGGTGAAATAGATTAGAACTCCACTACCTACGAATGAAAAGTTATTCGGTTAATTTAGTGAAGTAACATTGAAATTAACCTCTCTTGTGTTCCAACAGCTTGAGAGTGGAAAAGAGGGTAAGAATAGATTAGAACTCCACTACTACTACGAATGAAAAAGTTATTCCGTTTAATTTAGTGAAGTAACATTGAAATTAACCCCTCTTGTGTTCCAACAGCTTGAGAGTGGAAAAGAGGGTAAGAATAGATTAGAACTCCACTACTACTACGAACAGAAAAGTTATTCCGTTTAATTTAGTGAAGTAACATTGAAATTAACCCCTCTTGTGTTCCAACAGCTTGAGAGTGGAAAAGAGGGTAAGAATAGATTAGAACTCCACTACTACTACGAATAGAAAGTTATTCCGTTTAATTTAGTGAAGTAACATTGAAATTAACCTCTCTTGTGTTCCAACAGCTTGAGAGTGGAAAAGGGTAAGAATAGATTAGAACTCCACTACTACTACGAATGAAAAGTTATTCCGTTTAATTTAGTGAAGTAACATTGAAATTAACCCCTCTTGTTTTCCAACAGCTTGAGAGTGGAAAGAGAGGTAAAGAATAGATTAGAACTCCACTACTACTACGAATGAAAAGTTATTCGTTTAATTTAGTGAAGTAACTTGTTAAAATTAACCCCTCTTGTGTTCCAACAGCTTGAGAGTGGAAAAAGAGGGTAAGAATAGATTAGAACTCCACTACTACTACGAATGAAAAGTTATTCCGTTTAATTTAGTGAAGTAACATTGAAATTAACCCCTCTTGTGTTCCAACAGCTTGAGAGTGGAAAAGAGGGTAAGGAATAGTTAGAACTCCACTACTACTACGAATGAAAAGTTATTCCGTTTAATTTAGTGAAGTAACATTGAAATTAACCCTCTTGTGTTCCAACAGCTTGAGAGTGGAAAAGAGGGTAAGAATAGATTAGAACTCCACTACTACTACGAATGAAAAGTTATTCCGTTTAATTTAGTGAAGTAACATTGAAATTAACCTCTCTTGTGTTCCAACGGCTTGAGAGTGGAAAGAGGGTAAGAATAGATTAGAACTCCTACTACCACGAATGAAAAGTTATTCCGTTTAATTTGGTAGAAGTAACATTGAAATTAACCTCTCTTGTGTTCCAACAGCTTGAGAGTGGAAAGAGATTAAGAATAGATTAGAACTCCACTACTACTACGAATGAAAAGTTATTCTGTTTAATTTAGTGAAGTAACATTGAAATTAACCTCTCTTGTTCCAACAGCTTGAGAGTGGAAAAGAGGGTAAGAATAGATTAGAATACTGCTACGAATGAAAGTTATTCCGTTTAATTTAGTGAAGTAACATTGAAATTAACCCCTCTTGTGTTCCAACAGCTTGAGAGTGGAAAAGAGGGGTAAGAATAGATTAGAACTCCACTACTACTACGAATGAAAAGTTATTCCGTTTAATTTAGTGAAGTAACATTGAAATTAACCTCTCTTGTGTTCCAACAGCTTGAGGAGTGGAAAGAGGGTAAGAATAGATTAGAACTCCACTACTACTACGAATGAGATTATTCCGTTCCAATTTAGTGAAGTAACATTGAAATTAACCTCTCTTGTGTTCCAACAGCAAGAGAGTGGAAAAGAGGGTAAGAATAGATTAGAACTCCACTACTACTACGAATGAAAACTTATTCCGTTTAATTTAGTGAAGTAACATTGAAATTAACCTCTCTTGTGTTCCAGCTGTAGCTTGAGAGTGGAAAAAGAGGGTAAGAATAGATTAGAACTCCACTACTACTACGAATGAAAAGTTATTCCGTTTAATTTGATGAGTAACATTCGAAATTAACCCCTCTTGTGTTCCAACAGCTTGAGAGTGGGAAAAGAGGGTAAGAATAGATTAGAACTCCACTACTACTACGAATGAAAAGTTATTCGTTTAATTTAGTGAAGTAACGGTGAAATTAACCTCTCTTGTGTTCCAACAGCTTGAGAGTGGAAAGAAGACAGAATAGATTAGAACTCACTACTACTACGAATGAAAAGTTATTCTGTTTAATTTAGTGAAGTAACATTGAAATTAACCCCTCTTGTGTTCCAACAGCTTGAGAGTGGAAAGAGGTAGAATAGGTGATTAAGAACTCCACTACTACTACGAATGAAAAGTTATTCCGTTTAATTTAGTGAAGTAACATTGAAATTAACCCCTCTTGTGTTCCAACAGCTTGAGAGTGGAAAAGGGTAAGAATAGATTAGAACTCCACTACTACTACGAATGAAAAGTTATTCCGTTTAATTTAGTGAAGTAACATTGAAATTAACCCCTCTTGTGTTCCAACAGCTTGAGAGTGGAAAAGAGGGTAAGAATAGATTAGAACTCCTACTACTACGAATGAAAAGTTATTCCGTTTAATTTAGTGAAGTAACATTGAAATTAACCCCTCTTGTGTTCCAACAGCTTGAGAGTGGAAAAGAGGGTAAGAAATGAATTAGAACTCCACTACTACTACGAATGAAAAGTTATTCCGTTTAATTTAGTGAAGTAACATTGAAATTAACCTCTCTTGTGTTCCAACAGCTTGAGAGTGGAAAAGAGGGTAAGAATAGATTAGAACTCCACTACTACTACGAATGAAAAGTTATTCCGTTTAATTTAGTGAAGTAGCACTGAAATTAACCTCTCTTGTGTTCCAACAGCTTGAGAGTGGAAAGAGGGTAAGAATAGATTAGAACTCCACTACTACTACGAATGAAAAGTTATTCCGTTTAATTTAGTGAAGTAACATTGAAATTAACCCCTCTTGTGTTCCAACAGCTTGAGAGTGGAAAGAGGGTAAGAATAGATTAGAACTCCACTACTACTACGAATGAAAAGTTATTCCGTTTAATTTAGTGAAGTAACATTGAAATTAACCTCTCTTGTGTTCCAACAGCTTGAGAGTGGAAAAGAGGGTAAGAATAGATTAGAACTCCACTACTACTACGAATGAAAAGTTATTCCGTTTAATTTAGTGAAGTATTGAAATTAACCCCTCTTGTGTTCCAACAGCTTGAGAGTGGAAAGAGGGTAAGAATAGATTAGAACTCCACTACTACTACGAATGAAAAGTTATTCCGTTTAATTTGGTGGTAACATTGAAATTAACCCCTCTTGTGTTCCAACAGCTTGAGAGTGGAAAAGAGGGTAAGAATAGATTAGAACTCCACTACTACTACGAATGAAAAGTTATTCTGTTTAATTTAGTGAAGTAACATTGAAATTAACCTCTCTTGTGTTCCAACAGCTTGAGAGTGGAAAAGAGGGTAAAATTAGATTAGAACTCCTACTACTACGAATGAAAAGTTATTCCGTTTAATTTAGTGAAGTAACATTGAAATTAACCTCTCTTGTGTTCCAACGGCTTGAGAGTGGAAAAGAGGGTAAGAATAGATTAGAACTCCACTACTACTACGAATGAAAAGTTATTCCGTTTAATTTAGTGAAGTAACATTGATTTGAAATTAACCTCTCTTGTGTTCCAACAGCTTGAGAGTGGAAAAGAGCGTAAGAATAGATTAGAACTCCACTACTACTACGAATGAAAAGTTATTCCGTTTAATTTAGTAAAGTAATATTATACCCAAACTCATTCCTAAGTTGTGCATGCGTTAGTGGTGTAGTATGAAAATGATGAAGATGCTGAGTTTGCATCCCTCTTCCTCAGAAAAATCTTGGCCTCTAAGTGGACCCCGACTTTCAATGTTCCATAATCGCCACTGAAAATATGCAACGGTCCCTGGGTTGTTCGGAAACGAGAGATATGCAACCGCTTCCCCACAGTGTGTGCTAGAAATATATATATGAAATATATGAATCATCTCTGACAACATAAAAAATGCCAGTGAACGTTTTTTTTTTTTAATCATATCACCCCAAGCAAGGCGAAAATGCCACTGATGCGCAGTGGGCTACGTAAGAGTAAAACGATCGGAAAAGAGAAAGCCGGAAACCACATCCTAAACAGGAAACAAGGGATGAGCCTCTTCACCTGTTCAATAGACGTGGGTGGAGTGTGAACCGGGCGATAGTTTAGTCTATCTACTCCAATAGTTTGTCTAAACCTCAACTTTGACTGCAAACCAACTACACAGACTTTAACTCAGCAAAAGATAATTTTTACTCTTTTTTGACTCCTTTGAATTTGTGGTAATACCGACCAGCGACGGACCGGATGTTTGCACCCTCACAACCAAAAAGAAAATGACCAAAACTCGACGGTGTGCATCCGGGTTCGCGCAGATGTTCCGGTTGAAAAATAAAAATTAATCAAATATCAAATTTCCATTTCGCGAGCCTACACGAATTTTATTTACCAGCCAATGGGAAGCCCAAAATCAAATTCAAGTGTGAAATCCCAAACGAGCTGCTTTTGATCCAAAAAAGCAGATATAATAAGCCGAGACAGAAAGCACCCAGCAGGCAGACCTCAGGAGAAGAGTGTAATCGATATCCCCTTGACTTAAGTCAAGCGGCTACTACGTTCGCCTTCCTTCACCTCTCATTACCTTCTTCCCTGTCTCAAATCTACTTACTGATCTAAGGAGCGAATACTTCAAAGACATTCCTCACATTCCTAAGCCTTAAATCTCTTTCATCTTATTAATTGGCACGAACATTTTAACCTACGTTGGACCTATAATTCATGTATTACTTTAATTGTGAAAACATTAATTGAAATGTATATATATAAATGTTATTTTCAACTCAATTTGCCTTTCTTGATTTTATAATCATTTTATGATTTATAGTGGGCTATCTACCACAAGGCCAAATTCCGTTAACCTGCAACAGTATACAATTACACTTCACGAGAACGGACTCCCACTACAACTAGAAAAGGAATAGATAAACAACCCACTATAAATTCATGTAGGCCTATATGCTTCTAAATACAAATAATTTATATAACAGACAGATCACCGTTTCCTTTATTTTTATTTCATTATTGACTGGAATTCGAACGTTCGAATTTTTAATATAAAAATCTGGACGAATAAATTTCACACAATGAATTATCATTATTTATATTATATACATTCGAACTGCTGTCCTCATCTTCATCATCATTTTTCACATTTCAGCCAATGTGCTCTCTGGCCTTCTTCAGATGTCACCAGGTACCTGAAAATGTTCATAGGTCACAGTCGGCCTAATATTGTAATAACGACAACATTAACAAAGATGAGGACATTTTTTTTTGTTCCATTGGTCTTAGAGTGAGAAGATGATACTGGCCTCAAAAACAACAGTAAACGTGGTAAACTCAACTCAACGTATTTATTCAAACTGCCTGCTTGGTCCGTCTTGATCCCAGCATTCCCTAGTGAATCTGGAAGCACTTACAATCATCATCATCATCATCATCATCAACATCAACATGATAAATGTTTTACAGCAAGTTTAAATAATAAATAATTTAATAATTAAAGAAATTGTTTAGAAACTTAAAGTAAACGATACCATCAAAATCATTATTATTTTTATGTCTTTTCTATAAATCTGATTTACTGTTTCATTGCTTTTTTTCTTCTTTTTAACAGTGACGCTGAAAATTTTAAGAACATCATCTTCTTGTCAATTTCTAGGAAATTTCATTGGTTGTTGGTTGTATGGCATATCAACCTCGGCAGGTCATTTATTGCCAACTAAATTTTATTTATTGCTGGTAATACCTTTTTCTTTCAACAATTTATTGCTTTTATATATATATATATATATATATATATATATATATATATATATAAGTTTTGTGTCTAGTAATACTTTTTTCTTTTCGAGTATCAAGATTCATTGGGATTTGTTTTTAAGGGCAGGGTCCCCAAGTCCTACCCTGTTATTTAACCCATAACTGGAGGGAAGGGACTGATTAATACCTTTCCCAAGGGTCCCAGTGCTTAAGTGAATGTAGGGTATTCAACTGGAATTCGAACTCACCTCACCGATTTCTCTTTCCGAGCCGATATCCACTGCACCACAACGCACATCCGTCACTATACGCTTACAGCACCTGGTATTCCCAAGCGGTCACCCATCTAAGTACTGACCAGGCTCAACGTTGCTTAACTTCGGTGATCGAGTGAGAACTGGTGTATTCAACGTGATATGGCCGTAAGCAAATCAAATTTGAAATTTTCCTTATAAATGAGTAATTTAATTTTTTTTAATACACCCTTGTGCAAATTATTTGAAACAAAACAAATAATACCTTCCTAGGATCTTTCACACTTTCCCTGATCACGTATACGTCGTCTCTTGGCGTTGCTTTTCTCTTTCGATCGCATTTTCCTTTACGTTTTGGACTGATGGATCCAGTTTGTTTCTTCGCCTTGATGGCACGACTGATAGTTGAAAGGTTGACACTAGAAATATCTGCAATATCTCTGTAAGGCTTACCAGTGTGTTCGTGCAGCGTTACAATTTTCGTCCGCTTCCTTGGTGCAACTTCCATCGCAGACAATGGTCGTAGAACAACTAATCGAGAGTTGAGACAATAGTGTCTGGGCGTGATGAAAATACGATGCAATCACGGATGACGCAATTTTTTCAAGGCCAAACAACTTTCATCATATACTCCGATAATAGATTTATATTGCTGCAAATGATCTAATCTGAAGGGAAAAAAGCAAAAATCGATTACACCCTGCCCCCCCAGTGGGTCTAAAACTGACAGTATGTTGAAAGAAATTAAGTTAACGCGGTTGTTTCAATTAATTTGCACAAGGGCGTAGGTTCTTTTAACACCAGCGATATATGTGGTGGGATTGACTAGTGAGAAAAAAACGTCATCTTTGCAATGTCTTCTAAAGTCGTTCAGTGCTCCTTTGAATTTTAAACATGACCTGCATAGGACCAAAATAACAATAAAAATTGTTTTCTTTTTTTCACTGTCTGCAAATTCGCAAGCTAGTGTGAAAATCTATTTTTGACCAATAGAAAAAAAAGATTGCCTCTGTGCTGAGAGAAGATCAAGGAAAATTTCGCGAGTAAGTGTGAAATATTTATTAACCAATGAAAAGAGAGCAATTTACAGAAAACAACAAATTGAACTTTCAATAACGCGTATCATAAGTCTTCCCGCCCCCAAATGAGTGTATGTTTGAGCTGACCACGTGACCGAGCTGGCCTACTTATTACTTACTTGGTCGGTCATTGACAGCTGGGGTCAGAGAAAAACGGGATAGAGAGAAAAACATAGACCACGCATCTGAATAACGCCAGTACCAAATTATCAGCTTTTAATTACAACTCGGAATTTCAAGAACACTATTCTACGGATAACCTAAGTATCTAAAAATATATCTTTTATTTTGAATTCAGCCGTATAACTTTTGTGTGAAAAACGAAAAAATAAATAGTAAATATAATTTCAGAGTTTAGGCGGAAACATTAGAAGTATATAGTTGAAGTAGACTTTAGAAGGAAATGGAAACCCAATCCTAAACAAGGAATAAATCTCTGCTCCTGTTTCAGAGACCTGTCACCTTCTTTTTGAAGTTATAAATACCTAAATAGTAAATGAAATTTCAGAGTTTAGAAAGAGACGTAAGAATTATAGAGTTGTAGTAGACTTTAAAAAGAACCGGAAACCTAATGCTCAACAGTAAGCAAAACATAAACCTCTACTTCTGTTCAAAAGAATGAGGAGGTGTCCAAACCGGACGATAGGCGAACTTATATACTGCTACTGAACAAAAAGAAATAATTAAATAAAGAGAAAAATAATTAGCAAATAAAATTTCAGAGTTTAGGTGGAGATGTTAGAAGTTTATAGTTGAAGTAGACTTTAGAAGGAAATGGAAACCCAATCCTAAACAAGGAATAAATCTCTGCTCCTGTTCCAGAAACCTATCACCTTCTTTTGAAGTTATAAATACATAAATAATAAAAATTTCAGAGTTTAATTATTTACACTATTTACATTGTTCGGACTGTTGTCCTCATCTTTGTTGCCATATTCACCTTCAATCAGTAAGTCAGTTAAGTGCCATACATGATACATGTCTGGGCGATCATGTCTCTAAAGACACATGACTGACTGGCAGCAGTTTTTGCAGCAGTAGGTTGCTATTACTTTCTGTGGTAGACTGGTTGCCAACCAAGACTATAGAACTCAATCTGTCCTACTATTATTTAATACAGAGCTGGAGGGAGAAGTGATGGATTAATACTTTCCCAAGGGTATTTGTATGTAAGTGAATGCAATGAATTCAACTTGAATTCGAACTCAACTCTCGGACTTTTCATTACAAGCCAATATCCACTGCCCCACAATGCACATCCAATATCGGTTTATATTTCTGAAATGAGGTATTGTTAATATTTTTACTGTTGTCCCCATCTTTGTTGCTACATTCACTTTCAATATCTGTCTATATTTCTGAGATGAGGTATTGTAATTATTTACGCTATTTATATTGTCTGGACTGTTGTTCTCATATTTGTTGTCATATTTATCTTCAATATCTGTCTATATTTCTGAGCTGAGGCACTCTAATTATTTACGCTATTTACATTGTTCGAACAGTTGTCCTCATCTTTGTTGCCATATTCACCTTCAATTTCTGTCTATATTTCTGAAATGAGGTATTGTAACTATTTATTCTGTTTATATTGTTCAGACTGTTGTTCTCACCTTGGTTGCCATATTTACAACATTTCAGCTGTGGTACGTCCCAACCTTCATCAGGTAAAATTTTGAACTGAACACTTTATCTTGATCACTAGGGTAAATCCATTTCTGCAATGTCAGCTACTAGTACCGTTCCTTCAGATATTTCGTCCTGTTCCTGCTACCAATCATCCAGTTTCTTCAGACATACTATCATTGCCTGTTGCTACCGCCGGTGACATTACAAAAAGAAATTCCCAAATTTGTAACAGTAAAGGAGTTTGCAATCCAAAAGACATATCCGGGGCTATGGAACTTTAATGATACTAATACAATTTAAGGATACTAATACAATAGATTACTAGATTCGTAGTGTCTCTTATCATGTTAGAATCATTTGTCTATATTTCTGAGATGTGGTTTGCAATTATATACATTATTTACATTATTTGGACTGTTGACTTCATCTTGATTGCCATATTCACGACGTTTCGATGTTGTACACTTCGACCTTCTTCAGGTGGTTGAAATTTTGAACTGAACTCTTTATTTTGGTCACTGGGGTAGATTGATCTCGTTCCATGAGCCATGCCACTTCCAGATGTCTTGGTTATCTCCATTTAACTAAACTCCCTAAGTTTTTTGTTCACCACTGTTGTAGCCGGGTACTGCTTTCAAAACTGAGTCAAGTAACTGGGCCATGTGTCCTTGAGGACATCAGTGTATGAATTTTTGGAATTTATAAATCTAATGACTCAGTAACCATTTTTTTTTACCAGAGCTCATATTACAACCTTGATGTTTGTAATTGATTTTCTCCAGCACTCCATATTACTGGTTTCCATATTTCTATGCTTGGCCAGTTTAGGAGATTTTTGTGGCCCAGCTGTGATGATCCATTGACTTGACCCAAAGAGTTGTCAGTTAAATACCCAGCTAAAGTGGTGAATAAAAAGTTTAATTGAATTAAATGGAGATAACTAAGACATCCAGAAGTAGCATGACTCATAGAACAAGAACAATGTACCCCAGTTACTGAAGTAAAGGATTCAGTTCAGAGTGTACAATGGCTGAAATGTTGTGAATATGGCAATCAAAATGAAGACAATGGTTCCAAAAATGTAAATAATGAGTATACAGTAATAACAAAGTCAAGAGAAAAACGTTCTTCTGACATAGAGGTGAGGGGGTGGACAAAAATGGAAACATCTGGTGCCATAATAGCATAATTTGAAAAAATTGATTAAACTGTCAAAAGCTTGTCTATTTTTATGTTTGTTGATTTAATATTAATAGTACTTCATTTTTTTTTTTTTTGTTAAAATTGTAGATTTTTAAAGATATTATTTAAATGTTTATTAAAACCAACAGTCAGGACTATTTAAGAATTTTAAGTGATCAACTTCATTCTATGGTTCAGGAACTGTTTCCAGAGGGTAATTCCATCTTTCAGAACAATAATGCACCCATTAATACTGTTAAAGTTGTAGCTGAATAACACGAGGAACATTCTAGTGAAGTAGATGTGCATTGTGGTGCAGTGGATATCGGCTCGGAATGAGAAATCGGGGAGCTGAGTTCAAATTTCAGTGGAATTCCTTGCATTCACTTACACGCAAATACCCTTGGGAAAGGTATTAATCTGTCACTTCCCTCCAGTTATGGGTTAAATAACAGGACAGATTGGGTTCTATAGCCTTGGGCAGCAAACAGTCTACCGCAGAAAGCAATGGCAACCTACTGCGGGATAATCTTCTGCCCAGTCAGTTATGTCTCTTTCGAGACATGATCGCTCAAGCGTGTATCATGTATAGCACTTAACTGACTAAGAACATCTTATCTGGCCACCAGTTAAGTGCCATATGTGATACATGCTTGACTGGGTAGAATATTTCCTCACAGTAGGTTCTTGTTACTTTCTGTGGTAGACTGATTACCAACCTAGGTTATAGAACCCAATCTGTCTTTCCATTTAACTCATAGCTAGAGATAGAAGAGATAGATTAATACCTTTCCCAAGGATATTTGCGCATAAGGGAATGCAAGCAATTCAACTCGAATTTGAACTTGGTTCACCAATTTCTCATTTCAAGCCTATGTCCCCTGCACAACAACACACATCCCTCCAATGCACATTCCACAGTCCCCAAATCTCAACACCACCACAGTCCCCAAATCTCAACACCACCACAGTCCCCAAATCTCAACACCACCACAATCCCCAAATCTCAACACCACTGAACATTCATGGTTCATTTTAGGAAATCAAGCGAAGGATCAATATTTTCCATTATCATCATTGAAAGAATTGGAGACTGGGGATTTTAGTTGAAGAATAGATAAAAATTCCTCTGGAAACAATTCAAACTTTGTACGGGTCAATCACACGCAGAATTCAAGCTGTAATTACTACCTCATATTGAAATATATTTGCTTGAAATTTCAAGGTATTTCCATTATTTTGTCTACTCACTATACTATTTTTTGTGGATATGTATGTTAAACTTTGCCAAATTGTTGTGTGGAGCATGCTGCAGGAGAACATAACACAGTGGTAATGTTCAACCATACTCGCCTCACAAACCATTGCCACACATCAAGGTACCAGGAAGCATTAAAGCAAGAATGAAATAAAAACGGTGACTAGCAAATATAAAGAAACGGTTTTAATTTCAACAAATGACACAGAATTTAACTGTAGCCAGAACAAAATTTGGTATATGCAGAGGTTGTTTCTGTGAATGTATAATTTGTTGGATGATTTCTTTTATTTTTGCAATTTGAAAATACATTAACAAAAAAATAATAATACAAGAAAACAAACAATTGTTTTCCCCCCTATTTTGGCAACAAAATTATTTTATTTGTATTATATATTTATTTTGGGCATTTTTCAAATACATTTTAACTGCTTAACCACTGGTCAGTGATTGAAGCCATAGGCAATCAAAGTCAGATAATTGATTAGCAACATTCAGATAACTGAAGTTTCGAGATGCTGACTTTGGGAGGATGTTTTCCGTTTTGGTTTTGAAAATCAGGCAAACACTTTCTGCAGACAGTGGATAAAAGGATTTGGCTTATGTGATTTTAAAATAAAATTTAGCAACTGTGAAGAGAATTTCAGACGTGATTAATTTTTAGGGTTTTTTTTTTTTTTGTGAGCTTTTCACTTTTCCTTTGCTTTTCCGAAATGTTTTTTTTCAAGTATTCTTTCTTTCTTTCTTTCTTTCTTTCAGTTATTCCTTTTCTTTCTTTCAAATGTTTTTCAGGTATATATTCCTTTCTCTTTCTTTTTTCAGTTATTCCTTTTTCTTTGTTTTTCAGCTATATTTTTCTTTCATCTTTCAATTATTCCATTCTCTTTTCCCAAACGTTTTTTTCAGTTATATATTTCTTTCTTTTTTTTTTCAGTTATTACTGTTCCTTTTTCCAAATGTTTTTTTATTTCTCTTTCTCCTTTCAAAAGTTTTTTGAGGTATACATATCTTGCTTTCTTTCATGCTTTCAGTTATTCTTTGTTTTCTTCTTCCAGTGTTTTTTCTTTTTTTTCAGATATATATTCTTTCTTTCTTTCTTTCTTTCTTTTTTTCACATTACTTTTTCTTCTTTCAAATGTTTTTCAGTTGTTTCTTTTTTCCTTCTTTCAGTTTTCCTTTTCCTTCCAAATGTTTTTCAGATATTTTTCTTTCTTTCTTTCTTTCTTTCTTTCTTTTTCTTCTTTCAACTGTTTTTCATATATACCCTTTTCTTTCTTTCAGTTATTCCCTTTTTCTTCTTCTAAATATTTTTTCAGATATACATTCATTTTTTAAAAAAATTTTCAGCTATATATTTCTCTCTTTTTTCTGTTATTTCTTTTTCTACCAAATGTTTTTCAGATATGTATCCTTTTCTTTCTTTCAGTTTTCTTTTTCTTCTTCTAAATGTTTTTCACATATATATTTATTTTTTCTTTTTTTCTTTCAGTTATTTCTTTTTCTTCCAAATGTTTTAGCTATATATTTCTTTCTTTTTGTCTTTTTCTTTTTTCAGCTCCTTATTGCTTTTGCTTTTTCAAATCTTTTTTCAGCAATACCTGTCTTTTTTTCTTTCCTTTTAAATATTCTTTACATATATATATATATATACTTATCTTTTTTATTTTATATTCCCATTTGAAATTTCCACATTTGTTTTCACAATTTCAAATTTTTCTTTCTCTCACCTCTCTATGTCTTCTTAATCATTTTATAATTATGTTTCTTTTTTGCATTAACTTTTTTTTATTCTTTTTATCATTTAGTTTTCTTTCCTTTTTTCTGGCATTCCATACTCACCATTTCCCAGTAATTTTTCTTTCTTTTTTTGCTGACATTTTTCTTCATTATTTTTTTTACATCCCTTTTTTTCTGATTTTCATTATTTGTTTCTTTTTCTCATGTATTTTCTTTCGTTTGTTCCTTCTTTAATTATATCTTTCTTTAGTTCTTTCATTCATCTCTTTTTTATTTCTTTACCTCATTCTTTCTTTAATTCATTCTTTCTTTCATTTATTCTCTTTTTTCATTCTTTCTTATTCATTAATTTTGCTCTCTCATTTTTATTACAATTCTAGTTTTTCTCCATCATTTTTTCTTCCTAATTTTACTTCATTTTTCCATCATTTTCATTCACTTCATACCAATTTTTTTTTCTTTCAATTTCTCACACATTCTCTCTACATCACCTCTTTCATTCTCACATATCTCTGCTTCTCTCCATTTATAGACCAGCACACTTCTTCATGCTTTCTTAGGCAGCACCTTCCTCTGCATGTTCATTTATTAAATGCTTCACAAAACGATTTCCTTACAACAAATTCAAACTGCAGACATTCTCCAGCTTCCATCTCAATTCCGCCCTTACCAGATCTTTCCACCTTTGGTCCATCTGTCTTGCACAATTTCTTAATAGTGGATTACTGTTAGTTTGTCTTTAATTCCTCCACTACATCAACCTCAATCACGCCAGTAATGTCCACTATTTGCTTACAATAAAAATTAGCAATCACTTCTTTTCGCCCAAGACGACGAGCTTTTAACTGGACATTCTCTCTAAATTCTTCCCCTGGAGCAATTGCTTTCCTGAAAGACAAAATGATAAAAAAAGTTTTTAATATTCTATGAAGCAGAAATTGTGGTAGTTATTAAAATATGCTAAAAAGAGAACAATATCTCAACAAAAAAAAAAATTGATGCATGAATTTTATGAATGGTCGATGAATGAAATGCATTAGAAGTGTTTCATTATAAATAAATGAAATGCATTCATTATAAATTTAGGAAAAACATTAGGAATATATTTTCATTATAAATGAAATGCATTATGAATACATTTCATTAAATGAATGCATTGCATTAAAAATGAATTAAATGCATTATTAATGCATTTCATTATAAATATGAAAGCCTTTCAATATAAATAAACAAAATACATTATGAATGCATTTCAATAAAATATAAGTTCATTTCATTATGAATATAATAATAATAATAATAATAATAATAAATATGAATAATATATTACTCATATTTTATTGAAATGCATTATGAATGCATTTCATAAAAGTAGGATTAAATTTAATTCTGAATAAATGAGATGCTTTATGGATGCATTTCATTATAAATGAATGAAAAGCATTATTTATCGATTTCATTACAAGCATGGCTGTATCTGACTACCGGGCACACCGGGCACAGGTCCAGGCCAATCCATGCAATCATAGTGAAAATCCGGGTAAGGAAAATGTCTTTGTCAGAAATCAAACTGAACAGTTCACGAAGAAAGAAAGAAAGAAAGAAAGAAAGAAAGAAAAACGAAGAAAACATCCGAATGAATGCAGTAAAATTTTGTATGTTTATTTATTAATTTTTGGAGAAAAGACTGGTTATACACAGAAAGTCTGAACCCAATTTCCTGCTTTCGTCCACATTCTGTGCCTAATTTCCATTGGAATAGCCCAAAAAATCCGCAAAAATCATAGTTTCTAGAAATGGATGACACTGATGATGTCATCACATTGTCAACTAATAAATTTTCTCTGTGCCCGGTGTTTTTTTTGAGCATCAGCTACGGCCCTAATTACAAATGAATGAAATGCATTAGGAATGCATTTTATTATAAATTAAATGCATTATGAAAACATTTCATTATAAATATGCATGTATTTCATTACAAATGAATGATGTATTATGAAAGTGTGTGGGCTGTACTTAACAAGACAATTTTTTGTAAATCTCTTAAGCTGGGGTTTCCAGGGATTCTTTCTTTTTCTTTTATTGTCCGCTCTCCATAACAAAGGGTTTTCTCAGATTTTTCTACTTTCATTAACTCCTGGTTTTTGTTGCTTTATCATACTGAATGGTATACCATTTTGTTGCTTTATCATACTGAATGGTATACCATTTTGTTGCTTTATCATACTGAATGGTATACCAGTTTGTTGCTTTATCATACTGAATGGTATACCAGTTTGTTGCTTTATCATACTGAATGGTATACCATTTTCTGATGCTGCTGATACTTACTTGACTTTAATTGAAGCTACTCTTTGCATTCCTGGCCCCTCGATGTTCAGATGGCCTCCACTAAGTGGTATGGTAAGTGTATTGGTGAATTTCACCATTACATCAAAAGCTTTTCCTATACACACACTGGTATCTGCCTGTCAGGAGAAAAAAATACAAAACATTAAAAGCATGTACTTTAGTTAATTTGATTTATTTAAGCTAGACTATTATCTTGATTATCTTAGATATTATTATAGAACAATATTTCAGCCAAGTATCCTATGACTATCTTCAGGTGACGATTATTTTCGACTATAAAATATCTCAGTATTTGTCTATACTTTTGAGATGAGTTAGTATTTACACTATTTACATTATTCAGATTATTTTCCTCGTCTTTACTGCTATGTTTACAATGTTTCAGCTGTTGTACGCTTCAGCCTTTGAAATTCTTAGCACCGGAAGAAGGCTGGAGTGTACTGTGGTGATACTAACTGAGCAAAAGCAAGGGACCGGATGTTTGCTCTATACCGACCAAAAAGCAAATGAACAAAAATCGTTGTTGCACATCTGAGTTGGCGCAGTTCTGATTGAAAAATAAAAATAATCAAATATCAAATTTCCATTTTGGCCAGAATCAAATACAAGTATGAAATCCTAAAACGAGCTGCTTTTGATCCAAAAGCAGATATAAAATGCTGATACAGACAAGACCCCGGCAGACAGGCAGACAGACTCAAAGACAGACTGACGGTGACAGGCGAGAGTAAACAATATCCCCTTGACTTAAGTCAAGCGGCTACTATGTTCACCCCCCTTCACCTATCATCACTTCTTCCCTGTCTCAAAAGTACTTACTGACCTAAGGAGCGAATACATCAAAAACATTCCTCACTTACAATACTCCTCACATTCCTAAGCACTAATTATCTTTTTCGGCATTATTATTTGTCATGAACATTTTAACCTCCGTTGGACCTATATTCAAGTTATTACTTTAATTGTAAAACATTAATTGAAATGTGTATATATAAATATTATTTTCAACTCAAATTGCCGTTATTGATTTTATAATCATTTTATGACTTATAGTGGGCTATCTACCACAGGGCCAAATTCTGTTAACCTGCAACAGTATACAATTACACTTCACTACAATTAAAAAAGGGATTAAATAAGAAGCCCCTATAGTACGACGTCTGAAACATCATAAACATGGCAGCAAAGATGAGGACAATAGTTTGAATAGTATTAATAGTATGAAGTATCTCATGCTTACAGCCACATCATGTTGAAACATTGGTTCACATATGATCATCGAAGCTAAGTTACATTGGATTTGTGGGTGTATAATGGCTCAGAATTGTTAACTGGATAGCCTAGTTCCAATTCCAGTCGTGTTCTTCATATTCACTTACGCTCAAATACTCTTGGGAAAGGTATGAATCTATCTTTTCTCCTCACTAATTCATTGTTTTCTCAAAAAAGTATAATTCTGACAATGTAAAAATATTGTCTGGCTTTAAATAAGCTGCAAAGGGTTGCTAAACCATAGAAAATTAATCAGTTAATCATCTTATTATCATGTCATATCACAAATCTTGTAACCCATTTTTGGTCATAGGGTCAATAGATGTACTGCAGCTAAAGCAGCAGAGTTGTGTCTAAAGCCATCTCTAGTTTTGAATGTAAAACCCATCTCTAGTTTTGAATGTAAAACCCATCTCTAGTTTTGAATGTAAAACCCATCTCTAGTTTTGAATGTAAAATTTCCCTTCTCCTAGACTGGCTACTATGGCAAGGTCAAGAAAGTACAGTGAAGCCTTCTATTTAACCTAAAGCTAACACTGATGGAGGTTGAAGAGATGGATTCCTAACTTTTCTCATGGCTATTTGTGTAAAAGTCAAGGCAACAAAACTGATTGAAATTCAAAATTGGCTTGCTGATTTCTTACTCTGAGTCAAAGTTACTCTACCTGTATATCTGGGATATCTTATAAGTGCTAATTATTGTGTTATTTTGACCCTAAAAACTCTTTTGTTATTTTCATCCTTTAATACTGTTTTGCTATTTTGATTCTATAATACTATTTTGTTACTTTGACCCTATAATAATATTTTGCTATTTTGATCCTATAATACTGCTTTGTTATTTTGAACCTATAATACTGTTTTGTTATTTTGAACCTATAATACTGTTTTGTTATTTTGATCTTATAATACTGTTTCTTCTCCATTCTTGTTGAATCAGATGGTATTATTTTATGTAGATCTCATTTAACTTCTAAGTAGTTAATTGCCTAATTGGAGAAAATTGCAGGCATGATAGTGAAGTAGCATGAAGAGACATTTTTTCATTATTGAAAACTATTTAACAGCCAATTGGCCAATATTATGGAATTAGTATATCGATTGATTTGTTTTTTATGGGTTGTCAACATTGTGTAGGTTATTTAAAGCCAGAAAATATTTTGGATTCTGAGAATTCTTTTGAGATAATAATGATTTACTTTAACCTTTATGCCCACAAAAGACAAATGAAAGTAAATTTACACATTTTCTTTGTTCTTGGGAATTGGCAACAAAATTAATAAACACTATTTATTAAGTTGTTTAAATTATTTATTTATTAGGTCGTTTATTGGAATGGTTGGCAAAACATTGGCTAATTGCCAATTCAATCAAACCTTATAAAATGGTAAATATTAAAGAATTCCTTATAGTTCAGATATTTTAATAATTTAGCAAATGTTTATAAATTTATGAATAAAATTGTTTTCATGTTTATTTCTTGATAAATTAGTAAATGATAAATATTGCATTACATTAGCTTTACTGAATTAGTTTTTAGAATGTTGCAAAATTATTCTTGTAAATAATCTAATAAATAAATTGTGTTTAATATTTTTGCTGTAAATTCTGACGAACAAAGAAGATCTATATATTCACTTTCATCATATGTTTAGGTTTTATTATTAAAATTCTCTTCATTGCCTTTTACAGCAATAAAGATTATAGATTGGTAAATGATAAATATTGCATTACATTAGTTATAATTCTATTAGTTTTTAGGATGTTGTAAATAAAATAATTCTTGCAAATAAACTTAAATATTTATTGTATATTTGTAAATATAAAAGATGAAATCATAAAAATCTTCTAATAATAGTAAGTGCTTATAATAAATTGTACCATCTTTTTTCTGGTTTAGATAAATTGGCTTTCTCATAAAAAAATGCATTGGTCTGTAAGAGAAATATATAACAAACCTTTAAATCTAGATGAGGCTTGTCTAACCAAAAAGATTCTCTTGTAATATATCTCTGTCCAGTTTCATTAACAGTTGCTAAGCAGTACATAACAATGTGGGCATCAGCGTCCAAACTGTTTACGTATTCACTGCATTTCAGAGACAGACTCACTGTGCTCTCTGCAAAGAGAAAGAAAATGACATTTTTTTAGTCACTAGTTCATACAGAATTACCTCCCCTACATTAAAATCTACTTTAAGTGTCTGGGATTCTCAAGGTGAAAATAGAGAGATCCGGGGGTAATGAAAACAAAAAGAACGGGGATGGTTATTAGAAGAAGAAGAAGAAGAAGAAGAAGAAGAAGAAGAAGAAGAAGAAGAAGAAGAAGAGGGTGCAAAATAAAATTGGAATCAAGTAATATTGCTTTAGTTGTTTTTTCCTGTTAATTCACCTCAACATAAAAAGAATTTAAAATTACAAAAATTCACACCAAATTCTGTCAGAGCAAGGTCCCTTCCATTGCACTCAGGTTAGGTTGACCTTTAGGATCATCCAAAATTAGGTACCTCCACCCATTTGCAATACCTAAGTTTTAAAGTGAATTTTTAAAAATAAAAAAAAATTTTCTTGAAACTTTCATTTTAGTTTTAATTGAAAGCTAAATAATAAATGTTACTATTTCCAGTGTGCAAAAAACTCTGGTGTATTTCAAAAAGAAATTATTGATTAGGATCCGAACTTTTTGAGAGATTTCAAAAGTTACCATTTTTTTCCGTCTATTTTGACACATTGATAAGTTTGTAAACAAAAGTTAATTCTTGGTTTTGAAACTCTTTGGAGTAGATAGACTAAACTATCGCCCGGTTCACACTCCACCCACGTCTATTGAACAGGTGAAGAGGCTCATCCCTTGTTTCCTGTTTAGGATGTGGTTTCTGGTTTTTCTCTTTTCCAATCTTTTCACTCTTTTTTTTTTTATTTTATTTTTTTTTCAATTAGAGTAGATAGACTAAACTATCGCCCGGTTCACACTCCACCCACGTCTATTGAACAGGTGAAGAGGCTCATCCCTTGTTTCCTGTTTAGGATGTGGTTTCCGGTTTTTCTCTTTTCCAATCTTTTCACTCTTACGTAGCCCACTGCACATCAGTGGCGTTTTCGCCTTGCTTGGGGTGATATGATTAAAAAAAAATATATATATATATATATACTTCTATGACACGTTATTTTTGGAAAACAAGCAGATTTAAAGTTAAATCAATCAGATTTTAAACAAATATTACTTGTTTCAAATCTTGCATAAAATTTAGAATAAAAGTATCTGTTAATCATGGAGGTCATATCTTTCTGATGTATTAAGTTATTGATGACAGCCAAATGGGATGATAAGTTAAGCATAGTTGACCAGAATTGACATAACTGTCCAATTTTTTTTCTGTAAGTGGAAGAAACTGTGAAAAATGTTTTAATGGATATCACATGTAGCTCAAACAGAAAATAGTGACCAAATCAAGATTTTGATGTTTCACACTACTTCAAACAAAAAGCTAGGAAGAAAACCCCCATCAGTACTGGAAAGAACGATAAGAATTACTGGACTTGAGAAACCTATTTTCTTCAAAAATTCTTTTTAGAGAAAGATTTTTAAAATTTCAACCGACAGTAGTGCTGGCTGTTCAATCAATGAATTTCGAAAGTTTCCTTATAAGGAAACGGCTAATATTACCATGGTCATTACCATAGTTTTACTGACTATAATACTCACACGAAACATTATTCTATCCCCCTGTGTTTGTCTTCTTGTGATGAAAGAGCAACATTTAGTCTATCAGAGTATTTTTTTTACTTCCCTGATAATGAAACATTTAGTACTGTTAAGAAAACTGACCTGCATGTGGCTCCAGAAGAGCCGTCTGAGAATTCTCTTTCAAATCATTAGCAGGCACACCAGTGTAGTAGGCAGCAGCTGCACACATGTGCACCTTAACACTTCGAGGTGAGGTTGAATTATTCTTGATGCGGAGGGAAGCAGATACATCACCAGTGCGATATCCTTCCCCAGTGAATGCAAAATCCACATCCGTCTTGCTTGGGGCAGGAATATCTGGAATTGACCGTAAGGTGTGTTGCTTTGCCCGTTCCAGTGCAGCTGTTAGTTCAGGGCTACCTGTAAAAAAGAAAAATCATATAAACATTTATTGTATCTTTTCTGCATTTTAGTTGTTTCATGTAATAACTCATTTACAAATGAAGAATATATATATATCCATCACACCCAGATGGTGCATAGGGCAGCAACCTTTTGTTGCTATTTCTGTAACAAATTATTTTTTACGGGGCAGGGTTGTTAGTGCTGCACCCAACCCCCAAACCTGGTTGACCCGTGGACCATTCATAGTCCTTACATTTACAGCACCTCGTATTCCCAAATGGTCACCCATTTAAGTACTGACCAGGCTCGATGTTGCTTAACTTCGCTGATCGAACAGGAGCCGGTGTATTCAACACGATATTGCCGTAGGGATTGTGATTCTCCACAGATTCCTTTACTTTATTATCTGTGAATTGCCATGACTTCTTAGAAAAGAGAGTGGAGTAGTTTCCTGTTGCTTTCTTCATAATTCTTCATAATTTTTAATGCTATGTTCCTTCAAGACGTGGGTGATTATGACTCTTCACAGATTTCTTCTCTTTATTATCTGTGACCTGTCATGATTTCTAGGAAAGGAGGGTGGAGTAGTTTCCCGTTGCCTTTGTAATTTTTAATGCAATGCCCCTATAAGACGTGGGTGATTATGTCTCTTCACAGATTTCTTCTCTTTATTATCTGTGACCTGTCATGATTTCTAGGAAAGGAGGGTGGAGTAGTTTCCTGTTGCCTTTGTAATTTTTAATGCCCTGCCCTTATATGACGTAGGTGATTATGGTTCTCCACTGATTGCTTTTCTGTGTTATATGCTAATTGCCAGGAATTGCATATACTTCAGTATGTTTCCCAAGTGTCTCTGGCAGATAATTAAAGATTAATTCTTACTTTCTTGTTTGAGGAATTACCAACATATTCACCATCATAGCAACCAAAGCCTACAGGATCGTAACTGATGCTAAAAAGACACAGGACATAGAGAAAATTGTCCGGATTTATTAGTTGACAATGTGATGACGTCATCAGTGTCATCCATTTCCAGAAACTATGATTTTTGCGGATTTTTTCGGCTATTCCAATAGAAATTAAGCACAGAACGTGAATGAAAGTAGGAAATTGGGTTTGGATTTTCTGAGTATAACCAATCTTTTCTCCCCAAATTAATAAATAAACAAACAGATTTTTACTGCGTTCATTTGGATGTTTTCTTCATTTTTCTTTCTTTCTTTCTTTATTTCTTTCTTTGTGAATTGTTTAGTTTGATTTCTGATGAAGACATTTTCCCTTGCCTGGATTTTCACTATGATTGCATGGATCAGCCCGGACCCATGCCCGGTGTGCCCAGTAGTCAGATACAGCCATGAAAGCCTATCACTAGATTATCTCTATAAACTAACAATGTCTTATCAGATTTTAAAATCTGGTACTATAGTTGATTTTCTAATCGCCGCTTAGATGTGGCACAAGGCCGAAAGTATGGGGCACCCAGTGAGGATTGAACTCATTACCCAGTTGTAATAGGTTCTAGCAAGACAAGCTTACTAACCATTATACTATGCTGAGGTGCCCAAATCCGGTACTATAGAGTCACAAACAAAGAATTTTACCAAATAGCAAAACACATCACTTGAAGACTTTAAACAGCATCATCAACTAAAATGAATAGCACATTTAACTACAAGTGAAAATAATTATATAATTAAGATGCTGACTTTCCACACTACGACCAGAAGATTAGCAAAGAAACTTTTATCAGTAGTTGAAAGAGATATAACAGTGAACTTGAAAGCCTATTTTCCTGAACTGAACATGTGAGTAACGAGGAAGTTTTAAGGATAATGGAAACAGAAATGGATGATTATAATTAGTGTCAGAAAGAAACAGTCAGATATTTTAAGACACATCAAGAAAAGAAAACCTGGAGAATCTGACATTCCAATTACATATTAATGGCAGTAGAAATAGAGTAAACTGTTAGTAATCTGTTAGTAAACTGTTATTAATCTGTTAGCAATATGTTAGTAAACTGTTAGTAATCTGTTTAACATGTGTAAATGGATATCAGTGAGTGGGAGAGATAGTGAAAAGACAAATCTTACTAAGACTGACAAAGAATCTGACATTCCAATTACATATTAATGGCAGTAGAAATAGAGTAATCTGTTAGTAAACTGTTAGTAATCTGTTAGTTATCTGTTAGTTATCTGTTAGTAATCTGTTAGTAATCTGTTAGTAATCTGTTTAACATGTGTAAATGGATATCAGTGAGTGGGAGGGATAGTGAAAAGACAAATCTTACTAAGACTGACAAAGAATTGAAATTGTGGACGACTGCAATGACCCACGTCCTAAAGGGACATGTGCATAAAAGAAGATTTTTTCTAAAAAACTGTTTTAAGAGAAAAATTATATAAATTTCATATGACACTAACGCTCACTATTAGGTTTAAAAATGCCAGGAGTTATCTCCATGGAAATGATTAATCTGGTCATTACATTGCCAACATACATAAATACATATATACATACATACATTGAGATTTAAAAAAGAAATCACTGTACTGGCGGTCGAGAGTGAGGGAAAATTTACTCGCCCCAAAATCATTTTACTCAACTGACTCCATTTTCTTAATAATTGCCTTACATAAACATAACGTGAATTGCTGAGGGAAAACAAGAAATGAAATTTTAATTAAAATTTCGAATGTGCTAGAAATTTAAATTTAAAAAAAAAAATAATAACAAGAAAATTTGATCTTTCCTCTTAATAATATCAGAAATATTTTGATAATAAAACTTTGTTTTTATTAAGTATGAATGCTTTTAACATCATGATAAGCTGTTTCTTTTTCTTTGCTTTTTTTTTTGACAATTGAGTGAAGGTACCTAAATTCTCAACGATTTTTTATAAAAAAAAATTACTTGTATAATTTGTATTTTGGTGTGTGGTTGAAAGAAGTAAGCGTATTTTTTTTCTTTCAAATGTTCGTTTTTACTTTTCGTAAGCTGGGAGGGAATATAGGATAAGATTTTTCAAAATGAGTTTCTAAAAATCTGTGAGCATCTTTAATCTGGGCGACAGAGACATTTTGGCTACACTCTGGAAGCGTTTATTAAATGAATGTTTACACGGACCGGAACGATAATAATGTCATTGTAGGTCATTCTAAGTAACTTGTGAATCTTCAATGGCAAACTTTTGGGTTGTAAAAGAATCAAATTTCCTTTTTTATTGCAAGATTTTTAATCAACACCGGGCAATAAACTTTAATTGCCCAATTAAGTTTTTAATAGACTGAGTTGATCGGGCAAGTTAAATCTCAAAGGCTACATACATACATACATACATACATACATACATACCATTTTATTGGCTGGTGAAGATCATCATCTCTCAGCTGAGTCTCTGTTCTCGAGCAAAGTGTGGCTTTGTTTTATCTCTGTTCAAGGACAGATATGCTTCTGAGAAAAATAACACTAAGAGATGCCTGGTCCTGGGAAACAGTGTCCTGAGGCTGAATCATCCCATTGCACTAGAGAGGTGGATCTGTGGTCGCCACCAAGGCCAGTGCAACAGGCAATTGCAGGAATGGGGAATTCGTGTACGCATTCGGGTCCCCTACACTAAACTTGACCTTGTGTCACATTCAAGTTTCAGTGGGGAAACGAAATAAGTATTATATCCCTATAATACTTCCAAAATTTCGAAGTTACTTCTTACGACTTAATAATTATTGCAGTCAGTTAATTACAATATGTGATTCATAGTTGGGTGGTCATGTCTCTTTCGAGACATGACTGACTAGGTAGAAGATTTTCCCACAGTAGTTTGTCATTAATTTCTATGGTAGACTGGTTGCCAGCCAAGGTTATAAAAGCCAAACTGTCTTGCTATTCAACCCATAGCTGGAGGGAGAAGAGATGGATTAATATCTTCCCCAAAAGTATTTGTGCATAAGTGAATGAAACAAATTCAACTGGAATTCGAACTCGGCTCTTCAATTTCTCATTCCAACCAAATATGCATTGTGGTGTAATGGTTATTGGGTCAGAATGAGAAATCAGAGAGCCAAGTTCGAATTCCAGTCAAATTCGTTTCATTTACTTACACATAAATAGCATAGGGGAAGGTATTAATCAGTCTCTTCTTTCTCCAGTTATAGATTAAATGGAATGACAAATTGGCTTCTATAGCCTTGTGTGGCAACCAGTCTACCGCAGAAAGTAATGGCAACCTACTTGCAGGAAAATCTTCTGCCTACTCAGTCATATCTCTTTTGAGACATGATCACCCAAGCGATCACGTATTGTAACTGACTGACTAAATTATTGTAGACTAATATCTTCTTAAGTTTTTGTTTCATTAAATTTTAAATACTCACCATCGGGATGTTTGTAGTGATGAGTGAGATCGTCTCTAGAAATGGTATTCACAGCTTTTGTACTGATTGACCTGCCAACGGCGTTTTGCTCAACAGCGATCGGTTCCATGTTTCCCATTGCGTCCATCATCCAGTGGACGCGGTGGCCGTGGATTTCAGCAAACAGGTATTTGGTATCATAACTCATATGAAGTTCACCATCTCGGATCCCTTTGACTGGTGCCGGGCCACACGTAAACACACCTTGAAAAAGATTACAAGAAAACAATTATTTTTCTTGACAAAGCGATATTCACTCCTAGAAAACACAAAGGAAGTAATCGTTCCGTATATAGGATGCAAATCCTGTCATTTAACAATTAACGCAAACGAAAAAAGTTAAATTACACACCAGCAAGATCGGATCCAAACGCCTAAAAACATTTTGGAAAAAAAAAAAAAACCCAGACCAAGGCAAATCTCACAAGTCTGTGTGAAAAGTGAAATTCTGGATGCTGATTGGATAGGAAATAGCAGATTAATCTATGACGTTATTCAATTTTTTTTTCACACCTAAAGAATGAAAATGCCTGCTGGAGCCGATCACATGACTAAAATCTACTACTTCACATCTCTTAACCGGTCAAAGACAATCAGAACAGGAGCAGTATCAGATAGCATCTCTTCGCAATGTAAGGAAGAAACTTTAAGCCGAGATCATGTCGCGTCGACATATATTCATTCTACCACTTTTTCCATTTTCCTTTCTTGATTTTCACTCTACGCCGCCAAAGAAAACAACAAAGACAACAACAGGACATCTTCAACTGACTTACAAGTACAATTACTTATTACTGACTGATAAATCCAATTACTTTTCTCTTCACTTTTCTTCGGCCATAAAAAGGAAAAGAACATAGACCTTTATTAGCAATCTTTTTAATCTTTTTACGTACATACATTCTGCTACTCTCAGTATATGACCCGGGACACTTAGCTATTTACTACTATTTCTCTGGAACATTTAACCATGTGCATTTTTCTATTGGAACATTTTTCACTCATACAAAATAACTAATTACATGCATTTTCTGTTCGTGTATTTTACTTCTTACAAATTTGTTATTTAGTTCTGCTAATAAAATTACACTTATTTCACCAACAAAATACTTTCATTTTTCCAACCATTCATTCAACCTTCTGATAATCTAAAATGTGGGGACTTCGGTTGTGTTTGACACAAGGCCCATTTGACCAGGATCACCAAGACCCCCTAGACATAGTTATTGTAACTTAAAAACCAATAAGCGACCGTACGCCGTGTTAAAATCAAACCTGTCCACTCTCCCAGCCGCGCCAGGAGAATCCAGGTTTGAAGCTCTTTATTCCGGTCTCCCAGGTCGTAACTAACGCCCTTCCGTTTAACTGTTATGCGTTGGTATTCCGCTTAGTTAACCAATTTCTACAAGAGTCATCCTGTGAATAAACTGAATAGCCTTCTTCAATAAAAGCGTTGCCAACTGAAAATAAAAACGGGTTAATTTTGCTCCAAAATTCCGCCTCCGTTGGATCAAACTATTTTGTTTGTTTTTTTATCATATCACCCTGTGCAAGGCAGTAAAGCCACTAAGGCACAAAGGGTTATTGAGTGCAAAAGAATAATAATAAAAAATAAAAAAACATCAAGACGAGAGAACGATAAAAGAACAGGAACGAAGAAGATAATAGATAACTATTGACATTGCATTTAAATGCTTGAAGATCAAAGTTGGCTGGAAAGCATGGAGCCGGAAGAAAGTTCCACAAGCGAGAAATGTAAGAAAAGAAACTATTAGGATAGAACTTACGGTTACCTCTAGTCAATTCAACTGTAAATTGATGAGACCTTGTTGCCAATCTAGTACTGCGCTGAAATTCACGAAGCCTAGGTATCATAAAGGAAACACTTACCATGAATGTATTTATAGAAAAGACATACAGGGAAACTACATTACGGTGGTGAGGAAGCGATTGAGGCTGAGATGCCAGGTCAAGACCGATATTATTGCTGATTCTGCTTTGGATTTTCTAAAGATTTTTTAACTATTGTGAATTCATGATGTTTTAGATATCAATCTATATTTCTGAGATGAGGTATTGTAGCTATTTACTCTATTTACATTGTTCGAACTACTGTCCTTATCTTTATTGCCATATTCACGGCTTTTCGGCAGTTGTACGCTCCGACGTTCTTCCAGTGATATACTTGGAAATTTCAAACAGAACTCTTTATTTAGTTTACGAGAGTAGATTGTTCTAATTCCACGTGCCATGCCTTTTTTCCACAACAGAGCGAACAAAAACTTGGACAGTTGAGTTACTAACAGGAATTAACTGATACTATCAGTCAGTTAAGTGCCATACGTGATACACGCTTTGGACGATCATGTCTCGAAAGAGATGACTGACTGGGCAGAAGATTATCCCACAGTAGGTTGCCATTGCTTTCTGTGGTAGACTTGTTGCTAGCCAAGGCTATAGAACCCAATCTGTCTTATTATTTAACCCATAATTGGACGGGAGAGACGGATTAATACCTTTCCCATGGGTATTTGTGAGTAAGTGAAAGCAAGGAATTCAACCGGAATTTGAACTCGGCTCGCCGATTTATCGTTCCGAGCCAATATCCACAATGCACATCCTATCCAAAAAGGAATTTACACCCTGAAAGTAATTTTATATTACATTTAATAAATTTTGTGTACATACAGATAGAAGTAGTGACGCTAAATATGTAATGCGTACACAGATTTTTAAGTGATGAATTTAAGATTTCACTTAAGAATAATAATTTGCACTTTCTGTATGTGTACAAAATCATGATCGCTACAAGAATTTTTAACGTTTTAGATAATATCTTTACTGAGCACGAAACAGCTGATAAGTAATCCACGAACAAAGGTGTTGCTGTGATGATCGCTAACACACACACACAACTGGTGTCAACGTAGGCTACGTAGCTGGGCTGGGGAACCCCTACCCAGGCAGATGAGGTCGCTTACAACAGTTGTACATAATGTAGGAAAATTTACATTTGTGGTATGTCGTTTCAGCACCTGAAAACTTTCGGATATTCAATGCTTTGGATTTTGGAATTTCAGATAAAGGATACTCAACTCACACACACACACACACACACACACACATACACACACACACACACACATATATATATATATATATGTCAGATTAAATAAATTGCAAACATTGTGCCTGCTTATTTTTAATAACTCCTCCCCAGCAACTGATGTATTACGTAAAACCAACATTACATATCAATTCAAATATCCCTTGGGAGAATGTATCTCCGACAATATATATATATATATATATATATTAGATTTGCAACAACTACATTAACAAGACGTTTGTCTTACATAAACATGTCTCGTCCATTTCTACACATGCACAACAACATTTATCTATACATTCACAATATAAAAATAATGATCGATAACACAACTATTCTACACTAAGAAAACATCAAAAGCAAACTACAGATCCCCGAGGCAATATTCATTAAAAAACTTAAGTCGTCAATTAATAGAATCAGCTATGAATAAAGTAGTAATGTTCTAATATATATATATATATATATATATATATATATATATATATATATATATATTTAATCATATCACCCCAAGCAAGGCGAAAACGCCACTGATGCGCCGGGGGCTACGTAAGAGTGAAAAGATTGGAAAAGAGAAAAACCGGAAACCACATCCTAAACAGGAAACAAGGGATGAGCCTCTTCACCTGTTCAATAGACGTGGGTGGAGTGCGAACCGGGCGATAGTTTAGTCTATCAACTCCAATTGCAAAAAAAAAAAAAAAAAAAAAAAAATAGAATAAAATAAAAAAAGAGTGAAAAGATTGGAAAAAGAAAAACTGGAAACCACATCCTAAACAGGAAACAAGGGATGAGCCTCTTCACCTGTTCAATAGATGTGAAAATAAAAAAATATTATTTTTTTTTTTTACTAAGTTTCAACTTAGTAAAAGTCGAAACGGCCTTTAAACCAACAATTTAGTAGAATTTAGTCCCACAATTAAATGAATAAAAACAAATATGGTAGAATAAATTAGCAGAAAATTCAATCTTATCTTACGACGTGCGGACCACTGAAAGTTGAGAAAATTTCTAAAGTCATACCAAATTTGCTCTGATTTTCCAGTTCATGTCGGCTACCAGTAAATAAGCAGAGTGTGTTAGATAGAGATAGAGATAGAGAGAGAGAGAGAGAGAGAAGCAAGTGTCCAGTAATCAGAGGGTGGGGAGAGAATGGCTGAATTCAAAGAGTAACGGACTTCAAAAAGAAATATTTCATTGGAATGTGACACTAGCTGTATAACAGAAAACTTTAGATGTCGAAACGGCCTTTAAACCAACAATTTAGTAGAATTTAGTCCCAAAATTAAATGAATAAAAACAAATATGGTAGAATAAATTAGCAGAAAATTCAATAACAGTTTTTTCAAGCTTTAACACGTGCATGACCATGACATTACAACATAAAAAAATTCCATTTTGGATAATTTTCACGTTCTAATGAACGCTAAGCAATTCGCCAACCGTTCTATTTGAAGCAAGAAGAAAATTTACTGTAATTTTTAGCAACACAGTTTTGCGGTTATTTTTTGTTACCACGACTCACACCCCTAAAGATGATCTCGGAAGGAGATTGATAGTACTTGGGAACATCGAGAAATGAATAATAAAACCATCTGTCAAAGTTACAGCTCATTCCTTACTTCTTTCAATTATAATACGCGAAAGATTATCCGTGTGTATGAGCCGATTTTATTAAAAATAAGCAGACACAATGTTTGCAATTTATTTAATCTGACATGCCTAAAAGAAAATTTGCTGCCTAAATACACACACACACACACACACACACACACACACACACACACACACACACACACAGATATATATATATATATATATATATTGTTGTTTTCAAACTTGTGCCCAAGTAGCTTTATTTCTTTGCTTGGAGTGAAATGACCACTAAAAAAAAAAAAAAAAAAAAAAAAAAAAAATCTATGGAGCTGCCCTTACAGGACCCTAGGGGTTACCGGAACAGTGGTGTACGATTAAAGAGATCGGACTGCATATGGAAGGAATACAATGTAGTTAAGTGCCACTTACAACCAAGAGAGAAATATGGAAAGAGATAGTCAAAAAACGAGAAATTAGAGAGAATATAATCAGTATTTGAAACAAAGAAACAAAGAAAGAAACAAAGAAAGAAAGAACGAAAGAAAGAAAGAAACAAGCAAAGAAATAAAGAAAAAGAAAAAGAAAGAAACAGAGAAAGAAAGAAACAAAGAAAGAATAAGGTAGCAATGCTTTTTCTGCTAGATTACCTTCGCTTACTTCCTGAGGAGTTGCGTCGTACGCTTGCCAACCGTCGTAAGAACCAGGTAGGTCAGGTCGCTTAAACCAAGACTCATTCCAGACATGAAAGTCCCTGTAATCAAGAAAAAAATTATTAGCTGAATATAGCTAACTTCATAGCCATCAAATAGAAGCACGCAGTTTTTTCTATCTCACACACACACACACACACACACACACACACACACACACACACACACACACACACACACGTGTATGTGTGTGTGCAAAAGCAAGTTATTGCAAATCACCTGAAGACACTGAAAGGTAGAAACCTAGGTCGCGAAATAACTCGTTTCTAAATGGAAAATATTCAAACGTTTTACAATATAATCGTATTAAAACCTTTTTAATACAACTGTGTACTTGTCTAATTTAATTCTGACCAAAAAATAATTAACTAATTAAATATATACAATACCGGCAATAATTATTAGGCCACCCCAGGATTTTTTAAGAAATGATGTATTTCATACTATTTTTAGTATTTACTGCCAAATGAAAAAAGAATGTTTCTTTTGTTATTATTACGTTGCAAAATTTTATAAGGCAAGGAAGCAAAGTTGAGTTGCTGGTTGAGTTTTACGGAGATAAATTTGTCCTTGTTGACTCGTCGGTGTCACCGGAAAAAAGAGGCCGTGATAGGCTGCTTTAGCCCAACCCAGGGGCCGGTAAAAGCGACCCCTACAAAGGGGGGCAACTTATTCATTTATACATTTTCAATAATATCCGGGATAGAAATCATGGAGCCGAAGACAGTGTTTTATAATCGGATCCCAGACAAAATTAAACACCGGGAAATTACAAACTTCAAGCTGCTAACGTTACGAAAATTGATACTTTTGGCCAGAAAGCAGTGCTCATCGACCTGGATATGCGACAAAGTTTTCTGTGGCTTTGCACCCAAGCTAACGTTACCACACCAATATTACGTGCAGACTTTCTCGCTAGATTCAACTCATCGGTCAACATGACCACTCATTCTCTTGTTGACAATCTAACAGAACTTTCTGTGAGAGGAATTTGCTCCCGATACCAGTCAACTGGAATTAATACTGTCCAACCTCAAGATGACGGTATTATGAAATTTATACGAAGATACACGGAAATTACTCAGCCTTTTAAAAACACGGACACAATTAAATATAATTTCAAACATTACATAAAAACATCAGGACAACCGGTAAATTCTACAAAGGCGATTAAAACCTGAGAAATATATCAAGGCAGGGTTCCAGAAGATTCTACAGCCGGAAATTATACGCTCATCCAAGAGTGCATGGTTATCATAACTGTTCATGGTTAACAAATACCAACACAACAGCATGGCGCCCATGTGGCGATTTCCGTACATTGAACACCAAAACCATCCCTGACAGACAGATAACCAATGCCACATATACACGATTTTGCAATGGCACTCGCATTTTCTCGAAGCTAGACTTTGTGAAGGTGTACTACAAAGTACCAGTTTTACCGAAGAGGACATCCACAAAACTTCTCTGGAGAAGCAGTTCAGATTATACGAATTCGTGAGAATGCCTATCGTGTTACGTAATACCGCTCAGACCTTCAGAGACTAATCAACAAGGTATTCAGAGGTTAAGTCTTTCATATATGCCTACATAGACGATGTTTTAATCGCCAGTAGAATCCGGGGATAACACAAACTACATTTAGAACAAACTTTTCAAAGGCCTCACGTTAGGCCTAATTAGAAATAAATATTAAATAAAATAATGTAATTCTGAAGCTGAAAAAGACCAAGGTCCACGTCACTCTAGCGGCTGATATTCAAGACATCATTCACGCTCACATGCAAAAGCAAGTGAGCACTGACCAAACCACAAAGAGACTGCGTCAGACAATGAAGCCACCGTGCGCAGTAAGATCTAAATTCTACCTATCTTCTTTATCCACGTTACTATTACAAATATTGAGTCTTTCACATAAATACACATGTAACTACATCTCTCTGTTCTCATATACGTACTCAATACAGTTTATATTCTATACAAAAACTATACTAACAAGCAAAATAGAATAGAAAAAAATGGGAAATATTAATTCAAAACATTTAACCAACTTCTTGTATTCTTGTTACATATAAAATCAATATTATTTGTTAATAATAAGTTGTCTTTTCTTACTGAATTTTATTCGTTCCATGAAAATCGTGGAATTATTTTAAACGGTAGAATTACGAGCAGTCTCGCAACAATATTTTAATATTCGGTGAGTAGTTAGGTAGTAGTTAAAGCGTATTGAAATATACCCTTTCATCTTTACTAATAGAGTGGCAGAAAAACTCTCTCTCTCTCTCTCTCTCTCTCTCTCTTTCAACACATACATCTTTTCCCTCTTTCTATTCTTTCATATTTCTGGTAACCTAGAACCTGGATATAGCTTTTTTAACCTGGACATAGCTTTTTTGGTCATGCCAAATCAACCAATGAGTAACACTCCCGCCAAAATCAAATCAGAAAACGCGTAGGCGTTAAAACAAATATAAGAAGAACAGTGAACACGTACATAGAATTTGGCCCACAGTTCACGTGGAGTTCGAGTCAACCGGCGGAGATTTAATAAACACACCAACCAACCAACCAACCAACCAACCAACCAACCAACCAACCAACCAACCAACCAAAAGAAGACTACTACCATACAAACCAGAGATGTACTTAAATAATCTTCACGAAAAAAATAGGCAGACATCTAAAGAATTAATTCAAGAGCACAATCCACACACTCATATACCATAGTACAATCAGCAACCTGATACTACATCTACTTGCCACACACACAGAGGAACAAATATGCTATATTTATATGAATATACATATACATGGAAGAAAAACTTTTATAACCTGAACACAGCAATACATATATAATGATGAACATTCACGTGAATGCCACAATCTAAACTTATTTATAAATGGAACGTTTCTATGTGTGTGTGTGTGTGTGTGTGTGTGTGTGTGTGTGTGTGTGTGTGTGTGTGTGTTTCCGTTACCTATAGACTCCGAAACGGCTGAACCGATTTTATTGAAAACTTACACAGTTGTACTATAGGCATCTGCGAGTGTTCTTAGCTAGGTTTTGTGTCGAGGTGCCCCCGATAAATATTGAAAATCGATAATCGAAAAAATTGGGTTATAGAAGGAGTGGTCCGATTTTAATCAAATTTGATACACTCATCGACACAAAACCTAGCTAAGAACACTCGCAGATGCTTATAGTACAACTGCGTAAATTTTCAAGAAAATCGGTTCAGCCGTTTTGGAGTCTACAGGTAACGGATACACACACACACACACGCAGACACACACACAGACAAAGTTCCATTCATAATTAAGTTTATATATATATATATATATGTATATAAACTGAAGATGTGTGTGTAAGTGTGAGTGTGTATCCGTGTGTGTATCCTCACTGATTTCTATTAACATGCTTTCCCACATTTTTCATTCGATTTGTTTAAAAACTTACATATCACTTGAAAATTTATTCAAGCAGACATTCATTTAACGCAGTCAACCCAGAAGCAAGCCTCCAACATTTACGCAGCCCAATTTTATACTATTGCATCGGCTGAAGTTGCACCTATCAGCGCTACAAATATGCACTGCCAACTATTCCCCTTCTGCATAGTGGTACATTTCCACTTACAAAGACCAACGCTTAAATTGCCCATGGAAATTCTTACTCTTCTCATCCCGTGCAACGCCGGGTACTTACTGCTAGTTAATAGTAAAATTACCGAGAATACCTATTTACATTTGGTTGAAGCCACAAAATTGTGTTCAAATTACTTAGATTTCAGCATTAAACATAAAAGGTTGTTAAGCTGCTAAATAAAATCAACCGACCAACCTGAATACAACTCCATAAAGTTCAAGACTGACCGAAGCCTAAACTAAGAATTCAGCATCCATTCAGAGAGAGAGAGAGAGAGAGAGAGAGAGAGAGAGAGAGAGAGAGACAGAGACAGAGACAGAGACAGACAGACAGACAGACAGAGACAGAGAAACAGAAAAAGTCAAAGACAGCGTGATAGATAGATAGATAGATAGATAGATAGATAGCGCGGAATGAGATAGATAGATAGATAGATAGATAGATAGATAGATAGATAGATAGATATATATGCGCGGAATGAGATAGATAGATAGATAGATAGATAGATAGATAGATAGATAGATAGCGCGGAATGAGATAGATAGATAGATAGATAGATAGATAGATAGATAGATATGATAGATATGCGCGGAATAGATAGATAGATAGATAGATAGATAGATAGATAGATAGATAGATATGCGCGGAATGAGATAGATAGATAGATAGATAGATAGATAGATAGATAGATAGATATGCGCGGAATGAGATAGATAGATAGATAGATAGATAGATAGATAGATAGATAGATAGATAGATAGATATGATGCGGAATGAGATAGATAGATAGATAGATAGATAGATAGATAGATAGATAGATAGATAGATAGATAGGATGAAGGAATGAGATAGATAGATAGATAGATAGATAGATAGATATGCGCGGAATGAGATAGATAGATAGATAGATAGATAGATAGATAGATAGATAGATAGATAGATAGATAGATATGCGCGGAATGAGATAGTGCGTGTGTGTGTGAGTTAGGAGTAGATCATTATTTATGTTGCTACAAAAACCCACCAGATGGCGTCATCGTACATCTTGCGAGGTTTTCCATCCGAAGACCAATAAGCATCGATGGGTCCACTGTAATCACAATCATGTACCGATTTAAAATTCGTCACACAACGGGTAGGAATACCAAGAGTTCGGAATACTGAAAGTATAAAAAAACAAATAATGCATAAATTTAACTCTCTGGGTAATGTTGTAACAGACAACGGAAAGTGTGGGACACTTCAAAAATACATAAGAATAGCGAAATATGCCTTGTAGAAACTCTGCAAGGTATTAAGGCTTTTCCTCGTTTAATATTTGAATAACTTTATGATAGTCTAAATCTAGTTCTTTGTTAAACTTGGAATTTAAAATTCGCAATAAAAATAAAGTGAAGCTAACAGTCGATTAATAATGCTGATCTTTATTTTAATTAAATATTAATATTAATGCCCCAATAAATTGTTTTAGAGTCTGTTCTCATATTCTTCAAATTAGAAATTACTTTATTTTGATTGGTCCACACTGTTTGTGTAACAATGCTTCCCTGATTAAGGTGATTTGGATTGTTATATATATATATATATATATATATATATATATATATATATAGGTACCTACAGTCATTTTCGATGTCTAAATTTTAAATTGAATTTTTAAAAATAAAAAAGTTTTCTTAAAACTTTTATTTTAGTTCTAATTGAAAGCTAAATTATTAAATTTATTATTTCCAGTAAGCAAAATACTCGGGTGTATTTTAAACAGAAATTATTTTGATTGGAATCTAACATTTTGTAATTTTTTTATCCTTCAATTTTTCGGCCATTTATGTTTCGTCGTACGCCCCGGCCTTCTTCAGGTGATAGGAATTTCGAATCGAATGGTTTATTTTGATCATTGGGATATATCATTCTCATTTCATGTGCGATGCCACTTCCGGATGTCATGCAGATATCTCTCTTTAACTCAACTCTCTACGTTATTTGTTTACTACTGCTGTTCACAACTCTTTGGGTCAAATCACATTGGTTAGATTCAGTGCCTTGGCCTAAAGAGTTTTGAGTTCAATAACCGGCTATAGCAGACGTGAACAAGCATTTGGTGAGTAGAGTTAAAGGGACATAACTGATATTGAGATATCCTGAAGTGACATGACTCATGGAACTAGAACAATCTATCCCAGTGAACCAAAAAAAGGGTCCAGTTCGAAATTCCATTTACCTGGAGAAAATCGGAGCATACAACAGCTGAAACATCGTAAATATGACAATAAAAATGAGGACAACCATCTGAACAATGTCAATCAAGTGCTATATGTGATACACGCTAAGGCGATCATGTCTCAAAAGAGACTGACTGGGCAGAATATTATGCCGCAGTAGATTGTTATTACTTTCTGCGGTAGACTTGGTTACCGACCAAGACTATAGAAACCAGTCTGTCCTGTTATTTAACCCATAAATGAATTCAACTAGAATTTTAACTCGGCTCGCCGATTTCTCGTTCAAAGCCGATATCCACTGCACCACAACGTGCAACCTCTGAACAATGTAAACATTTGATGTCTTTTTTTTATCGTATCACCCCGAGCAAGGCGGTAATGCCACTGATGTGCAGGGGGCTACATAAGTGTAAAAAGATTAATAAGGAGAGAGTGAAGAGGAAGACGAATCACTTAGAAAGGAGCAATAGAATGATGAGAATACAAGTGTGATGACAGTTTCAAAGGTGGAGAGAAAGGAAAGGATATACGGGATGGGGAAAGTGGTTAATAGATGAGTATTGACATTGCATTTAAATTCCTGGAGGTTGTAGCCGTCAGGAAAGCAAGAATATGGGAGCGAGTTCCACAGGCGGGAAGTGCTAGAGAAGAAGCTGCAGGAGTAGAATTGTCGTCTGCGTTTGGCCAACCTAACTGTGAATGGGTGGGACCCAGTTGCCAATCTGGTTGCACGAGTAAACACCTGTTGAGGAGGCACCAGTGACTTAAGTTCGTTGGAGCAGAAGCCATGAAAGTATTTATAGAACAAAGAGAGACCATATTTCGTCGGTGGCGAAGTGGCTGTAGTCGAGCCGCCAAGTCAGTACCTATCACATTACTGATTCTCCTTTGTAGCCGGTCGAGAACACTGAGACGAACGGCAGGGGCGTCTGACCATATATGGCAGCAGTATTCCATGCACGGACGAATGGTTGATTTGTATATATGCAGAATGGATTCAGGCGGAAAAAACATCCTGGCCCGACACAGTTACCCAACCTTCTTAGCAGTGGATTTAGCTATGGACTCGATGTAGTGGTTCCATTTGAGATCAGAAGAGAGGGTAAGGCTGTGGAGGCGCAGTGTATTGCTCTCAGGGAGAATCGCTTGGTCCATGCTTATGGGAGGCAGGAGAGGTTGTCTGTGATGATTGACAGACAACAGCTTGGTCTTAGACGCATTGAAATTGACAAGCCACTTTTGTCATGCTTCTATTATAACGTACCAAAAAACTGTATAGTTTAGTTTTTTTTACGTATATTTTAAAACTCAGTATTACATCTTTTGCGCGTTTTGTGCGATGCAATGTGAAATTCATGACTTGTCTGAATGTATTATTTGCTAAATACATTCACATAGTGCGCCCATCTTTACAAAAAAGTATCTAAAGTTATTTATAAATGGAACTTTGTCTGTGTGTGTGTCTGTGTGTGTACGTTACCTATAGACTACGAAACGGCTGAACCGATTTTATTGAAAATTTACACAGTTGTACTATAAGCATCTGCGAGTGTTCTTAGCTAGGTTTTGTGTCGAGGTGCCCCCGATAAATATCGAAAATCGATAATCGAAAAAATCGGGTTATAGAAGGAGTGGTCCGATTTTAACCAAATTTAATACACTCATAGACAAAGACATAAGAAACGATATTCAGAAGTTTCAAGGTTGCAGTTCTTACAATAGTGCAGAAAGTTTGATATCGATACCAGGAAATCAAAATTTGACTTACATCCATTCATTTTTCTTTCAGTCTATGGTTTCGCTTTAACTGGAAACAATTATTGCTTTTTAGTCTTTCGTGCCAACATCCAAAGAGTCTGAGCCCCAGGACTATGCTGCTAGTCTGATATAATCAGTTATTCATCATAAAGGCTTTAAGAATCAGGAATTTATCTTTTGCGTTGTGGCACCGTTGATATCGGCTCGGAACGAGAAATCGGAGAACCGAGTTCAAATTCCAGTTGATTTTATTGCATTCACTTACGCGTAAATACCCTTGGCAAAAGTATTAAACCGTCTCTTCTCGCTGTAGCTACCGCAGAAAATAATGGCAAACTACTGCGGGAAAATCTTCTGTCCAAGCGTGTCTCACATATAGCACTTAACTGACAGATACTATGTACACATTATTAACATGTATGCGTTTTACACTACTATACTAAACACACTGGTACTATAACAGTTACCAAGGCGGAAAATGGAATCAACGATCCGAGTTCAAATGATGTTTACTTCGGACTAAACTCCTTTTGAAAAAAACAAAAAACAAAAAAATAAAAAGCATGAATCTCTCCCTTTTCTCCTCCAGCCAGTAGCAAGGTACACTTTTAAAACAATAAGGAAAATAACAAGAAATCACTACCTTATATTTTCCTAAAAGTCATGATATTTCAACGATAATAAATAAAAAAGAATCTGTGGAGGGCCATGATCAACTATGTTCTGAAAGAAGATGACATTAAAAATCGATGCATCAGAGTCTAGAGGATTATATAAAATGTCAGATTAGTTAATGGGATATGGTAATATCTATATGACCAACATAAGACTTTTATTTTTAGGCATCATGATATATATAGTTTTAGTGCAAAGAATTTGTCACTTTAATTGAGCAGCTTCATGCTGACTTCGAAGTTTCGTCAGGACAGTGTTATCATGTCTTCACTTATCGGGGTTAGGGTTCTTCTGTTGAGTCCCGTTTTTTTTTTCTTTTTTGCTTATATATAAAAAAAACTTGGTGTGAATTGATAATTCATGAGATTGGTCTTGTTTGCGATTAGTCGGTTATCTTTTTCTTTTTCTTCATCTTAATTTTATTGTATTGGTGTTTGATTTTTTTTTAATGCTTATTTTATTGTTATTTAATGTACGTGTAAGTGGATATCCGCTTAATTGTTTTATATTGAATAGGTGTTCGTTAAATTGCTTTTTTAGTTGGTTTGTTCTTGTCATTTAAGTTCACCTCTTTTTTTTTTATATTGATCTCTTTTATCGGCCTGGCCTTTTTTTCTTACTGTGTTGATGTGTTTGACCGCTTAAGGGCTTTTTTAGGTCATGATTGGGCGTTAGTGTTTTTTTTATTTTTTTTATAAGCGTTTCACCCCGAGCAAGGCATGTCACTGCCACTACTGTGCAGGGGGCTACATAGAGTGGAGAAAGGCTGATTAAATATAGGAAATAACAGAGGGTGGGTGATAGGCGGGTGAGGATACCGAGAATGAGGGTTGGGTAGATGAGAGTGTTGTGAGAATAGTTGGGAGTTAGTGTGATAGGAGGTGTCTATTGACCCTACATTTAAACACCTGGAGATTGTAACTGTCGGGAAAGCAGATTTGTGGAAGGGAGTTCCACAGGCGGGAAGCGCGAGAAAAGAAGCTGTTGGAGTAGAATTTACGGTTACATCTTATTTGTTTAACTGTAAAAGGGTGGGACCTAGTTGCTAATCTAGTATCTCGTGTAAATTCGTGCTTAGGCGGCACCAGTGATCTAAGCTCATCGGAGCAGAAGCCATGAAAGTACTTGTAGAAGAGGCACAGGGAAGCTACATCACGCCGGTGTGAGAGCGGCTGCAGCCGGTCTGCCAAGTCAGTATCAACCACGTTACGTGTATTTGCGTTTATGGTCTTTATCTGAATAGTTTATATATATATATATATATATATATATGAGGGGTGCTGAAAAGCTCTCGGCTCAACTCATTTCCCAAAATGAATATTCTGATTGCTCATTGAAGTATTAGTTTGGGAGAGTCAGTTGGTCCGAGAACTTTTCAGTACTTCCTCATCTGATGCTCAAAGATTACTCGATGCAACATACGTTCTATGCTATAAAAGTATAAGTCGAAACAATGGAATACAATCAATAAGGATGAAGACATTAGTAAGAAGAAAAATGGTTTCAGGATAGCGATCTAGTAAACAAAAAACAAACAAAAAAAAAACTAAGAAAACAAAACAAAATGTTTTCAGAATAAATATCAGTCGATATAATCAATGATTATCATTGTCAAAACTTTTTAATGTGACTAAAAGCCGGAGAGGGTAATTTGTAAGCGCCAATACCACATACAAGGTGTTTCGAGTGTCACATCTTCATTGTTTTCTTCAGGACGTTCCGCAGTCCATTCACACAAAATAAACAGGTAAGTGACCTGCTACTTTCATTTGTCTCTTTTGCTTCCAATATATCCTGTGAGTGCCAAATTCTCCAAGTTCTCAGTCCTTGTTTTGCGTTCAAGAAATTTCAGCTGTCTCTTTCTGATTCTGGATGTGTTTTCTTGCTTTCATTTTCCTTAACGCTTCTTCGTTTGTTACGCACTTTATATTATTCTCAGCATCATACTGTAGAGTCACATTTTTGCTGTCTATAATTTTTTAAAAATGTCATAACATATCGGACTTTTTAAATAGATTTTATTTATTTATTTATTTAGATTTTTAGATTAATATAGCGAAATGATACATGGGAAAAGTTTAAAACTGAACAAAGAACCAGGTTCTTGGAATTTTATTTTGGATCTAACCAGTCCATCACTGGCAAGAGAATACTGTCGACACATCCATGGTAGAAAAACTCCATTGGGTTTAATGATTCATTGCTTGACTCATAATGACTCAATAAGAGGCTTGACAATGTAGACGACCACGTACAGTCTGTGTAGATATGGACGGTGTACGAGTTTGAGACTCGAACAAGAACATCGATTTGTCAACACTCTGACCAACTGAGGATGCCTTGCATACTAAGAGATGAGTTATACTTGTATCCATGCAAATTGCAATTAGCACGGAAGTTGCAAAACCAGCCGACAAATCAACGACAACGCTTAAACTATAAATTAAATAATCAATAACATATTGAAATTACTAGATTTCAAAAATCTTAGGTAACTTTCGGGACATACTCTTACTATTTAATAAATGGTCTTCTCGTATCTTTCCAAAATGCAACACGTCTTTTCAAATGAATATAGAACCAAAGTCTTGAAATTTTATTTTGGATTTAACCACTCCATCATTAAGTGATGACTTATACCTGTATCCACACAAAGTGCAACTGGTACAGAAGTTGCAAACGACAGAGTATCGACAACGCTTACTCGGTCCAAATTCAGAGACTGGGTAATGAAGATAACGAATTTGTCCTAAAGCTTATTAAGATTATATAGAAAAAGAAACAACCAATCGATCAGTCAATCAATAAACGTACAATCCGTTTAGAGGTGAATTGCGAACGTGTCTGAGACTCCGCTGAACAAAAACCAGAAACATCGATCTGCAAACTCTCTGACCAGTTGAAAATGTCTTGAATGTTCTTGGATTGTATATAAAAGATGACTTGTAACTGTATCCACTCGAAGTGCAACTGATACAGAAGCTGAAGCCGTCAGATCACTTAAATTCAGTCAGTTAAGTGCCATACGTGAAACACGCTTGGGCGATCATGTCACGAAAGAGACGTGACTGACTGGGCAGAAGACTATCCCGCAGTAGGTTGTCATTGCTTTCTGCTGTAGACTGGTTGCCGACCAAGGCTATAGAACCCAATCTGTCCTGTTATTTAACCCATAACTGGAAGGAAGAGACGGATTAATACCTTTCCCAAGGGTATTTGCGCGTAAGTGAATGCAATGAATTCAACTGGAATTCGAACTCGGCTCCCCGATTTCTCGTTCCGAGCCGCGATATCCACTGCACCACAACGCACATCCTCACTTAAATTACTCGGATCAAATTCGGAGACTGGCTAATGAATATAACAAATTTGATCTTCAGCAGTTTATGAGTGACGGGGCTTATCTCCATTTGAACGACTTTATTAATAAGCAAATTTGTCGGATTTAGAGATTACGTGATTCCAGGGTTTGAATTTTCATTTAACTATTTTTGAATAATAAAAAAAAATGTGGAAATTACTAAATTGACTTCTGGAACACACTGCACTATCCAATAAATGATCTTTTTGTACCTTTCGAAAATGCAGCATGTCTTCTCATTTGGTTTAGGTATCGTTATCAAAATATTGTAAATTATTTTTGGAGAAAAATAATGATTCTGTTGTTCCGTTATGCTTTGAATTTTTCGTTTAATCAGCAAACGGCATCGAATCGATATTCATATTGGAATATTCATATTGCTATGTGTATTGTTTTTTGACATTGGTCATTGCAATCCTTGAAATTCGATTACAAGAAATGATCTTTAAACTTAAGAGCTTTTTAAAAAAAATCTTTTTATTATTGTCTTATTTTTTCTCAATATATTTTTATCATCATTGGCAATATCTGCATTTTAGGTTTCCAGATACTAAGCGAAAATATGTTGGCATTATTAAACAATTCAATATGGTATCTTATTTTCCGCAGTGCTTTCTCTAAACAGTATTAGTAATTTCCGTTAATCGTGTTTTAATCAACTATAGCGTCGGCAGTAGCAATCGAAGAAATTATTAGGTGTCTACCTTAGCGATCATGTTCTTGCGTGTGTGCATCAAATTCTCCAAGGATTCTTTTGCTATTGATGTGTCCCAGAAATTTCGCATCTCTTTTTCATAACCCAAGCGTTATGGTCACTTCATCAGCAGACCCAATACCCGCCTCCCACCAACAGCTGCTGTTATATATCGACAAACAACAAACACGCATATATATAAAAATATGAAGTTATATTTTTATTAATGACGATGAACCGTGTAGAATAGGGAACAGAGAATTGAGAGAGCGCGCTTCTAATGGGTTGACGGGAGTGTAGTCTTATCTGTTGTGTCTCTCTTCACCGGCCGATCTCTGTTGCTCCTCTACTGGCGAATCCGTGTGCCGAGGTCTTTTTATAATCTTCCAGAACCGGGACTTTTTCTTCCGGTTTTGCCTCGCCCACGCACGCCCACGTAATTCTCAGAGACACCTGTTCTGTTTGCCTCTGTAGTTATTTCCGCTGCTGCCGGAAATAAGGTCAAACGACATCCGTTCCTTTCAACGACCGGAAACACCCTCGCTTGCATCAGCCTTCCTCGGGTGGGGCCAGATTGTTATATTACACTGCTATTGTTTCTTAAATCCAGGAAAAATGATGAACAACATCTCGTTATCATTTGAACTGACGAGATTATGCTAGTTTATCGCCGCTTTTTAATCTAAATATTTTTTTCTTTGTGATACAAGGCTTAGTCCACACCCGCAACAAAAAGTTCTGTAAAATCATTGGTTGACGGTGATGTAACTTTGGAAATCTTGTATGGCGTTAGTCGGAATTCCAAATTGATATTTTTTTGCACCAAATCCCGAGCTAAGTTTAGACTTTTATCGACTATTTATTCAGGGAAATTTGTACCGGTTTTTAGTGAAAACAAACATTCAAAATGGCGTCATCGTTAAGCAAAGAAAGTAATGTCGTTGATGAATTTTTTCCAAAGAAGACATCGAGAAGTGAAAGTAATAGCGAAGATTTATCGGAAGAAGACCTAATTAGTGAAAGAAATCCGTGGAATCAGCACTGAATAAGTCGATATTGATTTTTTTTTATTGAATACTGGAAATCTGCAATATCTTATGAATAAAATTATGTATCGTTTGTTGATAAGTATTACGTCAATATTTACATCAAATTATCACTGTTTTATTTTTTACCATGCCAGGAAAAAAATGTTTACTTAACAGTAGCAATGTAAATATTTAATATCACTCGATATTATTTCTTCTGTTATTTTAAACTTTTGATTTTACTAATTAATAACTATAAAACATTTTCTTTTTTCTTTTAATCATATCACCTCTAAACAAAGGCAATAAAGCCACTAAAACTCAAGGGGTAACTGAGAGTGACAGGATCTGAGAATACGAGAAATGTAAACATTTAGTAGCATTTGATATTATTGATTCTGTTATTTTCGACTTTTCTTTTTATTTTGGTCACCAGCAAAAAGAAGATCCCAAGATGCCAAGTACGGGCCAGAGAAACTAAAATAAAACAAGTAAAGAAATTTAAATACCTGGGAAACGTGCTGACAGAGGATGGAAAGCGCGATATTCAGATCCAAAGACGAATTGACATGGCCAAGAACGCATTTCAAAAGCCAAACAGAGTACTGCGAGACAGGAAAATCTCATTGGAAATAAAGAATAGAATCCAGGATTGCTATGTGATGTCTGTCCTTCTGTATGGCAGTGAATGTTGGACGATCTTCTCAAGAATGAAAGAGAGGCTCGAGACAGAAGAAAAGTAGTTTTACAGAAGTATGCTGAGGATACCATGGACTGAGCACGTGACTAACGATGAGGTGTTGGAGAGGATAGAAACGAGAAAAAAATTCATACTTAACATAAGGAAGAGACAGATGAGGTTTCTAGAACGTAACGAGGAAGGAAGACCTGGATAATTTAATACGCACAGGACGGATAGAGGGAAAGAGAGAGAGAGGGGAAAGCAGCGCGAGACCTACTTGATACTGAGTAAATGGATGGCAGAGTGAGGTTTGGGAGAGATACCAAGAAGAAGAATTTTGAATATTGACAAGTGACAGAGCCAATTGGAAGTCCATGATCGCCTACATCCTGAAGGGACACGACACACGAAGAAGAAGAAGAAGAAGAAGAAGAAGAAGAAGAAGAAATTAGTAACTATTAAACATTTTCATTAAAAACATTCTATTAATCATATTACTCAAAGTAAAAAAAAACGATTCAAAGTGGCAGAAGTTGATGAATAACGTTGCATTAAAATATTTGAAGATCGTGATTGACAGGATTATAAGGAGTAGGAAGAGAGTCCCACAAGCGAGAAGAGCGTGTGAAGAAACTATTTGCATAGAGTTTACAGTTACATCCAGTAATTTGAACATTGAGATTATGAGCTCAAACTGCCAATCAAGTACTGAGTTTAAATTCGTGAAGCGGAGGTATCGGAGAGAAAAGTCATGAAAATATCTATCGAAAAGTCACTGGGAAACTACGTTACGGCGGTGGGCAAGTGACTGAAGCTGAGATGCCAGATCAGAACCAATAGCATTGCAGATTAATCTTTAGATTCTGTCAAGAATTTCTAGATATATAGCAGAAGCACCAAACCAAACGTGGCAATAATTATAGAAATATAAGTTAAAGAATTATGGTCAAGAACACTCACTAGTAGTAGCAACGGCCGCGAATGTCCAGCATTGACCAAATTTGACACCTTTTCTTTTTTTGAGGAACTCTTCAAGAATTCCTGCACTTCCATTCCAAGCATAGGGAGCCATTCCATCGTCGTATTTTCCAGACCAGTTACCAACCAGAACACCGCCATCTCGCTCGTTGTTGTTAATCTGCAGAGGAAAGGAAAAAAGAGGGAAAATATAAAACAAAGTTTACAACAAGGAGTAAATGGAAACATCACTCCATTTGAGTCTTTCCTAGTCTATATACAAGCATAGATGCGAAAAAATGGACTCTGTTCATTTAAGCACACCAAAAGAATATATTAATGAAAAAACAACGTTCATGCTTCCAATCCTGGTTCACACTCCTCCTCGGTCTTTTAAACAGGAATAGTGGTTTTATCGATTGTTTCCTGTTTAAGATTAGTTTTCCGTTTCCTTCTAAAGTCTACTTCAACTATATACTTCTAAATTCTCCGCCTAAACTCTGAAATTTTATTTACTATTTATGTATTTATAACTTCAAAAGAAGGTGATAAGTTTCTGGAACAGGTGTAGAGATTTATTTCTTGTCTAGGATTGGGTTTCCGGTTCCTTGTAAAATCTACTTCAACTATATACTTCTAATATCTCTACCTAAACTCTGAAATTTTATTTACTATTTATTTATTTATAAATTCAAAAGAAGGTGATATGTCTCTGGAACAGCAGTAGAGATTTATTCCCTGTTTAAGATTGGGTTTCCAGTTCCTTCTAAAGTCTACTTCAACTATATAGTTCTAATGTTTCCGCTTAAACTCTGAAATTTTATTTACTATTAACTTTTTTCTTCAATAGGAGTAGATAGGTTCGCCTATCGTCCAGTTCACACTCCATCCTGGTCTTTTGAACAGGCGTAGAGGTTTATACCTTGTTTTCGATTTGTGATTGGTTTTTCGTTTTCTAAAGTCTTCTTCAACATCTCCAGTCTCAACTCTAAAATTTTATTTAGTAATTATTTTTTAAAATCTCAATAGGCGTAGATAGATTTAACTATCGTTTGGTTCACACTCCTCCTCGGTCTTTTGAACAAGAGTAGAGGTTTATCCATTGTTTCTTGTTTTAAATTTTTTATTCTCTTTCACTTCCAGTAGACACTTGCGTCTTAGTGGCATTATCGCCTTGCTAGAGATGAAGTCATTAAAAAATTGTGAAGGCTTTGCTGATGATATAGGTATTCATAGAATGATGTTGAACAAAAAATTTGCTCGCGCCTCACCAACTTTTTAAAAAGTACATTAAAAAAAAGACAAACGCGGATTCGAAGTCAGAACATTATGATTGATAACTCTCTCCTCCAATTTGAAGACCCCAGTAACTAAATTCTTAGTACTTGATATAATGAAAAATATGACAATGATAAAATCTGTCAATAATTATTTATAACTATTTATACTATGACTCATGCATGTATTGCAAGTAATCCATAATAATAGTTTAAATTTTGAAATCATATTTATTTTTGGCATATGGATTGTTTGAGACTGTTTCAAAATTTTTTTATTACTTTCAATCATTCCGCTTCACTTGCTATCCTCTCGCCTACTAGGTGCAGCTCACCTATGAGGTGAGCTGCATCTAGTAGGCGAGCTGCACTGTTTGGGAACCATTGTCTTATCGCAAAGACTTTTAGTTCCGGGAAGTATTAAGTGCAAAGGTCCGAGTTTTCACCTACCCCTACAAATTGGGTATGCAAAATATACCAGAAAATCATTTATATTTGATTATAACCTTCGTCTTTGTCTTTATAATAATAAAGTTTTGGTCGCTGTGCTCTCCAACCTGTTTCAGGTGTTGGCAGAATATTTAATTTTCGTGGGGAGATTGTTCACGTTCCGTGGTTGATATATAGGGTTAATTTTAGTACTGCTCTGTTAATGCTCATTCTGATTCGATAGACACCTGAAAAAGTCCGGAGCGAACAATAATCCAAACGTTGTGAAGAAATGAATTATTAACTAATCAGTTACACAACTTTACAGCATGGTGGGCATTTTATGTGAAAGTAGCAACGTCAAGTTACTGGCGAAAACTTTTAAGCCAATGTTCAGTTCAGCTGTTGTCCAGTGCTCGGTAGCTGTTATCAGGTTCACACTTATCAGAACGGTCATTATTATGAGAACAATGGGCTTCCGTAGTGATAACATGCAGATCATTTGATGGATATTGTTCAAGGGAAAATGTGATGGCGAATGATGATTATGGCAGCGCTATACAAAATGTATTAATTCCATTAGCAGGAGATGGATTTCAGGATAAGAGGAAATCGTTAAAGCGAATTCAGATACGGGAACTTATACTTTGTCCGGCTAAGAAGGTGCGCTGAAAAGTTTTCAGTCAGAAAATTAGTTGTTCAATAACTAAATATCAGAACAATGACTGTGAAAAGTAGGTTAGGTCGGGCCGAATAACACCTCGTATTTAACGATCTGTCTCAGTTTCTATCTATCTATCTATCTATCTATCTATCTATCTATCTATCTTCATATCTATCTGTATATTTATCTCAGTATGTTCATATCTATCTATTTTAGTCTGTACATATCTATCTATCTATCTATCTATCTATCTAGCTCAGTTTGTTCGTATCTATCTATCTATCTATCTATCTATCTATCTATCTATCTATCTATCCCAGCATATTCATATCTATCTATATATTTATCTCAGTATGTTCATATCTGTCTATTTCAGTCTGTACATATCTATCTTTATGTTTATCTGCATATTCATATCTATCTATCTATCTATCTATCTATCTATCTATCTATCTATCTATCTATCTATCTATGTCTACTCATATTTTAACCTGGTATAACATGGATCTATGTTTACCCTTTTTCCTCCACTGTAAATCCGGATATCTATCTCTTGATTGTTTGTGATTTTTGTCTTGTAAGATTTATTTTCGCCATTATATAACCCAACAGTATGCCTTTTAATTAACCAACATAATGTAGCCAACATGATGAACAGTACAGAGGCCACAAACGCAAATTACCCTCAGTATAAGCGCTAAAGAAAATGAGCTGGGAAGGACCAGGTTCTTCTTTCCCCACACCCTTAATCTCCTAGGGGCCCACATAAACAACTGCACTGAAGCGTGAACCTGTCACCATGCAGTGCATATCCTCATTGCCTCACTGTCTATATCTATAAACACTATTATCGATTCTTCCCAGATAATTAGAAAAAATCATATCACCCCAGGCAAGACGATAATGACACTAAGACGTAATGATGTGGGTGTGAAAGAAAATCAGAAGTCTTTAGAAGGAACTGGAATCTCAAAAAACCGGGAAGGAGTGTGAACCAGACGTTATCGAGAATTCTGACAATACATATATACATAAATAATGAATAATGTCGGTTAACTAATCCCACTTGTAGACGCATTCGCAGGGACATCTCTACCTGTTCAACATCCATAGAGGCCACCTGCGGTTTATGCTGAAAGGACCTTAGTTACAGTTTTAGGAAGAGATCGCGCGTGGTCAATTGTTTGATCAAGTACAAGCATTCAAACAATCGGTCACTTTTGACTCCATGCTAGCCCTCGACAGCCTCTCACAACGCTTAAGTCAATCCGTAGGATGGTTTTTCAGGCACTTTTCGACGGTGCTTCATCTTAGCCTATCCAATCCAATAACATCAAGAAGTTACATTCCTGACAAAATGAGATTCTAACCCAGATCTCATGCACAGAAAGCAAACTCTCTAACACTTCGCCCATCCATACGACAACTTTATATGCCATCACATTCATTCATACATGTATTGAATACTGATGCCATATCTGATTTGGTGTCTGAACCATACAAGGTAGTCGAAGAAAAAGGTCTCTGATGTAATCGATCCTCACCTGGTATCTTGCCGATGTGACGTAGCTTCTGTCTTTTCTACGTTTTCATGACAATTGTTCTGATGAGCTTTCCTCCTTAGTTCATCGACTGCATAAATTTAAGCGTGCTTGTGGTGCAGTGGATGTCGGCTCGGAACGAGAAATCGGCGAGTCCAGTTCGAATTCCAGTTGAATTCGTTGCATTCACTTACGCGCAAATACCCTTTAGAAAGGTATTAATCCGTTGCCTCTCCCTCCAGCTATAGATTAAATAGCAGGAGAGATTGGGTTCTATATTATTAGTTAGCAACCAGTCTACGACAGAAAGTAATGGTAATCTACTGCGGAAAAATCTTCTACCTAATAAGTGATGTTTCTTTCGAGACATGATCGACAAGCGGGTATAACGTATGGCACTTAACTGATTGAGTAGACAAGTAGCTAGTTCTCACCGTTTCACAGTTGAACTAGCTGGATGTAACACGCAGTTCAGTTCTAAGAGATTCCTTTCTCACACTTGAATTGAATACTGTTGCCATATCTGGTCGGGTGCTCCTTTATCTTCTCGACAAAATCCAAAGAAGTATCTGCAATATAAACGATCCTGACTTGGTAGTCCGCCTTCAGTCACTTTCTCACCGATATGATGTGGCTTCCCTCTGCTTCTTCTACAAATGTTTATGTCTACTTTTCAAACGAGTTTTTTTCCTAGTGCCCCGACTAAGTGAATTCACACGTGCTACTAAACTGGCTGGTCCCACTCTTTTACCGTCAAAATAGTCAAATATAACCACCTCTTCTACTCTAACATTTTCTTTTCTTGCACTTCCTTGTTTGTGGGACTTTCTTCCGTTTGCTTTCTTCCCTGATAGCTACAATCTCCAAAAGTTTAAATGCAATGTCAACTGCCATCTTCTATGTACTTGATTCCTATCCTTCTCTTATCTTTTCTTCGACATCTCCTGTACCTTGTTTTTCTTTTTCACGGTAACCTGCGCACAAATAGCGGCACTGCCTTGCTTAGGATGAAGTGACTATATATATATATATATATATATATATATATATATATATAGTATATCGAGGCAGCAAGTAATTTTCTAGACATATGCTATTAAATATAAGAGACAATGAATGTCTATTATGTTTAATCATGAGCCGTTCTAAACGTCGTATTTTTGCTTTAATTTCAGTTGAAAATAAAGACAAAAATTCTCCAACATTTGGATAATTATTTATTGGTTTTCTTCTAAGCTTTCGGCTCACATGAGCCATCTTCAGAGAGGTAGTTTAAACTGAAATATTATAAAATCCACCATCACCGACGATTTTATTTTGTGTTGACATAAAACTCCGCTTGGCAACGGCAATAGTTACCAAAAATAATAAACGCAGTTCTTAAGTTTGCGATGCGGTTTTATGACGTCACACCGCGGTATAGCGCGAAATGACAACAAAACCATCTAGTCAAATGCAATGTAATATGTTATTTCCTGTTTTAAAGTTGATTTTATTGAGTGTTGGTTGTTTTGATTTGATGTACATGGCCTCCAATATCTACAGGTTCCTCTTACTGTGTGTATGAGTAAGGATCACCGTATTGTTGACCAAAATCTGTCTGATATTACCTACATGTTTATGTTTTTCAGAGAAATGTTGTTTAATAGTACTCTGATCAGAAAGATGACATGTAAGTCTACGGGAGAGCGTGGTTGTGGTAAAACCAATATATGTACTAGGTTTTTGAGTAGTATCAGAGATGCAATCTCTGAATGGGCATGTAAATTGGTACACTACATTGGTTTTTTGTAAAGAATTTAGTTTAGTGCCTGTTGGGTTATTATAGACTATGAGGTCAATTGTTTTAAACTTTTTATAATATATAATGAGTTTAATTTGATTATTACTTTCGACTGGTTTAACATTTCTACGTATTATGTTTTTGAGAGTTTTTTCATCTTGTTTATAATTATTATGTATTTGGTTGCAATAGTATAAGTTAATAGTGTTATGTTTATTTTGATGTAAACCATTATTATTAATATTATCATTATTGTTAGAGCTATTGTTAAGTTTGTTGAGATACATTTTAATTTGCTGATCAATAACGGCGTTAGGAAATCCATTGTTGACTAGTGTTTGCTTAATGTTGTGTAATTCTTTATATATATATATACGCGCTAAATCTAAAAGTGAGCCAAAAGCCGACCGCGGTTTCACTCGCCGGATCGTCAGGACAAGCCTTTCGTACTTTCGTATTGAGCTCTTTACTGTTAATATTTTCGTCTTAGGGTTTATTTCTTTCGAACACAGCTTTTGCTTTGTTTGTTTCTTTTTTTGATTCCCTTCTACCCATTTGGTATTACCGTTAACAGTAGGACTTAATGATTTTAGTCATTATTAGTGATACTGTTTTCTTGGTACGTTTTACAATAATAATAATAATAATAATAATAATAATAATATATATATATATATATATATATATATATATATATATATATATATATATAATTTCTTGCTTGTTTCCAATTTCTTGTTTCTCTGATTCCTAAAATATTGAAAGATTTTTTTCATTTTGGCCCCTGTTCCTTAATTGTCCTATCCTCACTTCTCCTCGCTAATGTCTTCTCATTTATTCTCTGTAATCTCCTGCATCATAGTGTCATTATTGCCTTGATTGGGGTGAAATGTTAAAAAACAATTGAGGATATGCGTATATTCATAATGTAATGTTTGTCTGGCATAAAGATCGGTATCATTTTGATGTTTGACTGAATTAACACTCAGCCTATTAACACAAATAATTATTGGCTAAAAACAATCATGAATATTATATATCGAAAGAGTTAGCATAATTAGACTTCAGGATACATTGCAATATTTTCGTCAACAAAAATAAAGTCCACGAATTATTTTTACTTACTGCACGGCACAGGGCTCGAACCACCAACGTAGGGCTTCCTCGTGCTTGGTCACCAAGTTCAGATTTATCCATCAACGCCAACGCCGCCATCAAACACACATCGTCGAACTAGAGAAAAAAGAGAAGACGTAAATTAATGTCTGTATATTAAAATAAAGCATCATAGCTTGGGAGCGCACCTCCAAGAATCGAGACGACCAGACCCTAGCAGTTAATCTCTCATCTGACCAAGAAGTGGCTTGTAATTTTTAAGTACTTCAAAAACCAAGCTACTAACCTCATCATCACAAAGACGACACTAAATTCTCACAAATCACGATGAATGGTTGCAGTGTCAATTAAGCCCCTTGATTTGATCATCAACTTCACAGTAGACGATCAAATCAAGGAATTCATATATATGATCCACCAGTAAGAAAGATGGACAAAAAATAGAACATTCAACTTTACAGTACCTGGTATTCGAAAATCGGTCACCCATCTAAGTACTGGCCAGGCTCGACATTGCTTAGCTTTAGTGATTGTACGGGAACCGGTATTTAAACGTAAGTCCAGTGTTTTGTGTAATCACTGTTCTGGTCACCACCATTATTATTATTATTATTATTATTATTATTATTACAAAATTAGAAAATTGGAGTAGATAGATCTAATTGGAGTAGATAGATCTATCTATCACCCAGTTCACACTCCACCCATGTCTATTGAACAGGTTAATAGGCTCATCCCTTGTTCCCTGTTTAGGATGTGGTTTCCGGCTTTCTCTTTTCCAATATTCTTACTTTTTTTTTTTCAATTGGAGTAGATAGATCTATCTATCGCCCGGTTCACACTCCACCCATGTCTATTGAACAGGTTAAGAGGCTCATCCTTGTTCCCTGTTTAGGATATGGTTTCCGGCTTTCTCTTTTCCGATCTTTTCAATATTACGTAGCCCCCTGCACATCAGTGGCATTACCGCCTTGCTCGGGGTGATACGATTAAAAAAAAAAAAAGAACATCCAATTTTTACAGAACCTGATATTCCCAAGCGGTCACCCACCTAGGTACTGGCCACGCTCGGTATTGCTTAACTTTAGTGATCTTGTGGGAACCGGCATTTAAACGTAAGTCCAGTGTTTTGTGTAATCATTGATCTGGTCACCACCATTGTTATTATTATTACAAAATTAGAAAGTAGAACATCCAAGTTTACAGAACCTGGTATTCCCAAGCGGTCACCCATCTAGGTACTGACTAGGCTCGACATTGCTTAGCGATCGTACTGGAACTAGTGTTTCAACGTGATATGGGCGTAAACTGGTTACTAAATGAGGTGTGTGATATGAATATAAGATAGGATAAAGTGGAAAAAGTTTTCTTGTGACGCGTTTCGTCCTTTAGGACTAAAGGAATAAAGTGATATTTACATTGATGTGTCTACACGTGGGCACGAACGTAAAGGGAAGCACTGTGCATTTAATATGTTTTGGGTGTATGATGTAGCTGATTTCACTCAGATTTTTTTATGTTTCCATCACTTTTGTTGTTAAATATCCCACATCATGATAATACAAGATCTGTCAAGAAAAGTGAAACATTGGAAGAACCTGGACACAAATTTATTGTAGATTGTATAGCCATTTTTTTTACAGTAACGTTCGCTCTGTACAAGGCCCAGAGGCTACTTGTTATGGTTCCCTATCTACATTGGAATGAACTCTTCCTCCTTCATAAATACTAACCTGCGAGACTTCCTAGGAAGCAGTCGAGACGCAGTGTAACTTGACAGTTCGGACAGACACTTATATCTGCTGATTAATAACACTCTTATTTTGTATATATGTTCTATTATTCCAATACACTGTTTCAACCTACCTTCTGTTTTTCGTGTTTTTCTTCCGAGCCCTAACAGGCCACAACAGAGAGTTTATCACATCCTCCATATTCTCCTGATCTTTCATTCACTGATTATCATTTTTTAAGCACTTAAGCATATTTCTAAATGGTAAAACTTTTAGGTTGCAAAAGACTTGGGATAGGAGAGTTATGGGGCCCTATCTATATTGGAATGAACTCTTCCTCCTACATAAACACTAACCTTCGAGACTTCCTAAAGGAGGCAGTCGAGACGCAGTGTAACTTGACAGTTCGGACGGACACTTCTATCTTCTGACTAATAACACACTTATTTTGACTGGTTCAACCTACCTTCTTCTTTCCGTGTCTTTCTTCATGGCCCTAACAGGTCACAACACTACTCGAGGTAGAGGGTTACGTTAAATGGTAGTCTATACAGATAGGAGAGGAAGGTAACTGTTAACTCTAGGCTTGAACAGGTTAAGATTTTAGTAATAGGAGAAAAACCCTTCTTTGGTGTCTGTGCCACAGAGCAGTGATTTGCAGGAAGAAGCTGTTCTCGTGGAAATGATCTGATCGATGGAATACAGAGGGAATGTGCGTTGTTTGCTAGGGAGAGGTTGAAATGTGGAAAATAATTTGTCTCCTACAAGGATACGGAGATGTTTTCGAACTCTATCAAGACTGGAAAATGAGAAAGCTCTTTGCAAACATTTTCCTCTTAGTAAATTATTTTCTCTTTTAATTAGGATAGCATTTTTAAAATCAAAATTGTGGTCAATCTCATTTCGGTGAGCAACCAATGCATTCAGTGGGCTGTTTTCTAAAAGATCAATTTTGTGTTCATATAATCATTTATTTAAATTCCTTGAGGTTTCTCCTATATATTCTTTATGGCAATTATTACAGTTAATAGAGTAAATTTCTCCTTCATGTTTTAGCTTTTGCTTTCCATAAAGACATTTATTTTTTTCAAAGCTGTTATGACAAATTTTATGTTAGATTTAGATAATTTCTTTTCAATTGTATTTTAGATGGGGTTGGTGGGTAGCACAATATTACATGAGTAGTCACATCAACGTAAACATAAACTTCCTCCGATGAAGTCCTAAAGGGCGAAACGCATCAAACGAAAATCGTTTTTCCATACGAATGTGATGGGAGGTGATAGGAAGAAAGGATAAGACTGATGCCTACAATGGTGGGTTAGTCCTAGGCTATAGGCAATTTCTCCATTTTAATCTCCCCCGTCAGAAACAGCTTTTCAGCGTTTTTCAACTGAAACGCATGGCATTTAACAAAAAAACATTTGAATTGTTTAAAATGAAATTTACTGATAAACGATGCTAAACTAAATTAAATTATAGTTTTACTAAGTTCTATTTAAGTTTTCTTATGATAGAAAGATAAGCAGATAGATAGATAGATAGATAGATAGATAGATAGATAGATATGAGCAGAATGGGATATATATATATATATATATATATAGATAGATAGATAGATAGATAGATAGATAGATATGAGTAGAAGGATGTATATATATATTTTTTCTTCGTTCCTTATTCACACGGATAGATAGATAGATAGATAGATAGATAGATATGAGCAAAATGGGATATATATATATATATATATATATATATATATATATATATATATATCCCATTTTGCTCATATCTATCTATCTATCTATCTATCCCTATTTTGCTCATATCTATCTATCTATATCCCATTTTGCTCATATCTATCTATCTATCTATATATATATATATATATATATATATATATAGATAGATAGATAGATAGATAGATGCATAGATATGTATGAGTAGAATGATGTATATATATATTTTTTCTTCGTTCCTTATTCACACGGATAGATAGATAGATAGATAGATAGATAGATAGATAGATAGATATGAGCAGAATGAAACAGACAGACAGACAGACATATAGATAGATAGATAGATAGATAGATAGATAGATAGATATAAGCAAAATGGGATATATATATATATATATATATATATATATATATAGATAGATAGATAGATATGAGTAGAATGATGTATATATATATTTTTCTTCGTTCCATATTCACACAGATATATATATATATATATATATAGATAGATAGATAGATATGAGCAGAATGATGTATATATATATTTTTCTTCGTTCCATATTCACACAGATATATATATATATATATATATAGATAGATAGATAGATAGATATGAGCAGAATGTGATAGATAGATAGATAGATAGATAGATAGATTGAAAGATATGAGCAGAATGAGATAGGTAGATACATAGATAGAGAGAAAGAGAGGAAGAGAGAGAGTGTGTGAAAGAGGGAGTGAGCGAGAGAGATTAGAATATAATAATAATAATAGCAATCTGGTTGTAATGCGCTCTTGTTATCCATATTGTTGGCTGAAATGTCTAAAAATCATTATAAACATACTTGTGCGAAGTTCCAAGGACGAACACAGAACTTTCCAACAGTTCCCAACCAAATTCGCCCAGTTTCACTGAGTACATGGTGTTGTCGTTCGTCTTCGTCTTCCAGGAACACAGCGTCGGCTGCAGAAACAAAGAAGAATTGTCTTTCATTGTAAGTATAACTGGATAGTTGCAACTGGTTTTTAATGACATTGGTACACGTTAGCAAGCAACCTTTGGATATTTTTTGCTGAGTTTTTCAGATGAGATATGATTATTATGCACTGATTTCTTTTTCGAATTACTGTCTTCATCTTCGTAGTGATTGTTGCAGACATTCAGCCGTTGTCCCCTCTGATCTTTAATTAAGAAAGGAAGAATATTAATTCTAAGAACTAAAACACAATTACACCGCTTAATTACTTTACAGGTAGTGTAAATGTCTGCAGTAGTATCCAATATTAAAAATTCAAAAGTTTTAAATTGCATTGTTTGATTTGCATATTTCCATTGCCTGATTTGCATATTTCCATTGCCTGATTTGCATATTTGAAATTGTCTGATTTGGATATTTGAATACAAAATGAGTAAACAACTTCACGCTATTGACACTCTTTACTTTATTCGGATTGTTGCTGTTATCTTTATTATCATATTTACGACGTTTCGGCCGTTGTCCTTCTTCAGGTGATATACATTGGAATTTCAAAACAAACCCTCAATTTCGTCTACCGGAGTATAATGTTATAGTTCCACGTCCCTTGCCTTTTCAGGATATTTCAGTTTTATGGCCTAGTGGATAAATGCGTTGGGTGAAGCAATCTAAAAGTGACTTGACCCAAAGAGTTGTGACTTCAATTCTTGACCACAGCAGAGGTGAACAAAAATTAATAGAGTTGAGTTACTAAAGGAAAATAACTGAGATATTCAGGAAAGGCATGGCACGTGGAACTAGAACAATTTACATCGATGTACTTAATAAAGAGTTTTAATGTATATCATCTGAAGAAGGCCGGAGCATATAACAGCCTAAAAGTCATAAATATAATAATAAAAATGATGTTAACAGTTTAAACCGAGTAAATAGTAACGATGCCTAGTCACAGAAATACCAACAGAACTTCACTGTAGTAGATGTAATAGCAGACTTCTGAATACTAATACATTACTCAATAAACCTCGGGCCTGACTTATAGATGGTGCCAATAATAAAAAAATCCATGTGATTTTATGAAGTACTAACCTTCAAATGTCACGTGACAAAATTTGGGTCCAATCGTATTATTAGTTTACAAATTACAGTTATTCAAGTGAAGCTACCGTTTCAAATTTTCAAAACAATGGAAAAATCTGAATTTCGAGTGTTCTGAGGGAAAAATACTGTTCAAGCAAAGCAATGGCTTGATAAGTGTTATTCTGCTCCCTCGGAAAAAAACGTTTAAGAAATGGTATGCTGACTTTAAACGCGGTCGTACAGACACAAATGATACTGAACTTTCAGGTCGCCCAAAATCAGCCGTTGTACCAGAAACCACACACACACACACACACACACACACACACACACTCATTTTGGCCGATCGTAAATTGAAATTGCGTAAGATAGCAGAGGAGTTAAACATATCATAAGGCAATGCATTCACCATTTTGCATGAACATTTGTCAATGAGAAAGCTATGTTCAAAGTGAGTGCCGCGTTTGATCCAAAACAACAACGCGTCCATGATTCAGAGCGTTGTTTGCTACTGTTTCAACGCAATAAGCAGGAGTATTTGCGTAAGTATATGATAATGAATGAAACATGGATCCACCACATCACTCCGTATTCAAATCGGCAGTCAGCTGAGTGAGCTGCAGCAGGTGAAAGCCGTCCAAAGCAACCAAAGACGCAAACATTAGCAGGCAAGGATTGTGCCTCCGTATTTTGGGATGCACAAGGTATTTTGTTCATCGGTTACCTTTAGAAATCTCAACTGTTTCTCTCTGGTGATAAGTATAAGTGTCATTTTTGTTTCCATATCAATCGGATATTAATACAGGTCGAACAGTCCACTGCAAAATCCGTTTAATTATCTGTATCTTTTGAAATATTTTTAAATCCAAAGTAAAATATTTTTCTATTTTATGTTTGGCTCTCGTCTTTCCTTCAAATTATGGCTAATATTATCAAAACCACCTGCCCCAAAAGTAAACAGAGTCAAGTAGAATTGAACAAGTAGCTTAATTTTTTCCGAGAGATTCTCTTTAATGACAGACTGCCAAAGAAGAAGCGTAAACAGGAAGCTTATTAATTCAATTTTGCAGATACATTCGGCCTTTACGACTCGAAGTCTACACGAATTCTTTGAGACAATGTTTCAGACATTGTGGGTGAAATAGCAGGGGTTTGGAAATAGTATAGGGGTCGAAACCCACTTCTTTATTCTTAATTTGCATTAATTTTAATGGTAGAAGGAATGCGTGATGAGAAGGGAAAAAATAACATCATCGTCAAAAATTACAAATGAAAATATTAATTGCCGAATTCAAATAAGTATGTGGTGATACCGAGCAAAGCGAGGGACCGGATGTTTGCACTTTCAAGATCAGAAAGCAAATGACCAAAACTCGTCAGTGCGCACCCCGGCTCCACGCAGATGTTCCGGTTGAAAACTAAATATTAATTAAATATTAAATTCCAGTTCGCGAGCCTACGCGAACTTTATTTATCGGCCAATGGGAAGCCCAGAATCAAATGATCTGCTGCGATCCAAAAAGAAGATATAAAAAGCAGATACAGAAAGCATCGACAGACACACACAGACAGACTCGAGAGAGACGAGTGTAATTAGTATCTCTCTTGACCGACGTCAAGCGGCTTACTATGCTCGCCTCCATTCCCTTTCCTTTCCTTCTTCGCTGTCTCAAAACTACTTACTGACCAAAGGAATGGATACATCAAAGACATTCCTTACTTACAACTCTCCCACATGCCTAAGCATTAATTCTCTTTTCAGCATTTTATTGCCATGAACATTTTAACGTCCGTTGGACACATGCTTAAAGGATTACTTTAATTGTAAAAACATTAATTGATATGTGTATATATAAAATGTTGTTTCTAAACTCAATTTGCTTTTCTTGCTTTATAACCTTTTATGAATTATAGTGAGCTATTAACAACGAGGCCAAATTCCGTTAACCTGCAACAACATACAACTACTCTCCACTAGGACGCCTCCCCACTATAAGTAAATGTATGTGAAGAGACGCAAATGAGTACCTGCCGGCAAGAGAATTAAACAATGGCAACAAACACATTCCAATAAATAAATAAAAATCAGCATAGACAAAATATAAATGTCACGAAAAACAAGCAAAGACAAATAAATAAGTAAATGGCAGCAAAGTCAAACAAATAACTATTAACTAAATAACGGTACGGATAAACAAATAAGGTATTGGCAACAAATTAAAGACAATAAGTGAATGTCCACAAAGAAAAGCAAAGTAGACAACCGCAGCAAAGACAAGCAAATAAGTAAATGAGAGCAAATACAATCAAATAAATAAATAACCAATGACAGTAATGCCAATGAAATAAGTAAATGGCACTAAAGACAAGCAAATCAGAGAATGTCAGCAAAGACAAGTAAATATCTAAATGGTGGTAAGGACCAAAAAGTAAGTAACTTGCAGCAACGTCTAGCAAATCATGAAATAGCTGTAAAGCCAAGTAAATTCGACAATATCAGAAAATACAAGCAAATAAGTAAATAGTTGTAAAGACAAATAAATATCAGCAAAGCTTGGCTTTGCTGACATTTACTTAAATAATTAAATGCCAGCAAAGCAAAGCAAATTATCTAATTTGCTTTGCTTTGCTGGCATTTACTTATTTAAGGCAAAGAAATGACAAAATGGTGGTAAAGACAAAACATTAAATGTCAGCAAAGGTAAACAAATGGGACAATATCAGCAAAGATATACCAATTATTAAATGAAACAAATAAATGTCAGCAAAGTCAAACAAATAAGAAAATTGAAACAAATAAATGTCAGCAAATTCAAGCAAATAAGAAAATTGAAACAAATAAATGTCAGCAAATTCAAGCAAATAAGAAAATAGCAGCAAATTCAAGAAATTAAAACAATGACAGCGAATATATGCAAAGAAGAAAATGGTGGTAAAACCAAACAGATAAATCAATATCAAATCAAGTCAAGCAAATTAGTGAACGACAGCAAAGCCTAGCAAATTAAGCAATATTAGCAAAGACAATGAAATTACACAATTTATTTTTTTGAGTTGATTAAGTTTTAAAAAGAATCAACAAGGCAAACAAATAACAAAATGGCGGTAAAGACAAGCAATAAGTAAATATAAGTAAAATCTAGCAAATTTGATAATGTCAGCAAAGATAGGCAAATAAATCATAGGTAGTAGAGATTAGTAAAATCATTCTTTTTGTTTTGAGTTGATTAAGAAAGTTTTAAAAAGAATCAACAAGTAAGGCAAATAAATAACAAAATGGCGATAAAGACAAGCAAATAAGTAAATAGAAACAAAACGAAAGACCCGTCAAAACTTATTCGATTAGAAGATGAATGAACAAATGCAGTGGCAAGAAAAATGTTCACTAGCAATCTCTTACCTCGGCACCATGGATTGAACAGTATGTAGACATCGTCGGGGTTTTTATATCTATATTTATCGATGTCACCCTGAGGATTTCGATGGGTCGTATCGACGAACAGCTGATAGCGGCCAACAATGCTGTCAGAAGCAGAACTGACGCGCATGGCCACTTTCTTCTCTTCAATACTGGTTATCTCGTAACCCCATTGATACGGTTTCAATTCCTGCACACGCTGCACCGACACTACTGTGCCCTTGCTTTGCAATGGACGGCTCCCTACAAAGAACAAAGATGAAATATTAATAAAAAAAGAAAAGAAAAAAAAGAAAAGAAAACAATCTAGTCTGGTCCCCTGGTGTGCCGAAGGCAGTGGTTAACAAACTTGCAAAACATTACGACCGAAGTGAATTTGGTTCTTCTTGAGTGCCATACTCGTGAACGTCTGCTTTACTAATCCATGTTTAGTAAATTACGGTGTCAGTGGTCGGTGTTCGAAAACCGATAAACACCAAAAATTTCGAATTCAGCTATACCCCGGGTTACGTCGTTTTTATTAATTCGTTCTCGATTATAGGTAGTTTGTCAAAAACAATTTATAGAAAAAATAAAAATCCAGTTCAAGTCATTTTATTCGACATCTGTTCGCCATAAATATTGAAGTCGTGATATCACTAGAAAAGCGTTTAAAATACATAGAATCATGTTACCGTACAATAAGTAAAAATAAAAGTATATACAATCATATTAAAATATGTACAGTAGCAGTAAGTGCAAATATTGATAAATTTACCATAAATTAGTTTATTTTCTACTATCGCAAAATAATTTGAATGTTTGTTATTTAACCTTACAAAGTCATTTTATTTTATGTCTAAGAGCAAACCAAGTTCACAAAAAAGCGTCCGCGATGTACTGCAATGATAAATTGTAAACATCTACATTTACAAGTACGTACGCATATGTATTCGTAAATTTGGATTGCTTTTTTTCTGTCAGTCAGTTAAGTGCCATACGTGATACACACTTGGGTGCTCATGTCTCGAAAGAGACATGACTGACTAAGCAGAAGATTTTTCTACAATAGGTTGCCATTACTTTCTGTGGTAGACTGATTGCCAACCAAGGCTATAGAACCCAATCTGTCCTGTTATTTAACCCATAGCTGGAGGAAGAAGTAACGAATTCATACTTTTCCAAAGGGTATTTGTGATTATGTGAATGCAACTAATTCAACTGGAATTCGAACTCGGCTCTCCGATTTCTCATTCCGAGCCGCTGCACACCACAACACATATCTGTACTATATTAAAACTAAAATTTACAATATAGTACATATCTGTACTATATTAAAAACTAAAAATTATTTGCTTGTAAGCTTAAAATGGATTCTTATTGACCATATATTATTAAAATGCATTTATAAATAAAATACAGAACAAGTAAATTCGAAAAGCGACTTCAGTCGCTTCTCCTGGAACAAATTACCGACGTAAGGTGAGGTATACCTGTATTGATTTTTAATACAGGCAGATCTTTTCCACGAATAAGATTGGAGTTGCATAAATATCTAATCTGACTCCCTGATGCCTCATGTTACATAAAGCATCTTTATTAAGGTTTCTGTAACCAAATTGTTTTATGTCCTGTTATTTAACCCATAGCTGGAAGCATAAGCAACGAATTCATACTTTTCCAAAGGGTATTTGTGATTATATGAATGCAACGAATTCAACTAGAATCTTCTCGATAAAATTCAAAGAACCGTTTGTAATTTTATCAGTTCTAATCTGGCATCACGTATTCAATCGCTTTTCTACCCCATGACATAGCTTCCCTCTGTTATTTCGATAAATATTTTAACAGCAACTGTTCTAATTAGCTCTCCTCCTTAGTACCTTGACCGCATGAGTCTAAGCATACCAATACATTGGTAACTAAATCTCAACGTTTAATGTTGAGATAGACGTAACCTAAGTTCTATTCTAATTGTTTCATTTCTCGCCTCTTCCGTTTTCAGTAACCCCTCATATCTTAGAAGCATTCTCATCTAGCTTGAGTTGAAATGCTTGAAAGAAAATAAAGGAAGTGAGATGATATTTTGTTTGCATTTGCTCATGAATTTTATATCAACGTGTACATTTATTTACTGAAATTACCATATTTGGGCTCATGGCCATATTTGGGCTCATGGCCATATTTGGGCTCATGGCCATATATAAGTGGCACGCGGTGAGTATCGAACTCACCGACTTACTAATAGTGGCCGAACAGACTAACCCGCAGCACTGGGCGAGAAATTGGCGAGCCGGGATTCAATTTCAATCAAGCTTGTTGTATTTACTTTCGCGCAAATACTCATAGGAAAGTTATGATTCAATCTCTTCTCTCTCCTCCAACTATGGCTTAAATAGTACTTGGCTCTTTAGTCTTGGTTGACAACCATTCTAGTAGTAGCAAAATTTTAAATTCTTAAACACGTGTAGATGGAACTCGTTAGCGTTGGAACACGTGGTCAGGCCAGGGAATAAAAGACCCATAAAAAATAGACCTTTCTGAGAGTACGGTGAGTATAGACGGAGCCTCAGAGTAGACATGGCAGCAACAATCAATGCACGGACGGATGATAGATTTATAAATATGTGTGAAATATTGTCTGACGGCAGAGTGTACCAACTTTCTCCGCAGACATGGCAATTGATTTCATCTAATCTATCCACTTCATGTCATTAGAAAACTTAAGACCAAGAAAGCGCAAAGAATTTCTCTCCGGGTGCTTAGCATCAGTTATGATGAGGGTGGAAAGAAATGTTTTTTTTTATGATGATTAAATGATAGCAGTTTCGTTTTGGAAGCGTTGGGCTGAAAAATTAGGACCCAGAAGAAGTATTACGCAAAGTATTACACTTGCGGATGTGCGTTGTGGTACAGTGGATATCGGCTCGGAACGAGAAACCGAGGAGCCGAGTTCGAATTCCAGTTGAATCCATTGTATTCACTTACGCACAAATACCCTTGGGAAAGGTATTAATCTATCTCTTCCCTCCAGTTATGGGTTAAATAGCAGGACAGATTGGGTTCTATGGCCTTGGTCGGCAACCAGTCTACCGCAGAAAGCAATGGCAACCTACTGCGAGATAATCTTCTGCCCAGTCAGTCATGTCTCGAAAAAGACATGATCGCTCAAGCGTGTTTCACGTATGGCACTTAACTGACTGATTACACTTGGCTTACGACTACATCACATTGAAACACTGGTTTTTGTACGATCAACGAAGTTAATAAGCGTCAAGCCTGGTGAGTATCTAGATGGATGACCGATTGGGAATACCAGTTGCGATGTAGTGGAGGAATGGATAATGGCTTGGAATTTTTAATTGGAGAGCCGAGTTTCAATTCTCGTTGGGCTCGTTGTATTCAAATACCTCTCTAATTATGGGGTGCGTCGAACCAATTGTAGTGCGTTAGTATTGTAGGGCAGATTGATTTTGAAATTGTGGTATTGCACTCAATTTGAAAGTTTGAGTTTAACATAATAAATAATGATCCGAAATATTTATTTAAAAATCGTTTTTGTTTTTTTGATGAAACGAGTTTAAAGATTGTGTTTAACTGCAAAATAGTAGCAGTAGAGTTTAATTCCGGTCATCAGTGAAGACCTTATAGCGTAGTCTTAGAAACTGATAATTTCCTGAAGCTTTACAAATTGTATATGGACAAGGTGCATGCAACAAGCACATTTTTTCTAAATCATTATGCCATCAAATATGACCTTCATTTATTCAAAGTATAACTATACTGAACAATTTATCTATATTATGATGTAATATGTTATGCAGTGCAGTAGTTTTAGTGTGGCTTTCAGTAAACGATGTAAATTTAAAACATTTCGTCTTATAATTTGGCTATATTAGGTGTTATATACATTTTTGGTTTTTATTAATTATAATTTAACAAATCTTATTTACTGAGTAGCTTTTTTGTAATAGTTTTTACAGTTTTTAGTTATCGAATATGGTAAAAAAAGATATTGCATATCGTGTTTGTGGTGATGTATAATTATAATTCCAGTTTTAATATATTTTCTATTTCATGTATCTAATACAAAAATATTAACTTTATTTGGATTTATTCTTGCCATAGTAAAATTTTGACGTCAGTTTGTAAGCAAAGACCTGCGAAAATTAGGTATACATTTTTCAAATCATGTTTGAAATTAAATGCCCCAAAATTAGTAAAACTTATTAATTTAATATTTGTTGTGTAAATTTAAATTACAGTGCTTAATGTCATCGTAATCAGTACTTGTCTCATCGGATGTGCGTTGTGGTGCAGTGGATATCGACTCGGAACGACAAATCGGGGTGCCAAATTCCGGTTAAATTCCTTGCATTCACTTGTGCACAAATACCATTGGGAAAGGTATTAATCTGTCTCTTTCCTCCAGTTATGGGTTAAATAATAGGGTTCTATAGCCTTGGCTGGCAACCAGTTTACCGCAAAAAGCAATGGTAACCTACTGCGGGATAATCTTCTGCTCAGTCAGTCATTTCTCGAAAGAGACATGATCACCCAAAGCGTGTAACACGTATGATACTTAACTGACTGACTGACTTATTTTATCAAACTGCGGCTTTTGTATTGAGTGCAATGTTTATTTTCTAAAAGAAGCGAAAAATCAACCTGCTCTAACGGTATAGCAAACTGGTCGTGAAAACGGAAGTTAATACTCTTGATAAATGCAAATGAAGAAAAACGCGTATTTGCGCAGGTGTCTCTATGTAGAGTTACTGGCTTAAAAAAGAAAAAAGAAAAAGAAGTCTTTCATCAAATAGAAACTTCTCTCGATTCAGAGAAAAATACTTCTGGAAACTAGGTGGAACTATCAGTAAGCAGAGCATTTCGTCTCAAGTAAATATTTTTCAACTACCATACAGCGTATGTTAGTTTTCTCTTCAAAATTCGACGCCTATTCGGATATCACAAGACAGAATACATGCTTGGCAGAAAAAGGAACAGCCCAACACAAAAATTACAAATTGCAGATACCGAAAACAACCAATCAGAATAATTAAAGTATCTGGGAGGTATTTAAACAGAAGATGTAAAGTGCGACACGAAAATCCGAATGCACATTGAGATAGAAAAAGATGCGTTTCAAAAGTTAAGCAAATATTAAAAAACAAAAAAATCGTTAGAATAAAAAGAAAAGAATACTGAAATGTTAGGTAATATCAGTCATCCTATATGTCACTAAATACTGAACAACTCCCGAATAGACGAAAAAGCAATTTGGAACGATAGAAATGTTGTTTTACAGAATGTTGTTGAGAATACCATGTGGACGCAACGAAGTCTTATAAAAAAAAAAAAATGGGAACAAAAAGACACTTATACTTAATATCAGAAAAAGACAGTTGAAATTTCTAGGGCACTATGAGGAAAGAGTGCCTGTAAAAGTTGATAATCACAGTTTTCTTGGGGTGATATGATTTAAAAAATTTATTGGAGTGTTAGTCATTTAAGTGACATACGTGATACACGCTTGGGCGATCATGTCTCGGAGGAGACATGACTAACTGGGCAGAATATTATCCCGCAGTAGGTAGCCATTACTTTCTGCGGTAGACTTGTTACCTGCCAAGGCTATAGAACCCAATCTGTCCTGTTATTTAACCCATAACTGGAGGGAAGAGACGGATTAATACCTTTCCCAAGGGTATTTGCGAGTACGTGAATGCAATAATTTGAACTCGGCTCCCCGATGTCTCGTTTCCACTGCGCCACAATGACTGGGGTGTAATAATTATAAAAAAAGGCAAGTGGGACAAAGGAAAACAACGCATGACTTACTTAGAAAGCTTGTGTAAATGGATAGCAAAACAGGGTTTAGAAGAGGTAACATAAAGACAAAACTTATTAAAAGTTACAAAGGAAAGAAATAGCGGAGAGTCATGATCGCCAACTTCCTGAAGGGGCACATAACATAGAAGACGGGGAAGAAGAAGAAGAATTATAAACATTTATCTTTATTTTCTTAAATGGTCTCTTTTATAAAAAAAATCTTAATCAATTCACACAAGCAAAGCGATAATGCAAGTACGATGATCGTTCAAAAAGTTCTAAGTCTCACCCAGAAAAAAGAGGCATGACTAAATATTTTTCGTCGCAACCCACTACCACTGTAACCTTATTTCCATGTAAATATACTTTTTGGTTTAATACAACGGAGTGAGGGAAATTATTATTAGTGGTATTGTTGGTTGTGCAGTATTGTAATTCGCGATATGAGTTCTGCTTAAAAAATATATATTTAATACTTATGTACTTGTAAAATCCGAAAAGCAAAGAAAATTATATTTTTCCCATTGTATTCAGGAGCGAATTTTTGGGCCAGTGGAAGTGAGAAATGGTGATAGTCACAACAAGTTGTCAGGACTTTTGATGGGGTTAAATTAAGGCCAGATCCTTGCTCCCACATTTGCTGGGAAATGATTTTAAAAGTTTTGAAAACCTAAGATGATGTAATTAAGAAGAAGAGGACAAAAAGAAATTACGTCATATGAGGTGTTGTTGCCTCATTGGTTGAACAAAGGGCATGATATAACTCCACCTTGAATTGTGTAAGTGGAAAATAATCTCATTGGTCAAGGATCTGATTTGCAATATGATATCCCGGGTCTCGCAGCATCCACAAGAGAATTGGGGACAGGTATAAAAATCGAGACCCCAGTGAGAAAAATCACAGAGTTTGAGTAGTTTTTGAAATAGTAGTCGAGATGTAACGACTGAGGGAAAAGTGTTCTCAACTGGGGGCCGCTGGTCGCCTTCCATAGAGCTCCGGGTTGAAGATGTAAAGAAACTTAGAAAAGCCTGCCACCGATCAACTTAAAAGAGTTAAAGTCGAATACTGCACCTCCGAAAGAGTCTTAGCTAAAGATGTATAGAAACAGAATGAACCGAGAAAGAGTTAAACTAGCTGAAAAGCTATGATTGCTTAACGAATTCTTCTATCCGTGGTAAACATTGAAATTCGGCGATTGCACATTCTACTTATATATATATATATATATATATATATATATATAAAGATATTTTTTCGTAACACATCCAGGCGTCTTCGAACTTATTCATTTTTTTTTTTGGTGCCGTGTTTATTTTTTAACACAAGTGTACACGAGTGTCCGATCTGGTTTGAGGTGGTAGAAAAACGGCCACCGGGTTTTCAACGTGACTTTCCTGAGATCAAAGAACACAGCGTGGGCAGGGAAGTTCACCGTTGTAATAGATGCCTTGAGGATCAGCTGCTGTGATGAGGCGATCATCTCGATTAGCGACACGAGACCGTCGTCATAACTAGTGTCGTTTTGATAGCATCAACCCACTCATGTTCCGGTCATCATCATCACAACAGGTTCCGGACCATCACTTCTTAATAAAACTAAAAACAAAACAACAACAAAAAAACCTAATACATTTTTTGTCTTAATTTCTGTGCAAGTGAGACCCATACAAATGTGAGAGGTGCACAACAAATCTAAAAATGGACCAAATAACATCAGCCATAAAGTATCTGCAAAAGAAAGGTATAACACCCAAAGAAATTCATGAGGACATGGTACAGACACACCCCTTCCTATACAACAATTAGGGTACGGAATTCAAGCGAGGCATGGAAAGCACAAAAGGTGACCCTCGGTCAGGTCGTTCAAAAACCTCAACTACTGATGAACATGCCATTCAACGTATGGTTTTGAATGATAGACGTCTTACTATCAAGCAGATAGCTAAGTCCATAGTTCTGGTTCTGATTTAACTGAGATTTTGTGGATGAGCCATCTGTCTGCAAGATGGAACCCAAGAATGTTGACATCAGATAGCTAAGACCCTGGGCATTAGTTCTAGCTCGGTTCATACTGCGTTAACTGAGATCTTTGGGATAACCAATCTATCTGCAAGATGAATCCCAAGAACGCTGACAAAAACTGAAAAGGATTATTTCCAGGACATTTTTAACTCACTTCTAATCTGACCATGAGTATTTCCACCGCAGATTAGTAACTCAAGATGAAACCTGAGTTCACCACTTCAAACCTGATTCAAAGATTCAAACAATGGAAACACTCTAGTTCTTCACCCCGAAGAAGTTCAAGCAGGCAGCGTCTGTTAGCAAGGCAATGATTTTTTGTTCTGTTTTTATTATGAAGGCGTAATCATGATATACTATCTTGAAAAAGGAAAGCTATTAATGAACAGTCTTATGTATCAGAATTAAAATAACTGAAGAAAGCAATCAAATTGAAACGCAGAGGGCAGCTGGGGACAGGGGAATTCTTGCTCCAATATAACACACCTGCTTAAACTGCTTAGGTTGCAGTAGCAGAAGCAGCCAATTGTGGTTTTGAATTGCTACACCATCCCTCTTACTCACCAGATTTAGCTCCATCTGACTTCTTCTTGATTCCTAAATTCTAATCATACCTGCGGGATCGCCGTTTTCGAAATAATAATGAGAATATATGTGCTTTAAAGGAGGTTTTGGTGGACCAGGGCGCCGTTTTCTTCCGTGATGGGATTCCAATGCTTAAGCTAAGTACATTGATGACAAGGGAGACTATATTGAAAGATTGTAAAAACTGTCTCGTTTCTCTAACTCTTTCTGGGTGAGGGTTAGAACATTTTGTACGATCCTCGGATGACATAAGGCGCTACTGGGAGCGAAAGAGAATGAAAAGACTTTAGAAGGAACCAGAAACCCGACCCTATGCAAGGTAATAATGCCACTACGATGCAAGGGGTTACTGGAAGTGAAAGAGAATGAGGAAAGAACCAGAAACACAACCCTTTGCAAGGTAATAATGCAACTAAGATACAAGGGGTTTACTGTGAGTGAAAGAGAATGAGAAGACTTTAGAAGAAAACCAGAAACCCAACCCTTTGCAAGGTAATTATGCCACTAAGATGCAAGGGGCTACTGGGAGTGAAAGAGAATGAGAAGGCCTTAGAAGAAACCATAAACCCAACCCTATGCAAGGTAATAATGCCACTAAGATGCAAGGGGTTACTGGGAGTGAAAGAGAATGAGAAGGCCTTAGAAGGAACCAGAAACCCGACCCTATGCAAGGTAATAATGCCACTAAGGGTTACTGCGAGTGAAAGAGAATAAAAATACTTTAGAAGAAACTGGAAATTCAATCCTAGATAAGAAACAAGACATAAGCCTTCCCCTCCTGTTAAAAAAATCGAGAATGAGGGTGAATTAAGCCATAAGCAAATAGTTATATATACTCTTATTTATCATTTGATATATATATATACTCTTATTTATCATTTGATCAGTTTCCATACCATTTTATGTCACTGCTTAAATGCGAGCAAAAATTGTTATAAATGTCTAACCCAAAATGTTTTCTAAACTAGAATAAATGTTCTCTTGTTTCAAAATTATTATTTTGCTGTTAGATGAATGTTTCTCGCTTTTATCAAATCTCAGTTCTGAACAGCAGCCCGATAGAAACGATCACCTTTCCTCCTCATCATATTTGATTGTCTTGTGGTGTAGTTCTGCTGATAATATCTCTTCTACTATGTTTAACCTTTGACCCTAGACAGGTCTAAATTGTCCGAAACAATCAATTTAAACCTTACAGGTCAACATCGAATTCACTACCACCTGAGCAATATTCCTATTTGGTAAAATGTCTAACTCGGAAAATAATTAATAAGCCTATCTTCCCTTTTTTCTATTCTTTATTTATTTTGCAGTGAAGCCAGAGACGCTGAATGTTGCTATGGATACAGATAAATGGGGGAAAAAAAGAGGCGGTGATGAGGCAGAATGAAATCACTGCGCCCAATTAACGTTCGAAACATTTGGTCTATGAGTAATTGTGAGTGCGTGCGTGCGTGCGTGGCCAGAAGGTGTCGGGACTCTTCTCATCATTAGCAGAGATTGCTTTAATTCATCAACGTTGGGTTTAATAAATTCCATCAGTTTCATTTTTGTACATGTTTTTCCTAATTCAGCATTCATTATCGCAATCATTAACATCGTTATCATCATCATTATCATCATCATCATGTCCAATATTAATGTCTATTATCGATACTAAAGAACCAAAAATTACTGCCAAATCATCGTCATCAGTAGCAGCATCATTATGATCAACAACACAAATATATCGTCATCGTTATACTAAGTAATATTCATAATAGCTATTAAAATATTGATTATTTTTCATATAATTTAGGCATTGATAATGATCCCGACCATCTCCATCAAAGCCATCATCATCATCATCATCAATATTAATAATAGTTATACAGTTTTATGATATTATTAAAGGCATCTATAATCATCACAACCATAATCCTATAATTTTCATTGTCATTACTAAAAATCATCATCATCATCATCATCTTCATTCATAGCAGCACCATTATCATCAACATCATTAAAATATGCCATATTAATAATAACTATTATAATGCTTCTATTATTGAGACTGAGGCACCTATAACCATCACCACCATCGTAATCTTATTATTATTGTTGTCATTACCAAAAAAGCATCATCATCATTATCATAGCATCATCATCAACATTAATAAGCTGTCCCATATGAATAATAGTTATTATAATGCTTTTATTATTGAGAGACTGAGGCATCTATAACCATCACCACCATCGTAATCTTATTATTATTGTTGTCATTATAAAAAAAAGCATCATCATCATTATCATCATCATCCCAACATCATCATTATCAACATTAATAAGCTGTCCCATATGAATAATAGTCATTAAAATATCTTTCATTATAAAAACTGAGGCATTGATAATCATCATAATCTTATCATTATTATCATTATCATTAGCAAAAAAAATTTCGTCATCCTCATCATCATCCTCACCACCACCATCATCATTAACTTCATCAAACTGATCAATATTAATAATAAACAGCTATTCTGTGGTTATTTCATATACTGAGGCGTCTATAATCACCGCCGCCATCATCATTATCCACATGATCATCAACACTATCATTATCATCAGCAGTATTAAGGGTTTCATCATCATTATGGTCAAAATGTTTTTAAAAATATTAATAATCCCCAATATACTGTCCGTTATTATTAAAAATAAAAAAATCTATCTACCGCCACCATAATAATACTCATCACTATCATTATCACCAATAACACAGATCATCATCATCATAGTCATCAGCATCAAAATGAACAATACTAATAGCTACTAATTCTTGATTATTTTATACACTAAGGTGTCTATAATCATGACCGATACAATCTCCATCGAATCTCCTTCAGCTATAATCTCCACCACCACCACCACCATCATCATCATCACTATGACAACTATATGACCGCTATTATCACTGTCATCATCCTAAAAAAAAACCCACAAAAATTGCCATCTCTTATCCCCTTGACTCCCATCCTTTTATCATTTTCCCAACACCTCTTTTATCTTGTTATTCTCCCATTTCACTCTACTCTCACGCAACTCTCTTCACACCAGTATTCCCATCCTTTTCTTAACCATTCTCTGACACCCCCTGTAACCAGTTTCTCTTTATCTTTGCTCTTCTTTTATGTAGCCCCCGGCGCACCAATGGCATTGCTGCCTTGCTTGAGATGAAAAGATTATAAAAAAATATTTAAATAAGCAAAAAAAAAAAAAAAAAGATTAGGATCAACTCTGAAGAGAAAATCGAACGTGCTTTCTGAGGTAAGTGATGACACCAAGACAGCCACCACCATCACCGTCATCATCATCATCATCATCATCATCAATGCAAAGAAATCCATCATCATCGTAATCGCGATCAAAATCACCGTATACCAAGACGAGCATTACCCATAAAACGCCAACGATTACAAGCTCGAGAATTCGTGATACGAAAGAACTTGTGATTACCACCAATATTTCACCCTTATCATCCTTGTCATTGATTGAGAGATAATGTCTGCCTGAACATTGTTTTTCTTTGTCCTTCGCAAATGACATCACCTGAAATGGCTGTCCTGCGTCTCACATTATTTTTTGTTTCAGATTTTAGCTCATTTAAATTGGAGAGTTAAAAAAGGGTGTTGTTGTTGTTGCTGTTGTTTTTGGTTTTAGAGCGAATAGGAAATCCTTCAATCAACTATGACTATTAATGTTCTCCTAAATTAATATCATTATTGATTCAGTAATTAAAAAAACAACAACAAAAAAGATAATTGTTTTTCATTAAAAGTCGGCCTCTGTTACGATACAAAGATCTCCACGGCAAAATAAAAGAATGAACACTAACTGCCCTGTCTTTATTCATCCGCTGGCATAAATGAACAATTCAAATTTACACAATAACTTACGAATGGGGATTGACTAATCGGCAACTTTCATTGGAATCCTTAGTAGGAACATCGGTTCCAAATTGTTATCTAATTCCAACAGCTTGCATTTGAGTCCAGATAAAATAAAAGACTTTTATTGTCTATCAGGCGTGTTTTTTTCTGAGATAACAACTCAAGATAGAGAGTTACTGTGTGATGTTGTATGAGCATAAGAAAGGGCAAGAAGGGACGTTCATGGGGCCATGCCGAAAGATAACGGATAATTCTAGACTTGAACTGGTCAAAATTTAATTACTGAACAACGTTTCAGAGTTCCATCGGAGATGTTGAAAGTATTGTGTGGAAGTGGATTTAATAATTCTGTATTTGGCATGTGAAACGTACGAAGAAATATCAGTAAAAAACAGAAACAAAACAAAACAAAAATAACCCAGAAACTTTAACCAGTACCGGATCGAAACTAAAATCTAATCAGTTCGTTCCAGTCATGAGGTCGATCATCCCTGAAAGTTTTACCAGAGTGGGTCTTGAGATATCTTGACAGATAAACTAAAAAACAAACAGATGGT